>CAWUFW010004096.1:1200000-1629797 GCA_963921515.1 Calotriton arnoldi
ACCACCACCACCACCACCAATACCACCACCACCAATACCACCACCACCAATACCACCACCACCAATACCACCACCACCAATACCACCACCACCAATACCACCACCACCAATACCACCAGCACCACCAGCACCACCAGCACCACCACCAATACCACCACCAATACCACCACCAATACCACCACCAATACTACCACCACCAATACTACCACCACCAATACTACCACCATAACCAATACCACCACCACCAATACTACCACCATAACCAATACCACCACCACCAATACCACCACCAATACTACCACCATAACCAATACCACCACCACCAATACCACCACCACCACCAATACCACCACCACCACCAATACTACCACCACCACCAATACCACCACCACCACCAATACCACCACCACCACCAATACTACCACCATAACCAATACCACCACCACCAATACCACCACCACCAATACCACCACCACCAATACCACCACCACCAATACCACCACCACCAATACCACCACCACCAATACCACCACCACCAATACCACCACCACCAATACCACCACCACCAATACCACCACCACCACCAATACCACCACCACAACCAATACCACCACCACCAATTACCACCACCACCAATACTACCACCACCACCAATACTACCACCACCACCAATACTACCACCACCAATACTACCACCACCAATACTACCACCACCACCAATACTACCACCACCAATACTACCACCATAACCAATACCACCACCACCAATACTACCACCATAACCAATACCACCACCACCAATACTACCACCATAACCAATACCACCACCACCAATACTACCACCATCACCAATACCACCACCACCACCAATACTACCACCACCACCAATACCACCACCACCAATACCACCACCACCAATACCACCACCACCAATACCACCACCACCAATACCACCACCACCAATACCACCACCACCAATACCACCACCACCAATACCACCACCACCATCTCCAATACCACCATCTCCAATACCACCATCTCCAATACCACCACCACCAATACCACCACCACCAATACCACCAATACCACCACCAATACCACCACCACCAATACCACCACCACCAATACCACCAATACCAATACCACCAATACCACCAATACCAATACCACCAATACCACCACCACCAATACCACCACCACCAATACCACCACCACCAATACCACCACCACCAATACCACCACCACCAATACCACCACCACCAATACCACCACCACCAATACCACTACCACCACCATTACCACGAGCACCAATACCAACACCACCAACACCACCACCAGCACCACCAACACCAGCACCACCAATACCAGCACCACCAATACCAGCACCACCAATACCAGCACCACCAATACCAGCACCACCAATACCAGCACCACCAATACCAGCACCACCAATACCAGCACCACCAATACCACCAATACCAGCACCACCAATACCACCAATACCACCAATACCACCAATACCACCAATACCAATACAACCGCCAATACCAATACCACCACCACCACCACCAATACCACCAATGCCAATACCACCACCACCACCACCCCCAATACCAGCACTACCAATACCAGCACTACCAATACCAATACCACCACCAATGCCAATACCATTACCAATAGCACCACCAATACCATCACCACCAATACCACCACTACCAATACCACCATCACCAGCAATACCACCACCATTTCCAATACCACCACCAATACCCCCACCACCAATACCACCACCACCACCACCACCACCTATACCACCACCACCACCACCACCACCTATACCACCACCACCTATACCACCACCACCTATACCACCACCACCTATACCACCACCACCTATACCACCACCACCTATACCACCACCACCTATACCACCACCACCTATACCACCACCACCTATACCACCACCACCTATACCACCACCACCTATACCACCACCTATACCACCACCTATACCACCACCACCTATACCACCACCACCTATACCACCACCACCTATACCACCATCACCAATACCACCACCACCAATACAACCAATACCACCACCACCACCAATACAACCAATACCACCACCACCAATACCACCACCACCATTACCACCACCACCAATACCACCAATACCACCACCATCAATACCACCACCAATACCACCACCATCAATACTACCACCACCATAACCAATACCACCATACAGCTTTTCGAAACACATAAATAAAAGGCATTGTCGTTTACAATGGCAATAGCTCAAACTCTTGCAAATGCAACACCAATAGCTCAAACTTTAATAATGCGAGACCTATTGCATTGCAAATGCTTGTTCTTTTAACTTTGAAAGTGCTACAACTCAAGTATTGAAATGCCACATTGGAATACTGCACACTAGGAGTATTGCACATAACCTAAAACATGGCAATTAACTCCAGTTTCAAATCCGTAGCAGGCAGAATTCTACGCTCTCTACCTACCACCTTTAGTTGTAGCCATAGCCGATACTCCTCAACATCACCTTCTCAGCTGCCTAAAAATTAAGTGACAAGGTCAGCTGACTCACGGATGACAGACAATGTGAGCCGGCAGCCATAGAGCTGTAGTCTATTAAAACTACTCTCATGAACCCTAATAAAAATGCCCAGCCCCGCAGCCAGCGGCAGAGGTAAGCTGCGTAAATTTAAAATTGAGAGTCAACACAGCTGGCTCGTGGACAAGTAGCACTAAGCAGCTGAGGGATGGGTCACTCGCAGCAGGCAGCATTATAAACCATTGCCAACCAAATTTAGCAGAGAGATTATAGACACTTCGGGGGGCACCAACACTTTGCGAGGCCAATTCGGTTACGGGCCGTGTCGTGGCCGCAACAACTCCTGCTGCAAGTGTGTTGCGGCTGCAAGGGCGCCGGCCTGCACAGTCTTCTCAGACACTGTCACAGCAGCAGCTGCACTGTGCAGCACAGTGGTGTGCTTAGCTCCACAGCAGCCGCAGTCCCATGCGTGTGCCGGGGGTTGGGTCCGGGTTTGTCAGTCAGGTTGCGGGCTTAATATTAATTTTTTAAGTATTACTGCGCGCCCCACCCCTTGCTCCAATAGAATTGCAGCCACCCGCTGGCGCCACCGGGGAGGCAGCGGGACACCCGACCTCACCTATTGGTCTCTGTGCCAGTGTTGGTAATTGTTACAATATAACAATATGTAGCTAGCAGCTCAGCCAGACCCCATTAGCCGCCTGCCAGGAGCAGCACGCTATGGCATGCAGCCACTCCACTGGCTATGAGAAGTTTTCAGTCAGCAATTGGAAATTAATAGCAGTGCTGCGGTTAACAGACAGCCAAGGCGCAGGCGCTGTGCCTATAATGCGTGACTTCACATTTCAGTGCGGTGATGCGGACCACCACACTGAAATGCGTTAGTCTAACACCGGAAGCGTGGTACTTGGCAGGGCTGACCTAATGCTGACCCTTGCATGCAAACAGACTCAATAATTGGAAAAATGTCAATAGTTTCATTCCAAATGTGGAAAGAATGGCTCACATTTCTTAGAGGAGCGGAAACATCTCACTGCAACTTTCCCCATGGCGTCCACAATACAGACATATGTGGGATTGACTAGATGCCACTTCCCTGCACTATGAACCCCCGCAGACCTAAATACACCTAGCCTATGTAGAATGCCTCGACTCCCAGATTCGTTAACCTAAGGTATCTCAGATATACTTCTTCTTGACTGAACCAAGAAATATGAAGTCCAAGTATCCACTTGTTAATTGTGAGTATTAGTTATTTCACTCAAGTGATGGCAGTTTAATCCGATGTGCATACAAATTCATAGTATGAAGCTACTCTATATGCCATAAGACATTGTGTTACTCATGTGGTATTCGTATATCCCCCATGAGAGTGAATATATGTATATTAATGTGAATATGGTTTAGGAGTTGAACATATGAATGTTATGTCACAAACTATGTGTATGACCTGTGCACAGCCTTTACCCAGCCCCCCCTTCTTTCTGTACCCGCCTCATATGTGCCCAATACTCTTGAAACTCCAAATGTGTTATGAAGATCGCACTTTATGCTTATTTTAGTCCCCCCCCCCCCCACTGTCCTTAGGCTGATGCTTGTTGTAATAAACTAAATAAAAGACCATTTGAACAACAAAAAAATTTCTTCTTGGTTGCTGCATCTGTGTCCTGATTGGTTTCTAGGGCTTCTATTGGACCTAGAAGTTAGGGTTCTTACTGGTTGTTAGGACAAGGGTTTCCCTTGGACCTAGGGCTTAGGCTCTTAGTTGAATGGCTAGGGTTTATTGGGCTTAGGGTTTTGATTGGTTGATAGAGCTAGGGCTGTGGCTGGTTTAGAGGGTGAGGTCTCCAATTGGCTCTAAGGATAGGGTTCTGATTGGCTATGTTCCCATTGGCCAAAAGTCACCTGATCACAAGGGCCATTTACTCTTGGGGCTCAGTGAGTCCTAGCCCAGGCGTCAAAGCTAAATGCGGAGAGGACAAGGGCAGTAACGTGTCAGAGCTGGGTCGGGCCTAGGGCAGAAACTTTGCCCTTTTACCCAATTACCAGCCACCACCATTCACACCCTTAAACATACCAACACATTCTCCTCAAATTTGCAGGGCTCATTCACAACAAATTCTCAACCGTCAATTCAATCTCTCAAACACTCAAAACACAACAAAACACAATATAGATTTCTACACCTACTGCCACACAAAGGCACCTTTAATGTCACAAACCACTAATGTCCTACTCCACTATTAAAGAAACAAAACCACATCGGCTTAATCCCCTCAAACACACGATGCCTTTTCATACAAAAACAGCTCTCCCCTCCAACTCCTAACAGACCCCATTCCAGCACCAATAACCCTGAACTCAACCCTCTATCATATCCTCCAACACCCCCTCCTCTTATTACCAAAAGCACACTTCTTACACTCCACCCCAAATAGTACCTCTTCATACCAAATCAACTACAAACACTCAAAATGCCTGTTCATCTCCTCACACCACATTCACCATCGTTCAACACACATCACTACCCTTTTTCCCCTCCAACAGCTAGTAGTTTTCGAACACAAGACCACAACTCATGACATCAAAGGCCAACTTACCAGCAATCACATATCGACCTTGGCACAAACTGAATTTTTCAGCGCGACGTCCTCCTCCCTCCAGTGTCTTCCAGGAAGCTCCAGATGCAGGAAACTGCACTACCTCAATCCTGGCGCTGCTTTCACAGCATGAAAGCAGCACTAGGATTGGATAGCGCAGGATCTCCCAGCTCTCCTAAGAGCACTAGAGGCCTGCGCTTTCTCTAACCCAGCTGTCTACAGCAGCTAGGTTAGAGAAATTTCAGTGTGCATGTCTGGCTGGATGTTTTGAGACGGCCGGACAAAGACATACGCATTTCAAAACACACGGCTCTATGCTGCGGCCACTCGGCAGCGCTGGCCCCGCCCTGACACTTAGTTCAGGACGGGTTGCTGAAAAATAAAACGGTAATACGCTTTACTACCATTTTATTTTAGCTCTGGGGTTTGTGGGGCGATGCTCCTCCACTCAAAATGGAGGAGCCGTCCCTGGTTGATCAATGGGTGACTTGGAGCCATCTGAAATTGAATGCGTACAAACTGAAATACTCATTTGTGGCGACTGGAAAAATTATGACCCACTCTTCACCTAGCCTTAAAATCTGGGACTGCCTCCTAAAGTATCCAACGAAGTAGGAAACCTCAGCATTACCACGGACTCTAAGCCATCAATAAATGCCCAAGTGGATAAGTTAGCAAGATCAAGCTTCATTACTATGAAGAATCTGCAACACATCTACGCCCACCTAGGATTTCCACACAAGGTCCAAGCTACCATCTAAACTGGATTACGCCAATGGCCTCTATTATGGATCACCTCTATGTAATGTAAGGAGGATTTGCAGAGCACTGCTCGTCGCCCATGAGGGTATCCAGGTGTTGATACCTCAATCAACTTTCAAAAGACTACAAATTCAAAACTCTCCTGCCAGAGTACTCCTACATATAAAGGCACAAGCTCATATCTCCCCTGCAGTAAGGGCCTTACATTGGCTACAAGCTGCCAGAAGATCCACTGTCAATCACCTTTGTATCATCCACAAAGAATTATATGGAACAGGAGCACTTCATCAGGAAGAAAGTCACAAAATGCATACAGAGAAACCTTTGCTCCAGATTGGCGCCCTGCCTCAAAATCTGGTCATACAAGAAAAAAAAAAAAAAAACATAGGCGGAACATCTTTCTCTGTTCAAGCAGTCAAACTATTGAGTTCACTACCCACAAGCATGAGAGCCACAGATAACCATCTTCTCTTCAGAAGAATACTCAAGAGCTGGATCTTCCTTACATGACCAGCATATGAAAAATACAAATGTACGGCAATAGTATTCACAAGACACCAATGGTGCATATACGTGTTTTTGTAAACATGTATGTATTCAGATGTGTATTTCTTTGTACAAATGCACATAATCCTTATGAATAAAAATGTATACTTTCTTACATTTATGCTTTTAAAATGTGTAAATGTATAGATTATGGTTAAATATATACATTCCTTACATTTATGCTCAAAATGTGTATAGGTCATTATATAAATAAAATGTAAGTACTTGACTGCATACTTCGGGATCTATTATGATCAGTCATATCAACAAACATGATTATACAGAAAGTATGTGTAATTATTAACTATTCAATGCACTTATTACTTTAAAACAAATCATAAATAAAAAATAAAATAAAAAATAATTAATGGGGAAAAACCGAATATAGGAGTCTATATTTTTATACTTACTAGAGGAATACAAATATATTGAAAAAAATAAAATAAAAAATATAGTATACATATATGTACAACTTTATTATATCCATACATTAGTAGAAAAATACAACAACAAGGTGATGAGTATGTTTATGGATTTATTTTCCCATATTAAAAATCTGTCAATGTGTAAATACGCTTAATAGCAATTGTATCTGTAAGCACGTTACTAGTGAAATATTGGGAAACAAATATGCATTTACATAACATAATAAATAAAAATAAACTTAATTTACAGCAAAAACGGAAAGCCTGAGTTTGTAAATATTTATCCATACATGTACATATGGGACTTTATTCAGTACAATTTTATATCTTAATTAAATTCAAAATACATATCATGTTACAATCTCTATGTATGTATACCTCTTAGGTGGTTATCTACATATTTATATATTTTCCTACCACTACAGAAAAAAAGTTAACTAATCTCCCCGAACTTCAAACAACCCCATTATGACTCATCCTATTCCTCTTTGAAAATATTCCACACCTTCACTCCGACTCATCCCAAACCTCTACCACTATGAACTACCAAACAACTCTTTCCAAACTCTCCCCTCCTCTATCCATCGTTTTTCCTATTCATCCAACCAAGACTCACTTGTCTACCACTCACAATAACAATTTTTATTTCCCACTACTAATCAACCACTAATCCACCTCTGGGTTCCAGAGCAGCGTGCTACTCGCCGAAAAGCACTTCAATGCCTTGCCAGGCGTAGTAAAATCGAAATAAATACAATTACAATATCAGACTCCTATGCTGCTTTGTTTTTAGCTTTTGAAGTAGGTAGCCATTCTTTCTTTGACGTGGTATTGAAGTGGAAAAAGCCCATTAAACACTGCCCACTCTGGACGAATGCGAGCATGGACTCGACTGAAGACCAAGACTAGCAACAGCTCAGTCTCTTGAGGCAGTGACACCTGGCATGCTGCATCTTCACAAGCAATGCCAGGTTCGGTTTTTCAAATACAAACATTAAAAATCTATTAGATCTTGGCATGCTTGCAACAATGATGCTAACTGGCATCTGGCTTGTGTGGGAGTGCGAAAAGGCAGAAAGTGCACTGTTCGCCTCAGCTTACGGACACTGTGACATTGGTAAAGACGGAGAAATACAAATACAGAAGTGAACTCTCCTGCTGAGACAGTCTAGTCCCAGGCAGAGTCCAAACTGAACAGTGCTGATCAAGATTAGCAGGGTAAAGTACCAACAAGATGGAAGGACCAGAGAGAGAAAGAGGTCTTAGTTCTAACACCAGGCTTTGGAGTCACTACAGAGCACCTCCCACAGGAGACTATGATACCCACCTTCTGTCAAGCAGATCAACATCTATCATTCTAATTGAGTGAGTCAGAAATCAGCCTGGCAGTAGACCTTCCTGAGATATCTGTGTTGAAGTTTGCATACACCATTTTATCATGTAGGAACCACCTGTATACTCTGTGCGGAAGATCATGCATCCAATTACTTCAATCCTTTGTCCCTTAAATGAAAACATTATAACAGCTGAAACTTCACATTCTTTTGCTTATTTTGATTTTGTAGACTCTACAGTCCAAATATCCAAAATTCAGCCAATTATTAAATCAACATTTCAGTCACTTATGTCCGATAACATCAGCAAACCTGTTTTGGGGTACTGAATCCTGAGGGCCTAGTACTCTATTCTTGATCCGGTATTCTAATAGGCCTCATGCGCCTTACTATAGGATTAATGGCAACCCCGTTCATCTCGATCATTCTTTCGCCATTTACTTTCTATGGTGTCTCTTGCGAGTCCAAACCAAGTCAGTATTTGGCTGAGAGTTTAAACGGCACTTAAATTATTGGGATTTAGGGCCATGAAATGGCTGATAGTTCCAAACTTCAGGTTCATAGTTTGCTCCTACTGCAGGACAGCATTACTTCTCTGCTAAGGCCACAAGAGACAGGACACTTGGCATTTACAACTATGAACAGGTCGATATAACAAATTAAAAATGAGAATACTCACTACAGTCATCTACAACCTGGATCACCGTAACTCACTGAATAAAATGATAGCCTCTGAATGCAAGTAATTGTCAACTCTTAGAAAAACTTCACAGGTTATTTGAAAAAGTTTGAAAATCACCTACGTAGTACATGATTTGGTCACTTCCATTTAAATTACTAAACAGTTGTCAACAGATTACGCAGGCCAACTGAAGATTCTCCTTAAAGGACTGCACAAATCCTTGTCATCTAAAGCGAATTACTCAATGTAAACGAGATAAATCTAAAAATAGATTCAACTTTCACAGAAAATCCCAAAATGGCCATATCTCAAGATATTAATCAGCTTGCTTTAGAAGGCTTCTTACACTGAACCTATAAATGCCATGAAACATAACTAGTCCTTAAATTTAAAGCCACAAAGCATGAATTACACAATTTCTCTCAGGATAGGACATCTCTAGGTAGAGTATTCATTTGTTCATCTTTTAGTCTATGGCGTACACCGGGTGACAGATACTCTGCCAAATGTGCCATCTACCGTGGTGTCAGTACCTGCATTGTTCCTTGCATGAGTGCCAGGCCAGATATACAGGTGCTGGCAGTCAAACAGGCATTGAGAACCCTATGTAACAATTATTACTCCATCTCTCTGGATTACAGGTGCCACTACCCAAGTCATCAAAATGCCAACAACCTCCTATGAATTTTATTCTCAGGATAGTAGTAATGTTAAGCAGCCAAACCTTACTCCTGGAAAGGAGCTGTTAACTTAGAAATCATGGTCATCACATGTATTTATTTACTTCTCTTATAAAGGGCAGATTCCCTCCAACTGGGTTTCCGATCACAGCACAGAGATGTGATACAGGAAAAAAGTTTGCCAGCGCTAACATTTTTGCAAATAATATAACAGTCATATTTATAGAGGTGAGAATGATTACAAGTGTGGTATACACATAGGTAACAAGAAATAACATCAACACACATGGTCTTGTGAAGCCACAACAAAAAGGAAGTCAAAATAAAAGTACAACGAAGAACCCTAGCTCAGCATCAGCACAACTGGTATTGCTAAGCACCATAGTTTACACAGGTGCAACCAAAGATCCAATACACCCATGTCAAAGTAATACAACTAGCTCAGTGGCAGTGAGGATACCAAGAAATGTGGCAAGTTAGTGAGAAAAAGCAGCAGGAGGGTGCAATAAAGGTGACACAAATCAGGGAAGATGAGGTACAGGTGTTCAAGCAGTAAATACTTGAAGAATGTAATGCTTTGAAAAGAGGAATTTATAATGTGAAGAACAAAGGGGTTCCAGATCTGTGGACTTGATCAGAGCATAGTGGTTTGACTGGGAATCATTTAAGTTAAGCCAGTCTGTGGGGAATGTAGGGCCATTTTCTTTGTGTTTGTGAAACTGTGGCAGAACGTACAACAGAACATTACTTTTTGGTAGGTCACTGAGTAAACAGCGATCCCAGATCTTAGTGTGATAGTTTTAGGTGAGCAAAAGTTAGGGAAAGGTGTTTATTTAATAAACAAATGCATTTTTAAAAAATGTTACTTAAATTATATGCCCTATTACGTTCTATACAAGTTATTCGCAGAAGTGGCAGAGAGATCTACAATTGGCCAGTAGTAACTTGATGGCTGAAAAATTGGCTGTATAAGTCTCCACCCCCTCATTTAAGGAGGTTTAGACTCAAGACTTCTAGGCCCAAACGTTTACAAGAAAATGCTCAATTTCATCCATGAGGTCTCCTCGTAGGCAGAGATCTCCACATGCAGATATCTCCTAATGTATATTTACCTTTGCAAATAGAGCCCACTGAGTTCCTGTTCAATTGTTTCGTTGTAGATTAATGTGATTTTGCTACATCAGGACCAGAAGGGATGAAAAAGTCTGCGTGGAAGTAAATTCCAACAATACTTGGACTTTTGTATTCAGACAGGTCACTTCAGCAAAAAGGATGGATCAATTTGTATCTTTCTCTTGAGTTTCTTCAAGGTAAGTGGCAAAGGAGTTGTGCCTATACAGCCTACATACAAGGGGAAGTGTTGCTGGTTCATTAAGAAAAGGAATTCTGTATTTCTAAATTGTTCAGTACACTAAGTTCGCCAACATGACTTTCACCAGGAGATTTAGAACCTGCAAAATAGCCTAGTGTTGTGATCAACCACAGCATGTAATGGAGAGGGAGGGTGAGAGACAAGTGTTCAATTTCAATGGCTCAATGTGCAATGTAATCTTTATACAAAAGCAGATTAGGATGTGGTTTGCAAGCAATCGATTCACTCTTAACCCAGACTTTAGTATGCGAGTAAAATGTTAATAGAAGCAGTGAAAGACACAGCCTGGCAGCTAAACTAAAAGGTTCCTGAACATCGGTCCTTGCGTCAGATGGAGATCTGGTTGGTCAAGAACAGTCAAGTTTCTCCTTAGCGAACATTACTGGTATAGCCATGAAAACCCCCACTTGGCGGTCATGCACAGGTACTATTCCTTACCACCAAGAGGCAGTTCTGGATCTCAGAGATAAGGAAAATTGATAGATATTTCCTATCACTATATTATGCTCACTGAAATGTAGGAGGGTGTTTAAAATCCAACAGTCCAGCAGAGAACCTTGTAATAGTGTATGTTGTTAAGGAGGGTCTCTGCCCAAATGCACATAATCAGTACACACAAGCTTTGGCACTTTATACACAATTAGCATTTATTATGTGCAGATCTAAAGTCAGTCACATGAATAAAATGAACATAATGGATCACTCCTCAATTATACATGTTAACAGAGTGAAGCCAAACAAGCCCTACATATTCACAGATGCCTTATTTGCTTCTTTAGAACTCCCTACCTACCTTGCAGAATATTACTATGCTGTCTACTGTAAGGTCATGTAGTACATCCTCCTCGCATACCTGATGTGGCCACGAAGGTTTTGAGCTAAGTTCCCAAATAGGCAGTATAAACAGATGCTGAAGAACATACTGCCTATCTCCAACTTGCTTTCTGCCTCATTTCCTCTACAGATTTGGTATCGAGCTGGTGGGGACCTTCTCACTTGGGGTCTCATTTTCCAGCCAAGCACGAGGTTTTCATTTGAAGCATTCAAAAATATTAGTGTAAGTTACTTTCAGGACCAATATAGCTGAGAAACCAAAGCCTCAAAAAGGTTAGTATTCAGGAAAGATTAACTCCTAACTGCAGCCAATTGGGGAGCCGTTTTCAAACTTACCGGAGTGGAGCAGTTTTCACCGCCGCCGCAAGCAGAAGGACCACAGTCCCCAGCCTGCCCAGCGGCTGTTATGTCTTGGGGACATGCCTGGAGGCGCATAAGAGGCCCGTAGGCCTCTCGCAGTGCGGGACGCACGCGGGCCCGGGCCCGGGCCGCGCCAAGGCTAAGCCCGGGCCAAGGGCAGGCCCGCCTGCGCCCGTCCGAGACCGGAGGAGGCTGGGCTAGGCCTACCCCTTGGCTGTATTTTCCTTCTACTAAAACACCCCGGCCCCTTGTCACAGCAAGTTCGACTACCCTACAGCCTCAGTACCAGTGACAGTGGCAGAGGAGCAGGTAGAGAGACAGCTTACCTCATTTCGATTATTACAGACATCTGTATTCTGCTCGTTGGCTACAGGGCTAGAGTTTCTGTAAGTTAAGGGGCTCTGTATCCGGAGTACCTAGGTACGTGTGCTTAGCCACCTCCCTTTGTACAAGTAGTCAAATAGTCAATGACTTTGCCTTTTTTTCGGATTAGAGACCTGTCATTTAGCGCATTGACTTGGGTACAACATGGGGAAGCGTAAGGTGACTATAGCTCCCGGGAGGGTCACGGCAGGCACTGCAGTCTCGCTGGTGATCATGGATTCGTTTCTGCAGCCAGCCGCAGCAGTGATGGATAAGGAGATAGAGCTGGTGAACCAGCGCCTTTCTAGGTCCCCTGTTAATGTCCCTCTTCTCATGTCCACAGATATCCAATCGTCTCTGGTCAGCGCCGATGAATCGTCAAATAATCCCGGGGTGCAAGAACTCGTCGGATCGAATAGTCACTCAACAGACCAGCAGTTACCCCTTTCTCCCACCATCATGATCAATAATCCTAGGGCTGATCAAGCACCTTCAAGCCCAGGGCACGCGGCAGTTACTTCCATCAAGTATCCGGTTAAATCAATAGCTGCCGGATTCACCTCGCGAGGGAGATCGGGAGGTGTTGAGCCTGTTAGCCAAGGGTCAGGCCCAAAAAGAAAGGGCCAAACGCCAGGGGGAAAGGCCAAAAGATCAAGACCTAATCGGATACCCCAGGACTCCCCAACTGCTCAAGCATTGACCAAGGCACACTTGATATGCATGCTAGAATCTTTCCAGGACTCCTTGAAGGCTCTGATGGACTCCAAACTGGGTTTGTTAATTCAACGTCTGACCTAGATTGAAAAGGGTCTCTTGAACCTTAAATGTTGTGTACCGTCGGGAGGGGTAGCCGTCAACTTAGAACCTAGACCATCAATGGCTCCCCCAGATACGGATCGTTCCACCTTGACAGTCTCAGACCCAAATACCAGGGTACAAATAGAGCCATCAGGGGGGCAGGCACCAGCCCGCCATCCAGCGCATTCCCGGGCGCAAACTATGGACATGTGGATAGGCTGGCTACACGGGATATATCTGCTTTGGAGAGTAACTTACCTGGGGAGCAATCACAAGGGGTAGGGGAGGTCTCTATGCGGAACCTGCCTGTTATTCATTTGCCAGTAGAACCGACCCCATACGTTGTGATATTGGGGAACGTGCCAACTCTCCCTCAGGGCACTAAGGAGGATTTCTCCCAACTGAAGAACAAAGTCCTACATTGGCTATCTTGTAAAACCACCCTAGGAATGAGGGTAGAGAAAAACATCAACATGGTGCGAAGGGTAAATTGGGTAGGCAGCTCCTTTAAGTCCTATAAGGGCGATTGTGTTATTAATTTTAATAGACCCCATATCGGGGAAAGGATTCTGGTCACAAATTTGAATCCTGCCCCTTTTGTTCCCAAGTCGTCCATTATGGCCTTACCTCTCGGCTTTTTTGATAAACCAGAGTCATCGGGGCGTAATTATATGACTAATGCTATTAGGGCCCCATTTAATCGTCAAACGCCATCAAATCTCCTATTAGGAACGCTTATTCAAATCTGTCTCCTAATCCAACCTATTTGAATTGGATGGCTCAATGTCGACGGGCTCAAGGTCGACGGGATCCAGGTCTGCCTTTTCTGGAGCCGACAAACCGTTTTACATCTCTGGCTGCCATGGACGCCTGTGACTGACTTAGTGGACCCTCTCCTATGGACTTAAAGAAACCCACTGACCAGCGGGAAACTCCATGGCAAAGCAATAGGACTCTGGGTGCACGAGATAGAAATTTCATATCATGGAACATCGCAGGGTTAGCCAACAAGTTTTCTGACCCGTCGTGGACTGTATTTGTGAAACAATTCAGTGTGATAGGTTTGCAGGAAACATGGCTGACTGATAGTAGTTTACCTTTAGAAGGTTACAAGTCTTTCTTTGTCCCAGCCACCCCCTCATCTGTAGGAAGATCAAAAGGTGGTCTTGTAATTTACATCTCTCTGGCAGAAGAATGTAAGTTACTGGTCCTGCCCACAGAAAGTCCATGTATACTGTGCCTGGTACTATGTAAGGGGCCTAATAAATTGGGTCTTATTAATTTTTACAATTCTATATCATGCTCCAAGGGCGGGTGTAACATTACTATGTTAGGCTCCTTTGTAAGGCAACATTGTAATGCTGCTTTCCAAAATTTCATGATTGCTGGGGATTTTAACATCCACCCATGTGGTGACCCCAGGGTCCCAAGGCTGGCTGATCTGGGTTGCCCACGTGTGAGGGGAATACATTTTGAACATTCTCTACAGGGGAACACGCTGAACGATCTCCTTCATGAATTTGATTTATTGTCTCGGTCTTCATCTGACCCCTGCAGTAAGGCCATTGTTCCACCTTTCAAAGGAAGGGGTGATGGCTCATTTATTGATTTTATATTAATCTCATCGCCCTTACAAGATTTGTAGGATTTACCATACAAGCTAGTGTGCATAGTGACCATAACCCTTTGTGTGTTAATCTTCGCGGACCCTTACTGTTGCCCAAAGGAGGGGCTGGGCAGAGTGGGGTGGTGGAAGACGGCTAAAATGGACCCAGATTTCCCCAGATGTATTTTATGAGTCAATATCAGATTCGTGTGTCAATGAGTTAGCCTTGTGTACCTTGCCGTTTACGCCTCCGGGGAGGTTATCAGCGCTTTTAAAACCATTTCTGTTAAAAGAAGTGGCTTTTTAAGTACCCCGGCTCGACGAACAGTTACTCAGACCCTAGATGGTTTGATTACTCCTGCTCTCGGGCAGTAAGGAAATTGCGGGAAGCCTTAAACAGGAGTCCAAGAGACCCGATTTTGGTTAGATCGTGTCGAAGAGATAAAACTGAACTGGTTAGACGTAAGTCCGCTTTAAAGGAGGAAGCCTGGAGAGGGTTAATCGAGGCTAGCACGTTGAAGAATAGCTCTAGATTCTGGAGCATAAGTAATAGCCCTTTTTTCAATCACGAGGAAGGAAGTGCAGTAGGCGCTCATATTACTGAGGAGGAGTGGGTGCTCCACTTTGAAACCATGTTTGAGAGCCCCCCTGAGCTAAATTGCCTGTCTGGCTGTGAGGCCAGACATCCCTGATCTGGTTTTCAATATAGAGGAGATCAAGAAGGGTATTGTCGGGTTGTCAAGTAACAAAGCCCCGGGACCTGATGGCATCCAGTCGGACATTTTTAAATCAGATCCAACCTTTTGGGTCCCGGTTCTTACTGCAGTAATTAACCCAGCAGTAAAAACCGGCTGCCCAGAGTCTAGACTATAGTGCCCGTCTTTAAAAAAGGTAATCGAGATAGCACTTACTGCTATAGACTGATCTCCCTGTTGGATTCGGTGGTTAAGGTGGTGGGTCGAGTACTTTTAGACAGGCTGACAAGCTGGGCGGAGGAACATACCATCCTATCAGACGTTCAGTACGGGTTCCGCCCCAAGCGGTCCACCGTGACCCAGTGCCTTAACCTAGCCATGTTCCTTAACAAATACACGGTTGCCCGTCCTGGCACTATCTACCTAGCATTCATGGATCTGTCTTCCGCGTTTGATCGCGTGAACAGGGCTAAACTCTGGCAGACCATGCTAGCTATTGGGGTAGATGGCAATATTGATGACTTTTTAGAAGATCTTCACTGAGCAACTAAGGCCCATGTTAGATTCTCGCAGGATTTAAGTGTCTCCCGTAATTTCGACATAAGGAGAGGAGTATGTCATAGGTGTATTCTTGCCCCCTTTCTGTTTAATTTGTACATTTATGATCTGGATAAAGCCCTATTGATGACAGGGGTTGATTACCCGCAGGTAGGTCGACGTGGTCTGCCAGTTTTATTATATGCGGATGACGCGGTCCTTATATCTAGGACCACTGGGGGCTACAGACTCTGCTGGACTCCTCTGCCTTTATGACGGATCGGGATCTATCAATAAATGACTCCAAATCTTATGTTCTGCAGGTGGGTCTGCGCACGAAAAAGACTTTTCAATTTAGGGTAGGATCTGCACAGGTTCCCCGCGCTGTCTTCTCTTATCTGGGGGTCATACTGGACGACCAGATAAAATGGGGCCATCCAAAACAGAGAAAAAGGTGAGACCTGGTGCGGGTGAATACAGCCATTTTTAATTTTGCTTCCAAATTCGGTAAGAGACCGATCGCGGCGCTTTTAAAGATATACCAGGCCAAGTGTGTCACGACAGTCTCTTATGGTAGTGAAATATGGGGACATGTCACCATAGACGACCTACAAGTGGCTGAGAACACATTTCTGAAGCGCTTACTAGGCGTGCCCCGCGGAACGTCTAATATGGTGGTACATGAAGAATTGGGGATGCCTTATTTGAGTGACATATTGGCCCTCCGCCCTCTAACTTTTTGGCTGAAAATTTGAAGGATCGTCATTGAGTCAATTGATATTGAAAGAGTGTATGACTCTTGATTATGCCCATCACATATCCTGGCTCAGATACATTAAGAGTAGTTTTGAAAGTCTAGGAAGAGCTGAACCATATACCAATCCCGAATCGGTAACCAAAAAGGATCTGGGGTGGATAAGGGAGCCCTTTAGCAGTCTAAGGAAATCTGAGAGGGAAGAGCTGGAACTGAGGAAGCCTAGTGTTTGGAAATTTTTAATGTTGAAAACATCATTATTGACCGGGCCATACCTCTTGGGGTTTTTTAGTACTTGCAAACGTTTTTTACTGACCAGGTTTCGCCTGGATTTTTTTCACCTTTTGTTGGCTTCGCCACGAGGGGTAGTAGAGGACAGTTTTTAGCCACCTGTGGCTGCGACGGTGAGTCTCCACAGCTACATTTTTTATTATTCTGTAAGTTTTACGCGGTCCCCCGGAAAACCTTTGTTAGATTTGGGGGTCTCTAGTTGGCAGAGGTAGGTACCTTTGTCCAAATAGTGACCCTTGAGTCTAGTCAGGGAAAGTAGGTACACTCCTGAAATAACCCCTGCTCACCCTCTTGGTAGCTTGGCACGAGCAGACAGGCTTAGTTCAGAGGCAGTGTGTAAAGCATTTGTGAACACACAGTAATCAAGTGACAACACTACAAATGGACACCACACAGGTTGTATATTTATAAAAATAAGTATCTTTTATATAGATTTATCACAAGACCATAAACGACAAAAATAATCCACAATACTGTCAAGAATGCTTAGTTCTGATCAAAAAGGCTTAATTCAAGGTTCTGTGCGAGTCGGCAGCCTCCTCCGGCTACGGCGATGTCAAGAACAAACAGTCTAACAAATCCAGCTGACCGCGTCAAGACGGGCCAACACAGCGTAGACGGACTCGGTCACAGTACCTTTTACTTGAAGCGGCAGGCACGGGCGTGCGAGCCGGATGGCTGTTCGTCGCGGTCGCGATGCAAAAATGGAAGCGTTGCAGGACGCGTTGTCCCTCGATGCGGTGCAGGCAGCAGCTCGTTGACGGAGTCGGTGAGACCAAGGCCGTGCGTTGCAGGGCGAGACGGTGCTTCGATGCGGTGCTGGCAGGTTGCGGTGCCGCGACGGAGCCGGGTTCAGGAGCTGGCGTCGATCAGTCCGGACAGCGGTGCGAGTCGGGCGGTGCGTCGCGAAGCTTGCGAGGCGGTGCCCAACTCCGGTGCGGTCACAGGACTCGAACTCCGCAACAGTGACCGTGTCGGTCGGACCAGATGGATTCGGTGTAGCGAGGTGTTGCAAGGTGCGGTGCTCACAGGTTACGGTGCAGGCAGCGGCTCGTTGACAGTCGGTGAGACCAAAACCGTGCGTTGCAAGATGCAGGCGTTGCTCGATGCGGTGCCAACAGGACACCGAGCTGGTCGGGAGAGTCGGTCACAGCTCCCTACCTCTGTAGCCACTGAAACAGAGTTTCCAGCAACAATTCACAAAGGGGGTGAAGTCCAATGGTCCTGGGACTTCGATCAGGGGGCAAGCTCTCTTCCAAGCCCTTGGAGATCCTTCACAAGTTGATGAAAGTCACAGCAAAGCAAAAGTTCCTTTCTCCTTTCTTTGGCAGTCAGGCAAACCACTGCAGGCCAATCCCCCAAGCAGCACTTCAGGCTTAGGGATAGTCTCTCCTCAGTTTCTTCTTGGTTCTGCTCCTCAGCAAAGGTTTCTTCTTGTTCCCAAAAGTGATCTAATTTCTTGGGATCAGGGTCCCAATATTTATACCCCAAAATCCTTTGTCCTCTGAGGGCAGAGGGGCCTTTGCCCAGTCCAAACCAGTTCTGGAGCACTCTGTTTACATGACTCCTTCTTTCCTTTCACAGTGCAGGGCAGAAACATCAGACGCCCCACAGGAGGTGGAGCCAGCATTGTGGAGGGAAAGCCCAGCCCTGGAGCACTTTGTTGACATGATTCCTTCTCTTCTTTCACTGTGCAGGGCAGAGACATCAGAAGCACCACAGGGGGTGGAGCCAGCACTGTGGGGGGCAGGCACTGACCTATTCAGGTCCCAGGTGCAACTCCTCCCACCCATCTAGATGCAGATCTCTCTATTCACCACTGGGCTGACTCATTCTGTCTCCTGGAATACCCAGCCCTGTCACTCAAAAACACCAGACAAGGAATACACAACCTAGCAGAGGCAGGCTTGGATAGTTAGACAAGAAAATACCTACTTTCTAAAAGAGGTATTTTCAAACACAGAATGTTAAAACCAACTTCACTAAAAGATGTATTTTATCATTCTGAGTTCAGGCATACTAAACTCGAATTTCCACCATGTTCCCTGAGTCAGTTAGGATTATAAAATGTAATAATCTCACTGCCCATTCTGGCCTATGGAGAACAGGTAGCCTTGCAATAGTGAAAACGAAAATGGCTGTAATTCACTATTAGGACATGCCACACACACCAGGGCATGTCCTACCTTATACTTACAATGCACCCTGCCCTAGGGCCTACTTTAGGGGTGACCAACATGCAGTAAAGGGAAGGTTTAGGGACTGGTAAGTGGGTGCACTCACCAAGACGACATGGCAGCCCTAGGCTGCACACAGGCTCTGCAATGGCAGGCCTGAGACACACTTTACAAGCTGCTCCTGTGGGTGGCACAACCAGTGCTGCAAGCCCACCAGCAGCATTGGATTTACAAGCCCTGGGCACACTCAGTGCACTGTACTAGGGACTGACAAGTAAACCAATCATCCAATCATGGAGTCACTAATACACAACACAATTTATCATAGGGAGCACTTGCACTTTGGCACTGATTAGCAGTGGCAAAGTGCCCATGAGCATCTAGCCCAGCAAAAACATATCGACAACAGTGGAGGCATTATGAAAAAAATGGAAGGGAGACCCACGCCAAGGATGCCAGGTCTAACAACCTTTATTTCCCCTATTTTAAAGAGGTTGAATTTTAAGCAGGCTCGTCCAGCGCTTATTTATTTACAACTGTTGCATGAAGAATGTATTCTTTTTGTCCTTAGTTTCCTGAAATCTGGGGTGAAGGCCAGGGCCTGCCTTGATTAAATGTTAGTAACGGTTAGGGTTTGTCTTTACTCTGATATACATATATTAGATAAGGCCTCGGGACCCATCCCTTCAATGGTTTACATTTTTAATCTAGGCTTAAGGGAATATGTATTTAACTTTGTATTTTAGGCTTCAGATTATCAGACTTCTGTGGAACCTGGATTATTGTGCGATGAATTGTGTAATTATTTTATGAATTTTTATGTACTGGTTACTTTTATGGTTTTATATGCTAAAACCGAATAAAGTTGATTGATTGAAACATAGGACTGCAAAGAAAATGGAAAAATCCCCCTTCAGCTCAAGAGCACAATAAAGTGAGAGAACCACGTTTATTTTCAGGTATCAATCCAAGGCCCAGTACTAAATAAACAAATGGCACAATCACAGACCCATTTAACACATACTAAGGCCTGTATTAAAACCTCATAACACAAATGAGAATGCCACATTTCATAATGAGGTGTCAGGGGACAAGTCTACAGGGGAGAGAAGTGAAACCCTAATCCAAAGCAAAACCATCCAAAACAGTGAAGCAGACAATAGCACCTCAGTCATGTAGCAAAGCTGTCTCAGCAGGACACAGACAGAAGTGCAAAGAAGCATTGCAAGCCTTGGTCAGGTTGAGAATCTTCAATTAAACTCTGGCATTCAGAGGACATGTGGAGTCTTGTCACTTGTAAAATCTCATGCAAGATATTAGGCACCAGCTGACAAAGCTCACAGAAACTTGAAATGCATTAAGTATCTGATTCTTTGAAGAGGGCAAACAAAATAATGGAATATATGGAGGCCAAGACATTTCAGAATAAAGGAGAATACAGTATGATTAACAACGAGTACACTGCCTCATGGTCAATATCTGCTCCTGATCATTAGAATTATTACCAATTGGTATGAATGGTAATAGTGATTGCTCGCAAGACTATACATTTTCTGGATGGTTATAATTTGATCAATAGGCAGATGGCACCCATAAAACAATCATTTACTACCAATCTCTCCAATGTTTGATGAACTAGCATATCGGTTGTAAATCTGTTAAACTGTGACAATGTTGCATTATTTAACAAACCAGAACTACCATCAACTGAAAAATCTTAAATGAAAAAAAAAACACAAAAGTTGCGCACAACTTTAAATACTGCAGCGCAGAGAATCCCCCTTGGTCAGAAAGTTACTTTATAGTTTACTTTTACTATTCAACACTTCTGGTTGTCTTGGCTTTGTCCAATGTAGCACAGCTCACTGGTTTTGTCCAATGTAGCACAGACTCTTCCTACACTGCCGCTCTGGGAAAGTTAATGGCATAGCAATGGTTTATCCGTTTTATTCCTTAAATCCTTTACCTCCGGATGGTTAGCAGTAGGTCTGCCTCACTGATCCAGAAAAATCGCTTTCAGCTCAGAAGATTCAAAATGTAGCAGATCTTAGCCCTTCCTCCAGTAACATTTTGCAATCTCTTCTGATCTTTAGGTTCCAACAGCATTCTGATTTCCAAGTGGTGAAAGCCTGGAGTTATTACGGTAACACCTCCCCCCCCACCCCCCAAGTAGGCCACCAAATACTTAAAAGCACTCAAGTGGACTCCATTCTTACAAGCCATTAACACAAAGCTGACCACGGTTTCACGTTGATAACTTGGCCACCTTTTTTCATGAGAAATACAGATTATACAATATAGTAGCCCCCAGTTACCGCCTGCTACATATAGCAGCAAGAAAACATTTCCCAAACCACTTTTACCCCTTTGACAGTTCCCAATTCTTGTTGAAAAGGAGGTTTCCTCCTTACTGTGGAGTTATGGGTAGGAATAATGCTTTGGAGTTTTTGTGGTTACGTTTCCGAATTGCTTAATTGTGGAGCAAAAAAAAGTGTCTGCGTCCTGTTGCTGTGTCGGGGTTGTAATGTCTTATTTTCTCTCCTTTTAGGGATCTTTGTGGTTTTGTCACAAATGTGCCATCAATTTTTTTTAAAAATATAGCTAAGTATATATTCGTTTCCTACTTCTGTCCGTTTCTCTTTTCTAGCACTGTTCAGCCCCTCCTTCATGCTAGTCCCCAGTGATATAGTGGTCAGGGAAAGAAAGTGCACTGGAGTACAAGATGGCCCCTTTTCCCAGCACGTTTGGTGTAGTTGGTCCTCCAAGTTGAGCCTACAGTTACTCTACTGTCCCTGCGCCTTACTGGTGAAGTGAGATCCGTTCTACTCAAGTCAGTTATCGCAAAGGAGTCAATTACAACCCGTTAACAGAAACAGAATGGCATCAGAACA
Source organism: Calotriton arnoldi (assembly GCA_963921515.1). Taxonomy (NCBI): domain Eukaryota; kingdom Metazoa; phylum Chordata; class Amphibia; order Caudata; family Salamandridae; genus Calotriton; species Calotriton arnoldi. The sequence continues at coordinate 1,222,283 of CAWUFW010004096.1, forward strand.
CCAGTCTCATGAGAGGAACGGAAAGAAAGTTTTAATTAAATGCCCAGCCAAATCCCTTCTGCTGGCACTGTGGGATTCACTCGGGTAGACCACAACCCTCCTGGGCTGTGGCAGGACAAATGGTTCTAGTCAGCGGCATCCACCAATCTTCTGACCACGTGTCCTCTTCACACTTGCCTCCATCTTCCCCCTATGTTCCCACTTACTCCTTCTGGCCGATTACTTCTCCCTAGGCTGTTCTCATGAACCTCCTTCTACAGCATTCGCCCTCTCCAGTCTTTCCTGACCGCATACTACTTCCTTCACCTCCTTTGTTGCTTCCTACTTAAAAGCCCTGCCCTCAGCCTGCCAAGATGAATCCTCTTAGTTTCCTCAACCATTTGAGTCCTTGTCTCCACCTTCCCCTCTGTCACATAAGAAAGAACCCAATAGCGGACTTCAAGCCTGCACCTCTCATAGTTTGGTGAAGTAAGATGTCCCGTGCACAAAGACTCCGGCACTTGCCGCTGTTCAGTGCCACTGTCAACCAGATTCTTGATCCTCAAAAGCATATGGAGGTGCACCAGGTAAAGGAGCCCAATTACGTATTTGACAAATTCTATATTACTCCATCAATTTTTCACATACATGGTCAAGCCAACGCGTTTCATTCCATAAATAATCGGAACTTAATCAGGCCTTATTATACAGGATGATATGTGACTAAGAGGTCTATTACTTATCAGGGTAATATTCCGGGGGGGGGGGGGGTCGTTTTTCCCCGTGAAATACCTTACTTGCCAGCACACACAGCTGGAATCATGATGTGGCGCCTTACAGGGCTACTACATGTTTTCACAAGATATTAAGCCCCGATGAAGTTCCGATTATGTATGGAACGAAACGCGTTGGCTGGACCATGTATGTGAAAAATTGGAGTAATAAAGAATGTCAAAATATACGTGATTGGACTCCTTTACCTGGTCCACCTTCCCCTCTACCTGTTGTAATCTGTGTCCTTTCTGTTTCTAGGGTGCCTCCGACCACATGGGAAGATACCACAGGATTGTCAGCGCCCTGAACAGTAAGTTCTTCCTTTCAACCTCCAGTCTTCCCTCACACTTAATTCTTTAAAGTCCACTTATCTAGACGATGGGTGCACAATCACCTCAAAATCCTTGGCATTCCCCATGGTCCGACAGATTCTTGCATTCATCATCAATGCCTGCTTTTGTGGCTTTGTCCCTAGTAACTGGTAAGAGTGGGCTCTAAAGCCTCTTTCAAAGAAACACAGAATTGATTCCAAGTTGGAATCCAATTACATACCAATAATACTCTTGCTGGAATTTACTAAAATTGGTGATAAGCTTCTTGTGCACCGGCTTTAACCACCTTAAAGACTTCCTTATTTAAGATATAAGACATTGGACCTAAAATACAAGACAAATTGGTTTCAGGCCTGATCTGGTATTGGAATCTTCTCTGGTGGTTGCATTGAATAATCACAGACCAGCAGGGGCGGCTCCACCGCTAAGGTGGAGGAGCGTCGCCCAACTGCTCTGTGAGCAGGACAAAGGAAAAAATAAAAACGCATTATTTTATTTTTCCTTCGTTGATCATCTGGTTAGGGGCGGGGCTGGCTTTGAAGGGAGCAGGAGTGGTGAACACTAAGTGCGCATGATGGTCGGCCATCTTGGGCCGGCCAAACAGTCATGCGCACTTTGCATGTTCTCCACCAGGCTGTATTGCACAGCCTGGTGGTGTATGCCCAGCCTCCCAGTCCTTCCAAGCACTGAACCACGGCGCTCAGACCAATCAACGCTATCAGCAGCGTCATGATTGGCTAGGGGAGTCTGAAAACCTGGGTACTGCCTGTTCCTGCCCCTGGAGTCCTGGAAGCGGGCGAAGAGGAACGAGAGGCAGCGGCTGGAAGGCAGGTAAGGGAGTTTAAAATACTTTTCTTTCATTCCCTACCCCCTCCCAGCTACCCCCGTAACCCGTACCCCCACTGCCATTAAGTAGCAGCTGCAACTGAAGACAAGATCTTAGTCACTGTACTCCCATCTCCATCTTGATCTACTTGTTTGTTGCTTTTGATCTGGTTGACTATCTTCTTTCAGCACACTAAGAGGGTAGGCTTGCAGGGTTGAGTTGGGCTTTAGTTTTCCTTCTTACTATCAATCAGAAGCCAGTCTTTGGCATTTTCTCCTTTCTTCGCTACTCACAAAGCTCTTGAAGTGTTCTTGATTTCCCCACCTCTAAAACCTCTACCTTTGCCCTTTAGCCAAGATCAGGGAATTTTGGGATCAAAGTAATTTCTTACTCTGACACCCAATTGAGTCTGAGAATTGATAAGCTGCTTGCTAAATTCAAGATTGAATGCCCGGATAGCAGACTGCCACCCTGAACAGGATCAAATAGCAACTTCCACAAGATCAAAGACTCCAAAGAAAATGTTTTGTTGCTCTGAATGGAGCTTTCCTGTTCCCCTTCCTTCTGGTCTGCTTTTATGGTTCCCCCACCAACTCTAATAGAAGAGGTGAAAACCGACATCTGACTGGATAAAGTTCAGTACTGCCACTCACGTCAAGTCTGTATTTACTTCCTGATGAACATTGTGAGGAAAATTTTCTTAATTGTTCTCCATTTGACAATCCTTGCAGAGAATTCGTCTTATTTCTAGACTTGATTAAATGAATGCCTGCTACCTTTGTCTTCCAGAACCTACCATCTGTAAGGTATCAGAAGTTTAGAATATGGCAGTTCAGCTGGTCTCAAATTTCAGGACATTCAGCAGGGTCAAAGAGGCTGAATGCAATTTATACACCTGTCAGTCTCCAGGCAGACTCAAAAGGTACTTTGTTTTGCTCACAAATGCATATATACATCAATTCTAAAAATCAGTCGGATTTTTAAAAATAAATTTTAACTTACTTTAATTACAAAAACTATATGAAAGTAATTATTAAAAACCTCCTTTAAACCTTAGCCCCTGCGCTGCTAGGCCTTTCCCCCCCCTGTGCTAAGCCTTTTTTTTGGCTATTTGGGGTAGTTCGCGCTTAGGCCCCTGTAACTTTTTGACCACAAAGGTATCCACGCCAAATTTGCGTCCTTTTCTTCCATCATGGGGATTTTAAAGGTACCCAGGGTTTGTTGATTCCCCTGGAGGGGACCCAAAAATCAGCCAAAATACAGCTAAATGTTTTTGGGGAGAAAAATGGGAAAAAAGGGCTGCAGATGAAAGTCTGTTTTTCCCTGCAAATGGTATCAACAAAGGGTTTGTGGTGCTGAAATCATCATCTTCCCAGCTTTCAGGGACTGACAGACTTGTCAGAAAACCTAACATTTTTACACAGTTTTGGCATTTTACTGGGACATAGCCTATTTTTGCTATTTTTTGTGCTTTCAACCTCCTTCCAGTTAATGGTAACAATGGGTATAAAAGCAAAGATGGATCCTGGAAAGCTATACATTTCTGAAAAGTAGACAAAATTCTGAATTCAGCAAGGGGTCATCCTTCAAGGTTTTCTTATAGAAACTAACAGTTGAAAATAGGAAAAATTGAAAATTGAGTTGAAAAATACAGCTATTTGAGCCGTTTTCACCTGTAACTTCTTCTAAGTATGACAGATTTTTTAAAGCAATATACCGGTACATCTGCTGGACCATTCTGGTTGTGGGGATATATAGGACTTGCAGGTTCACCAAAAACACGAGGAGCCCAGAGCCAATAACTGAGCAGCATCTTGCAATGGTTTTTTATTGTGTACCGGGTACATAGCAATTAATTTGGGAAAATATAAATAGTGAAAAATCGGTATGAAAGACACCTATGTATTTCTGAAATGGGAACAAATATAGAGTTTAGAAACAGTAGCTATTTGCACATCTCTGAAATTGTGAGTACCCATACTAGCATGTGAATTATAGGACATTTTTCAAACTGACTTCTTTTTTACACATTGTCCTACATTTGGAAGGCAGAAATGCATCGAAAGTCAATAGGTAATAACAGCTGCTCTACAATTCTGTGTTCCCCCAAGTCTCCCGATAAAAATGGTACCTCACTTGTGTGGGTAGGTGTAGTGCCCATGACAGGAAACGGCCCAAAACGCAACGTGGACACCACATTTTTACAGTGAAAACTGACCCTTTATTTGCAAAGTGCCTAGCTGTAGATTTTGAACCCTAGCTCTGCCGGCACCTAGGGAAATCTAGCAAACCTATACATTTTTGAAAACTAGACACCCAGGGGAATCCAGGTTGGGGTTACTTGGCTGGCTCTCACCAGGTTCTGTTACCCAGAATCCCTTGCAAACCTCAAACTTTGTAAAAAAAACAAAAAAACAAAAAAAAACTTTTTCCTCACATTTCTGTGGTGGAAAGTTCTGGAATCTGCATGGATCCACAAATTTCCACCCACTCCACATTCCCTAAAGTCTTCTGAGAAAAATGGTAACTCACTTGTGTGGGTAGGCCTAGTGCCCGTGACAGGAAACAGCCCAAAACGCAACGTGGACACCACATTTTTACAGTGAAAACTAACCCTTTATTTGCAAAGTGCCTAGCTGTAGATTTTGAACCCTAGCTCTGCCGGCACCTAGGGAAATCTAGCAAACCTATACATTTTTGAAAACTAGACACCCAGGGGAATCCAGGTTGGGGTTACTTGGCTGGCTCTCACTAGGTTCTGTTTCCCAGAATCCCTTGCAAACCTCAAACTTTGTAAAAAAAAAAAAAAAACATTTTCCGCACATTTCTGTGGTGGAAAGTTCAGGAATCTGCGTAGATCCACAAAATTCTACCCACCCCACATTCCCCAAAGTCTTCCCGGAAAATGGTACCTCACTTGTGTGGGTAGGCCTAGTGCCCACGACAGGCAAGGGCCCAAAAGGTATTGTGGAGACCTCAAAATCACCCATCACAAAACTACCTGGTTTTTCAGGGGGGGCCACCAGTATTTTTGGCCCCAGGCTCGCGGCCATCTAGGGAAACCTACCAAACCCACACATTTCTGAAAACTACACACCCTGGGGAGTCCAGTGAAGTATGGCTTGCGTGGATCCCCCGTTTTCTTACCCAGAATCCCCCGCAAACCTCAAATTTATCAATAAAAATCACTTTTTCCACACATTTGTGTGTGGGATCACTGTGCCGGCACAAATGTCCTACCACCTAGCGTTCCCCTTGGTCTCCCTAGTAAAATGATTCCTCACTTGTGTGGCTGTCCAATGCAGAATCAGCTAAAAACGTATCTTTTAAAAAAATTAAATGCTTAGAATTCGCAGTGCTATACATTTAATCCATATGTTTTTGGCTCTTCCCAGTCACAGGCCTTTGGCCCACCCACACAAGTGAGGCATCATTTTACTCAGGAGAACAAGAGGAACGCTGGGTGGTAGGACATATGTGCCGGCACGGTGATCCCACACAAAAATGTATGGAAAAGGTGATTTTTTTCAGCAAAATGAGGTTTGCAGTGGATTCTGGGTAGGGAATCGTTGGGGGATACACGCAAGCCATACCTCCCTGGACTCCCCCGGGTCTCTAGTTTGCAGAAATGTGTGGGTTTGGTAGGTTTCCCTAGATGGCTGCCGACCCCGGGACCAAAAACGCAGATGCCCCCTATGTATCCGAAAACGACCTGGTTTTGAAAGGGGGGGGGCGGGGGGGGTCACATGAGTTTTTGGTCCCGGGCTTGGTGGCCTAGGGAAACCTACCAAACCGACATTTCTGAAAGCTAGAGACCCGGGGGACTCCAGGAAGGTATGACTTGCATGGATCCCCCAACGTTTCCCTACCCAGAATCCCGTGCAAACCTCAAATTTAGCTGAAAAAAGTCAATTTTGCCATACATTTGTGTGGGATCACCGTGCCGGCACAAATGTCCTACCACCCAGCGTTCCCCTTGTTCTCCCAAGTAAAATGATACCTCACTTGTGTGGGTAGGCCAAAGGCCTGTGTCTGGGAAGAGCCAAAAACATATTGATCAAAGGTATAGCACAGCGAATTCTAAGCGCTACATTTTTTTAAAAATACATTTTTAGCGGATTCTGCATTGGACAGCCACACAAGTGAGGTATCATTTTACTCTGTAGACCAAGGGGAACGCTACGTGGTAGGACATTTGTGCCGGCACAGTGATCCCACACAAAAGTGTGGAAAAAGTGATTTTTTTCAGCTAAATGAGGTTTGCAGGGGATTCTGGGTAGGAAAACGTTGGGGAATCCACGCAAGCCATACCTCACTAGACTCCCCAGGGTGTCTAGTTTTCAGAAATGTGTGTGTTTGGTAGGTTTCCCTAGATGGCTGCTGAGCCCGGGGCCAAAAACCCAGGTGCCCCCCCCCCCCCTGCAAAACCAGGTCGCTTTGTGATGGGTAATGCTGAAGTCTCCACAATACGTTTAGTGCCCTTGCCTGTCGCGGGCACTAGGCCTACCCACACAAGTGAGGTACCATTTTTATCGGAAGACTATGGGGAATGTGGGGTGGGTGGAATTTTGTGGATCCACGCAGATCCCAGAACTTTCCATCACAGAAATGTGTTTTTCTTAAAATTAAGTTTGAGGTTTGCAAGGGAATCTGGGTAACAGTACCTGGTGAGAGGCACACAAGGCACACCATCCTGGATTCCCCTTGGTGGCTAGTTTTAAAAAATGTACAGCTTTGCTAGGTTTCCCTATGTTCCGGCTGCGCTAAGGCCCAAAATCCACAGGTAGGCACTTCGCTATAAACAAGTCAGTGCCTAGTGGGCTTTCTGCCGCCCCGGGGGGGGGGGGCGCAATATAGAGGGGCGGTTGCCCGGATATGCCCCCAAGGAGGGCAGAAAGACTGTGGCTATTTGTTTGGGGGGTGGGGCATTGGTATGCACATTCTGGGCAGCCCCCACGCATAAAAAAGCCAGCATAACCGCTGGCGCCTAGTGGGATCTCTGCCGCCCCCTGGGAAGGCAGATCAGGGTCTACTGACCCAATATGTCCCCTGGGGGGCAGAAAGACTGGTATTTTTTGGGGGTGATGGGGCATTGGCATGCCCATTCTGGGCAGCACCCACCCCTACGTATATATATAAAAAAAATCCCTGGTGCCTTGTAGGCTTTCTGCCCCCCCCCGGGGGTAGATCAGGGGCTACTGCCCCCATCTGCCTCCTGAGGGGGGCAGAAAGACTGGCTTTTTTTGGAGGGGGGAGGGTGGGGGCAGCACCCACCCTGAAATTGAGAAAAAAAATCCTGGTGCCTAGTGGGCTTTCTGCCCCCCCCGGGGGGCAGATCAGGGGCTATTGTCCCCATCTGCCTCCTCGGGGGGAGCAGAAAGTCTTTAGCCTTCGGGGGGGGGGGAGGGGCATTGGGATGCCCATTCTGGGCAGCCCCACCCCTGGCCTATAAAAAATAATCCCTAGCGCCTAGGGTGCTTTCTGCCCCCCCCCTTGGGGCAGATTGGGGGCTATTGCCCCCATCTGCTCTCCAGGGGGGGGGGGGCGCAGAAAGACTGGCAAAAATCTATGGGGGGAGCAAAGGCCTTTGCCCAAGGGAACGCTCCCTCTCCCTGGTGCTAGTGGGTGGATCCCTGCTTGGGAATCGGCCTCCTGGGGTGATCCCCAAGCAGGGATCCACTAGGGAAGGGTACCATTGGAAAGGGGAGATTCTCCCCTTTCCAACGATAACTTTCCCATGTGTTTCGGTTCTCGGGGGGCTGAGATAGTGGTTTCACAGTTTTGGTGCTTGTGGGGCTAAGTTTCAGTTTCGTCGTAATGCAGACAGCGCACCATGCGCGCGATCGTCATTACGTCGTTGAATGAGAACATAATTGCATGAAGTGGGTTTAAAAATAGGAGTGGTATGATTAACTTTTCACGATTGTTACGGGTGGTTTTGCGAGATGGGAGGGGTGGAGGATAAACACGGGAGTGTCATTTAGTGAGGAATTAGTTATGGGCAGGGTTTGTGGGACGGTTGGGTTTGAATAAAATATACGGAATTAGCATTTAGTTAGGAATCAGTTCAGGTCAGCTGTGAAGTCTGTTCAGGTGTTTTTTTAATTTATTGCAGTGACCCCTGACGAAGAGTCATATTAGACTCGAAATGCATTGGGAAATGAAGTGATGAGCCTATTCTGATGTACATTCCACTGTTTGGATTACATGTTGCTGTGAAAAGCCTGGATGGGCACGCAATATTCATTTGGAGTTTTGAAAATAAAATTCAAAGAAGTGGCATGACGCTGTCTCTGCAGTGATTTATTAAGCTTGCAAGAAGTGGATGAATTTGGGTTTCTAATGATAAACATGGCTTACGAGGAATACATGGATTAATGTGGGAAAAGTTCCCTACTACACAGTGCGACAGAAGGGTGCGAGATGAGTGCTCTGACCTATACTTGCAAGTATGAGCTGTGGACTGGGACGGACCACAGGTTCTGATCGCACGCACTACAGGATGATAAATACTCGATCAATAAATTAAATATAAGAGAAGGTGTGCATCCTCCATTTCTATACACAGCAGCTGGGGTGCCAGATAGACATGTCATTGCAGTTAATAGTGCATACATCGCGATGACTGTATTGAGACTCTGCCTAGCCTGACTGTATTGAGACTCTGCCTAGCCACTCATTTGCTGGTCTTAGTCCCGCCAACGAGTCAACAATGGATGGGCAGAATCTTTGCAATATATCAATGGGAAACAGCAGTATATACATGGAGAGCCCTGCACAGCACGAAAAAGAGGGATGGAAATCTGGGCGCCACTGAGAAGGTGGATCCATGAGTAAGATGCATAGAATTAATGAGTCGGATTATGTATAGGGCAGGGTGGCAGGTCTCAAACGACAGGGCTGGACGGGATGGCCTCCGAGATTAAATGAAATATCCTTTAGAGGGGTGCAATCTTATGATCTATAGCCGACTGATCTACGATGTAGTTAAGAAATGCTGATGTAAAGGGTATTAAATGATGAAATAGAGCCATTACACTATCAATGCCGTGTTTTTTTTTTGTTCAAAGAACTGGAATTATGTTAGCAACCTAGACCGGGGGAGGGGGGGGTGAGGGACCGGTCTTTTTTATTGGCTTATCTTTCAATGTTTGTATATACAGTATAAAATATACAATAAAGAATAATCAATAAAAAACAGTAGTATGCGGAGTGAAACGTACTTCCAACACCACCCTGTCCATTCATTTCTCAATTTTGCGACTGCAGCTTCACCACAATGTTCTAATAAAACTGGAGTGTCAACGTTCTAAATTTGACAAACGTGTGGTACACCTGAATGCCATCTTGATCGGATTCAAGCTATAAAACCAGAAAGCATTTCCTTTCAAAATGAGAGGGTCATTTTGGCAGAAATTATGGCTAGTGCTCTCGAAACCTAAAATTACATTTTCCAGGAGTTCTCAAATACATTCCTGGCATCCAGGTCAGTAAAAATCTTCTGACTGGCAGATTGAAATGAACTTTCAACACCAGCAGCTAATTGTGGGCTAGCTCTCTAGTGATCAACTGAAGCTTCAGAGTTCTAATGGACAACAATAATGCTATAAATTTATTAGCAAGACAAAAGTGTTACTACAGAAGACAATTTTGTTGGAATAGGAGCTGTTGACTAAAGCCTATCCTGATGAATAGGCTGAAGTAAATTAGCAGTGAGATGGTAATGCAGGTATGAAACCCGGGGTTACAAATCTAAATGAAGGTATGGATTTTTAGCAATTTGAGACAATGTATTTTTAAAGGAGCTAAAAATAGTTAAAAAGGGAAATGTGGGGGTAAGAACTTCCCCTTTCCACATCTGTTAACTCGCCTTATCTGTTGGAAATCTTACCTTCCTGCAGGGCCACCCTGGATTTTGTCGCCTTTTTACTGAACCCTATTTTTGTTAAAAGCAAAATGACAATTATGAACATTACCTGCGCCATCTTGTCTGGTGGAATTCTATGTGCACATAAGTTGCAGTCATTTTGATCTATCACAGCCATTTTGTACTCGGTTGGTCACCTTTGTTTCACCCTGCCCTTACTAGCATCCCTCTGACCGACCTGGTATGTGTGCTGGGGGCTATAAACTCTATTGCCACAACAAACCTCAGCGCCACTTGCTGCCACAAACTCGTTTTTCCTCTCATCCCTGTTTTCAGACAAGCCTTTGGACGCTCTACCCTTCACTACACCTAGTTACACAAACCGGTTCCAAACACCAAAAAGACTCTTGCAAAATGATTTATTGCACTGCAAACAGCAAGACTTGTTGTTACCAACAATGGGACCTGTTTTTATCAACAGAACGGACTCTTAGATCTGACCGGTCTCACATGTTTTAGACCCTGAAGCAAGGTCCAGCTGCAAGATAAGATTGTCTGTTTGACCTGGGTGGGAAGAGAATTACTGTTGGGCTTGTGTGACAACATGCCCGGGGCGGGGACCCCAAGCTTTTGTAACCATGTTGATCAAACAAATGCATTGTGTCAAGCCTGTATAAAAGGAAGAGCCAAGGGAGTTGTCAGCAGAACACTTCCCTCAGACATCCCGGTGTCTCAGTTGACGTGATCTCCTCATGAGAAATAAACCATTTTCTTCTCTTCCAGTTTCCAGCGCTTGCCTCATTTTGATAGCGAACCCAAAGTGAATTAGAGGTGGAACCCTGCACCGGGCAGCATTGAGGGTCTTAGAAGACTCGCTGCCTTTCACAAATTGGCGCCCAAGCGTAGGGGCCCATCAGCGACGCGTGGGTCCGGTAGAGAGGTCCTAACGACGGAGTGAACAACTAAACGATTGGGGTATACCTGCCTGAGAAGACCCTTGTCTGGCTGCCGATCGACTGAACTTCACCGGTTCCGAACGGACCTCTCTCGAGTGACCTGCGGTCCTGACTGGGACCTTAGAGGAACGCCGCATTGATTGTTGGAGTGAGAGGACAACCAGGCGCTGGAAGGGGAAGACGAAGAACTGTCCATACGGTCCGGGTAAGGTCGTGAAAAAAAACGACTTCAATTGATTGATTGAATAGTTTGATTGAAATACTAGTATTCCTTTTTTTTTTTTTATGGAGTTATTTGCGACATTTCCCTGCTTGCAAACAACAAAGAATAGGAATATTCTCTCTTTGCAGGCAGCGAAGGACAGGTAGTGCAGACTTTTTGTCTAAATTGATTGATTGAGATATTCATTTTGACCGATAAATACGTCATGCCTGTTTTCTCTAGATTGTTTGATTGTAATTGTTTTGGACCAGACCGTTTGTTAGAGGTCAGTCAGCCGGCACCGCCGGAAGGCACCCCTAACAAGGACATGTACGTAAAGTATGGATTAGCCAGCGTAGCTTATAGCAAACTATGGCATAAATACACTAGGAAGGACCGGGTAAATCAGTGGTCACTGACGGGATCTTTCGATCCCGCTAAAATAGAAACGTTAGAATTAGCTCTCCACAAAAAGAAAACTAGACCAGCCATGTTTGACAGTTTTGGCTTATGGCGAAAAGAGGCAGCTCAAAGAAAGAAAAGGGACGAAGCTAGACAAGATAAAGAAACGCGAAAATCAGCTTACCAAGCCTGTAAAAGATTAGAAGAAAAACTAAAAGAAAAGGAAATCTATAAAAAGGAACAGGAATCAAAAATATCAGATCAATGCCCTGTTAGAACGCCCTCGACTCTTTACCCCAAGTTACCAGCAAAACAAAGGGTAGATGATGATTTATTGTTAGGTCCCCCAATCATATACATGCCACCCCCTTACGCCCCTACTCATCCCGTAGTACAACGACAGGACCACCAAAGTATAGCCGGAGATGGCACGATCGCCTCAGTCTCCACCGCCTCTGCTCCCACCGAGTCACCCACACCAAATGCCTCATCAAAGGATACAGTAGTAGAGGTAGGATCAAAAGAAACAGGAGCGCCCAGGGTCCCGCGATTAAGTAAAAATGAGCGAGCAGGCATTGATAAAGTAGTTAAATCCCTCATAGATAGGAAGGAGACAGAAGAGCATGTAACTGACATATGCAACTCCTATGTTGAAAACCGCAAACGATACTTTATTGTACGTCTCTGTTACCACACTCTTACTGCATATGAAGAGAAGTACCAAGATGTAGGGCCCGAGCGACTAGTGGCTCTCTATAGGAAGGTAGACACCGGAGATGAAGGCGACAACGATGTTACAGAACTATTTTCATCCACACTGGAGGTATTCCGTCACCTCGTGGAACAAGGACGGATAGATAAGGACAGGACATCTAAGATAGCAGGACCCCCGGTGGAAAAACCAGATAGCATGATGCCGATAAAAGAAGCTGCCCCTTATTGGGTACCTCCTAGAGGACAAGGAACTCATGACGATATGAACCATCAAGACGCTAGAGGAAGGGTGGTCTACAATTGGGTGTATCAACCATGGGGCAGACAGGACATTTTGACGTTCCGTAAATCTTTACCGGATTTGCGAAAGAACCCCACCGCCTTTTACACCGAGCTAGGTACCGCTCTGGGATCAACAATAATGACACTTGCCGACATAGACTTGTTCTTCGGGTTATGTTTGCCAGCAGATGTGTGGAAACAGATTAGGAAAATAGACCATACCGAACTGCTTGGTCATACCTGGGAACAACTTAACACACTAGATAAACAGCGGAACCCTGGTCAAAAACCGGTTAAAGCAATATTGGACCTCCCTGACAAAATAGTGCAGAAAGTGAAAACGCTGATCCCAGAGAAAAAGATAGACTGGTCCATAGTAACCGCGTGCCTCCAGAAACCACAAGAGAATGTCTCAGAGTATTTCTCCAGATTTGAAACGGTGTTCTCCGATTACAGTGGACAAGACATGTCCACCGCAACCGGACACCACTTATTTGTGCAGAACTATGTCAAAGGACTACTACCAGATGTATCCCAGAAATTACAAGCCAGCGAAAGTAGTTGGGCAGCATCTAAACCAGCGGCCATTCTCCAAATGGCCCAGTACTATGAGCATCAGAAAAACGAAAATGACAGGGCTACAGAAAGGAAAAAGAAGGACTTGAAGGAGAGGGTAATGGTAGCACAACTCCAGGGGGCGAATACAGGAAGGGAGCAATATAGGGGAGGATACCAGCAGAATACCCCTAGAGTACAGCCACCTAGAAACAATTCATCGACATCATATGTAGGACGCCAAGACCTAGGACAGGATCAATGTGCATTTTGCAAAGAATATGGACACTGGAAAACCCAATGCCCGGCTTTGCTAGAAGCTGGTAGGGACAGAGGGGCGAGGGAAATAGCAAATGGATAGAGAGGAAGAGGACGTGGGAGAGGGTACGCCAGTGAAGCAAGCGAGGAAAGGCCAGGAAGAGTGAACACATTTGACCATCCCAAACAGAATCAGTACCAACAGACAGATTATGACAATACGTACGACTTTGCATAGGACAGCCAGGGGCAAGGGAGGGATCCAGTCGAGCTCTATGTTGATCAGCAAGGCCCTTATGTTACCGCTGAGGTCCTGGGCACAAAGTCGCCATTTCTGGTAGACACGGGAGCAACACGTAGTGCACTATCCAAACGACTGATTCCAAGGGCACCCTTGTCAGGCTCACATGTGACCTCAATAGGATTTGACGGTACGCCCTCCACCAACCCTTTGTCCCGACCGATCCCTTTTAACCTTGACAACAATAGCGTTGAAACAACATTCCTCCTCTCTTCCAACACCCCAGACGCCATTATGGGTCTCGACCTTTTGAAACACTTCCATGCGACTATCAGATGCTCACCAGACGGAGTGCGTGTCGTCCTGTATGACAACCCCCAGTGCCATAGAGAGAACCCTAATCAGCACATGTTTTCCATCTCCGAGGCTGACGCATCCCTACTGGACACTTTGCCATCACACTTATGGGCTAGGGCTGATTCAGACGTAGGACGAATGATGATTGACCCAGTACACGTAACAATACGACAGGACGCAACCCTACCGAAAGTACCGCAGTACAAAATATCACCAGAGGGTGAGAAGGCACTGACCGAGATCATACACTCTTTGGTAGAGGCAAGAGTGGTAGAGGAAGTAGTGAGCAACGTTTGTAATAGTCCCATACTACCGATTGTAAAGAGAGAGGGAGACGGAAAAGCCTACCGCTTCATCATTGACCTGTGGGAGATAAACAAAATCGTAGTGCCACAATACCCAGTAGTTTCCGACATCACGACAATTTTGACCTTAATCCCCTCCACTGCCACCACCTTCACTGTAATTGACCTCAAAAACGCATTCTTTTCCATACCTATACACAAGGACAGCCGCTATCTATTTGGATTCACCCTAAACTCCCGTTCGTACAGATTTTGCAGAGCACCTCATGGGTACACTGAGAGCCCAAGCATCTATAGCCAGGCGCTTAAAAGACAGTTGGACGCCATACAATTGCCAGATGGAGTGGCACTAATACAATATGTAGACGACATCCTTCTAGCAGCGGACACCATACCAATAGCCGTCACAGCCACAATCAAACTACTCCATTTTCTTGCTGAGAATGGTCACAAGGTCTCCCGAAAGAAATTGCAGTTCTGTAAATCACAAGTGACCTATTTGGGTCACCTTTTATCCAAAGAAGGGAGGAAACTCATGCCTGACAGGATCCAGACAATTCTAGACACCCCTGTCCCCAAAGATCAGAAACAAGTACGCTCTTTGATAGGTCTCACCTCATTTTGCCGACAGTGGTTACCGAACTTTAGCCTCATTGTCAAACCCCTTCTCTCCCTCCTAGCTAAAGACATCCTCACCTCTCCCCTGGACCCCCGAATGCCAGTCAGCCTTTAACGAACTACGCAATGCCCTTTGTTCAGCACCTGTCCTAGGAACCCCGGATTACTCCAAACCATTCTTCCTCTACACGCACGAGAGGGAAGGATGTGCATTGTCTGTCCTAACACAATCAATTGGTCAAAAACAACGCCCTTGTGCATATTTCTCTGCCACCCTCGATCCAGTAGCCAGAGCACTGCCAGCGTGCCTGCGCGCTGTGGCAGCTGCAGCAGTATCGATACGCCAGAGCGAAGGAATAGTACTCTCCAATCCAGTCACTGTTTTAGTACCCCATGCAGTCGACACTACTAAACCAGACCAAAACCCAACACTTGACTAGCGCCCGACTGACAGGATATGAGTTGACCCTGCTAGCACCGCACATTACCCTAAAGCGATGCACCACCCTCAATCCAGCCACACTGTTACCCCTACCCGAAAATGATCCTAGCGTGACTCCACTACACGACTGTGTGACACTAACCGATGAACAAACAAAGAGTAGAATAGATCTCAGAGACACCGCCTTTCTAGAACCAGATGGAGAACTATGGGTGAATGGTTCGTGCATCAAACTCCCCGACGGCACCACCTCAGCTGCATACGCTGTCACCACAGCCCGAACCGTTCTGGAAACAGCCCGTATTCCCCAACGTTCAGCCCAGGCTGCAGAACTCATTGCCCTCACACGAGCATGTATCTTATCGACTGACACGACAGTTAACATATACACCGACAGCCAATATGCCTTCGGGGTGGTTCACCATTTTGGGATCTTATGGAAAGAAAGAGGGTTCCTGACTTCACACGGTACACCCATCCTGCATGGAGATTTAGTCTCCGCCTTGACGCAAGCAGTCCTCCTCCCCAAGTTAGCAGTGATAAAATGCCAAGCACATAGGAAAGTGACTGATCTCATTGGACAGGGAAATGCACTAGCAGACGTTACTGCCCGAGCCACGGCAGGAGACAGAAATACGACACGAATGTATGTGACTAGGTCACAAGCTGAACGATGGACTAACGCTAGGACCACTGTAAGGGACATACAGACTACAGGCACACAAGACGAATTGACCGAGTGGGAAAAGGTGGGACTAAAAGACGAGGAAGATTGCTGGAGAACTAAAGACGGAAATAAATGGCTGTTACCCAATGCCTAACTCATCCCCATATTGACCATGGCACATTTACCAGCACACATAGGCTCCACCCCCATGATTGAACTAATCACCAGAGTATGGCATAACGTCAAGATAGCAGAATCTGCAAAACGCCTAGTACAACAATGTATAGTCTGCTTACAACACAACCCAGGGAAGGGGACAGTAGTACCACGGGGAGGGTTTGGAGTCCCTGACCACCCCTTTGAAATCCTTCAAATGGATTACATTCAACTAGAGAGATGCCTTGGTCTAAAATATGTCCTGGTGGTTGTGTGCGCTTTTAGCAAATGGGTGGAGGCCTATCCCACCCGCGACAATACCGCCTTAGCCACTGCAAAAGTATTGCTGAAAGAATTCTTCCCCCGATACGGCCTTTGCAGAATTTTATGGAGCGACAACGGCCCCCACTTCGTAGCCGAGGTGATACAGAACATACTGAGAGGGTTGGGGGTAAAACAAAAGTTCCATGCCGTCTTCCACCCCCAATCAGCGGGCCTGGTAGAGAGACACAATGCAACGTTGAAACTAAAACTAGCCAAAATAGTTGCCACGACCGGGTTGAAATGGCCCGACGCCCTCCCATTGGCATAGTTATCGATGCGCTCCACCCCAACCAAACACCGACTGACCCCTTATGAGGTGGTCTTCGGCAGGCCTATGAGCATTTGGGCGGCACCAAGACCCACCTCCATTAACGATGTCCCGAACATATTAATGTCGGATTACTTGCATAAATTGACAAACGAGCTAACAATTATCCACCAACAGGTGCAGCAAGCCTTGCCCGACGTATCCAGGGGCCCGGGACATGAAAGCCAGGCGACCATATATTAATTTGCAACTTCCAAAGAACGAAGAATCTGGAGCCTAGGTGGACGGGCACCTGGCAAGTCCTGATCACCACCCGAACTGCCCTCCGAGTGCAAGGAAGACGAAACTGGCTGCATGCCCATCACTGCAAACGAGTGCCTCCAACCCTGGCAACCTGTGAAGGGGTGGAGGTGCAAGAGGAAGTACTCACGAGAGACCGACCAGCTCAGAGTTGCTACCCACAAGAAGACACCCTCGAACTATCAGAATTTCCCGACCCCACGGTGCCATCCAGGAAAGGGTACAACCTAAGATCGACGAAAGGAGGGAGCTCCAACGACCAGGCCACTAACTGAGTCAAGGTCTCAGATCGGTAGCACAGTCAAACAACGCTACCAGGAAAGCGCCAGACAAAAGTCTGTGGTCCTAACAGTTGTTGAGCTCCTCGAAGATGATGGAAGAAACTGAACACCTGCAAAACCACCGCAAAGACACCAAGACTGCTAACCTGCACAGCACAAAGACAATTGCACTTGTAGCCGCATTTCTCACCTGTCTCCTGCTAATGGTCGCACTCTGGATCATTGAAGAGAATGCACCTGCATACAGAACATTGTCACCCACCATACAACCAACCACCAAGAAAGAACACTACCTGGTATCACTACCGCCACATCTCCGAGAACGACGCAAAGAATTCTGGAATAATTCTTTCGTGCAGATGTTGCACCAACACAATCTTGCCACCAATGCTACCAACTGTTGGGTCTGTGGGCTGTTACCACATGCCACTGAACATTCCATCCCTTTCAACCCTTCGCCCTTTTCTATTCACGGATCTTGCCTTGCCTGGATGATGCTCCTACAAGAAAGTTACAAAGACAATGCCACTTCCGACGGAACAATCGCCCAGTTCTACAACGAGTTCTGGCGAAACAAAACAGGAACGACACCCGCCCCCTTCTGCCCTCACACCTTCAATGCGACATTCCAGATTGATGTCCCCGCCAAAGAACGAGTGGAAATGCAAGTGTTCAATAATCCTAACAGAGCCACCTTTTCCTACCTGAAGAAAAGAACTGCTGCAACACTGACTGGTCCTATCTGTGGTGAACGTCTCTGGCCTTGTATGCATTGAAGGCCGTGGGACTAAGAATGTGGGTCACAGCACCTGTAGCATTGTAAGGACTTTGAACACTGCCAACCCCCCAGCGCTTGTTGCATCACCCAATATGTACTTTGTTTGTGGAACCAAAGCCTACACCTGGCTCCCAAGAAACTGGGGGGGCACATGCTACATCGCCTTTGTTTTGCCACCAACCTACACAGCCCCTGCAGAGCATCATCGAAAAAAGCGTTCTAAAGACATTGATCAAGCAGACTCTGCCTCATCACAGTTCGTTGACGCAGCAAAAGGGCTCGTCCCGCTATGGGGTCCGATGGCAAACAGCCGAGCCATCAGACATCTGTCCCAAGCGGTAGAGACCGCCCTGAACGTCACTGCTGGCATCCTCACCAACAACACTGCTGAGCTCCAAGCGGTCCATCTGGTTACCCTGCAAAATCGCATGGTCCTGGACGTGGTACTAGCGGACCGTGGAGGAGCATGCCGCATCATCGGTGCCAGCTGCTGTGTATACATTCCTGATAATTCACCTTCTGTCTATGAAGCAATCGAACATCTCAATAGACTATCTTCAGAAATTCATCAAGGATCAGAGACTTGGACAGTTGGAAGTTGGCTTTGGGGCATCTTGAAGGAGTGGGGTTGGAAAATATCAATGATTCTCTTGGTCCCAGTATTGACAATATGTGGTTGTTGTTTGGGTATACACTGTATACCACCTTTGTGTTCTCTTTGCATAACTACCTTACACCCTAAGACTATGGACACTCAGCTAACAAAAATGAGAGTGATGTATGATCAAGAGATACAGGACATTATGGAGATCAAAATAGACTGACAAGCTGGCTAGTTATGTTCAAAGGGGCCACTGTTAAAAGCAAAATGACAATTATGAACATTACCTGCGCCATCTTGTCTGGTGGAATTCTATGTGCACATAAGTTGCAGTCATTTTGATCTATCACAGCCATTTTGTACTCTGTTGGTCACCTTGGTTTCACCCTGCCCTTACTAGCATCCCTCTGACCGACCTGGTATGTGTGCTGGGGGCTATAAACTATTGCCACAACAAACCTCAGCGCCACTTGCTACCACAAACTCGTTTTTCCTCTCATCCCTGTTTTCAGACAAGCCTTTGGACGCTCTACCCTTCACTACACCTAGTTACACAAACAGGTTCCAAACACCAAAAAGACTCTTGCAAAATGATTTATTGCACTGCAAACAGCAAGACTTGTTGTTACCAACAATGGGACCTGTTTTTATCAACAGAACGGACTCTTAGATCTGACCGGTCTCACATGTTTTAGACCCTGAAGCAAGGTCCAGCTGCAAGATAAGATTGTCTGTTTGACCTGGGTGGGAAGAGAATTACTGTTGGGCTTGTGCGACAACCTGCCCGGGGCGGGGACCCTAAGCTTTTGTAACCATGTTGATCAAACAAATGCATTGTGTCAAGCCTGTA
Organism: Calotriton arnoldi; assembly: GCA_963921515.1. Lineage (NCBI taxonomy): Eukaryota > Metazoa > Chordata > Amphibia > Caudata > Salamandridae > Calotriton > Calotriton arnoldi. Next base: position 1,241,618 of record CAWUFW010004096.1, read on the forward strand.
TAAAAGGAAGAGCCAAGGGATTTGTCAGCAGAACACTTCCCTCAGACATCCCGGTGTCTCAGTTGACGTGATCTCCTCATGAGAAATAAACCATTTTCTTCTCTTCCAGTTTCCAGCGCTTGCCTCATTTTGATAGCGAACCCAAAGTGAATTAGAGGTGGAACCCTGCACCGGGCAGCATTGAGGGTCTTAGAAGACTCGCTGCCTTTCACATTTTTGCGGCGATAGAATCCTGTGCACTTTACCACTGCTAACTCATGGTGAAATGCTTGGGTACCATCCTTTCAACATGGTACAATTGGTATACTCTTGATTGGCATAATTAACTTGTCTAGAAGTCCCAAGTATATAGTACCTAAAGTGTATCCACAGCCTGCAAGGTAAATGTCACCAGTGGGCAGAGGCAACACATTGTGACACCCAATGCAGTGACAGGACAAACATTACTGCAGGCCTGCCATGCATCATGTTTAAACTACAAATTAGACCTCTCAAAATTACCCTTTTTGCAGGCCTAAAAGGCTCTTTAAATATTAATGAGTCACCCATGAGTAAGCCTTACTGCTTATTTAGACAGGTTGCATAATATTTAAAAATAGCACATGTTAAGGTAAGTGTTAAAAATTTCATTAGTGGCTAGTGAATCTGATCTACTAGGAGCAGCAAATACAATAAAATCAGGACCTCCTCTCAACCCTGCCCCAATAAATATTTTGCTGAAAGGAGGAGAGGCCATATCAGCTGCCTTGACAGCCTTATACAACTCCTCCCTGGAGGTGGGCCGTGTTCCCAATGCATGAAGCATGCATTCATTCAGCCTTTATTGACAAAAGCTTCCTTGAACCCTGATACACAAGAAAACTAAAGGCCATTTCCTTGCTTCCGGGGATAGGCAAAATTATAGAGAAGCTCTTAAATGGCTCAATTTCTGGAAACCAATATTCTGCTACATCATACACAAACGGGCTTTCGCCAAGGCTGCAGTATGGAGACTGCTCTCTTGTTGGCCACCGAGGACTTAAAAAGGACTCTCGACCATACAGTGTACGCTGCACTCATTCTTATCGACTTGAGTACAGCTTTCGACAGTCTCACACGCACCCTTGAGTGAAAGGTTGGAAGCTATAAGGATCTCAGGGGTAGCTTTAAAATGGCTAATGGCATTTGTGGCAAACCAAAGTTTTCAAATGAGTGAAGGGCCTTTGTCAGCAATTCACAAGCTTGTGTAGAGTACCACAGGGTTCTTCTTTGAGCCCTACGCTCTAAAACATATATGTCCGTCCTCTCTTGGATATAATCTGTTCCCATGGCATCACAATGGCAGAGGTGTTGGGCAACAAACTCTCACTTTGGGACCAACTCCTCTGGCTCCCCTTCCTAAACCTGAAGTTAAGAGCCTTGGTGTTACTGTGGATAAGGACCGGACCATGTTCTCCCAAGCTAAGAAGGTATCAGGCACATGCTTTGGGCTGTTAAGATCCCTTAGGAAAACGCTTAAATGGCTTCCTTTGGATCGTAAGACGATGGCGGTCCAAGGCTTAATCCTCTCACGCCTGGACCATGGTAATTCGCTGTATTTGGTAGCCCAGCATATTTGATTAAAAAAAACTGGAGGTTATTCAAAATGCGTCAGCAAAAGCATTATTAAGTGTGCCAAAAAGGAACTCCGCACGTCAGGCACTCGCAGAACTTCATTGGCTGCCGATCAAATGATTAAATTCAAATCCCTTTGCATTGCCCAAAGGCTAAAATATTCCTCAGGCACAAATATTCAGCATCTTATCACTCCACACATGACCCGAGGGTGTTGAGATCAAACCGTCTCACCTTTCTTGACGTCCCCAGAATTAAGAGAGCAAGAGGAGGAGGTTGCTCATTTGCAGACCTCACTGCCAAACTGCGGCATACTCTACCTGTTCAGCTCAGTTCAAACAAAAATCTGTTAAGTTTTAGGAAGCAACTCAAAACTCCCCTTTTTACATAATTTTGGATAACCTCTTAAGATACGTCTGTGTCTCTCAGTTAGCTCTTTCTATCAGTGCTGGAAGGCCTGCTGCTGAGTAACTGCTGCGCTTTATAAGACTATTTAACATAACTAGCATCTCAAAGCTATTTTCACCGAAGCAGTATTGGGTGTTCCATAGGAAAGCATTCGGATACCATAGTAAGTTTAATGAAGGCCATCTCTGCCTAGGAAACCACTAGGGAAGTATTTCAAGGACTTTATCATTAAATTGGATATTGTTGACCTACTAAAGTCGAATTTTGACCATTTCAGAAAAGATATCTTCTGCCCAACTAAACCCTCTGGAGACAAAGCAAAATTGGCCCGATTAAGGGCCACTCTGAATTCTGCTGCCAAACTCCTCACAGGCTCAAGAAAATAGGACCACATCACACCAGATCTAATCCAACTCAACTGGCTGTTTCGTGATGCAAGGATCAGGTACAAGATAGCCTGCTTGACGCACAAGGAACTGCATCAGAACACGCCCACATACCTGGCAAATAAACTTAAGCTATTGGGTGGGAATCGCGCCCCTAAGAAGTTCAAACACGCTATTGCTGAAACCACCAAAGTACAAAAAGAAAAAACCTACAACCGCGCCTTCTCCTGTCTTGCTCCAAGAATATGGAACACTCTCCTGCACGAAATCAGACTGAACCCCCACCCCCCTTCTGACACCTGCCCATCGCATATCTTCCACAGGGCCACCACAGCCATCGCACCAGAGCTACGTCGAACCATCAACTGCTCCCTCGAGACCGCCACATTCCCCAACTGGAAGCGTGGCGAAGTCAACCCCCTCCTGAAGAAACCCTCCGCAGACCAGACTGACCACAAGAAAGGATGAAGGTAGTCGCAACCTGGATGAAAAACAGCTGCCTGAAACTTAACTCTGAGAAAACAGAAGTCCTCATCCTTGGCTCCACCCCCTCCGCTTGGGAGGGCACCTGGTGGCCCCCCGCCCTCAAAAATACACCCACCCCGACGAACCATGCACACAACCTCTGCATCATACTGGACTCCTCGCTCACTATGAATCGCTAGATCAACACCATCTCCTCCGCATGCTTCAACACCCTCTGCATACTACGCAAGACATTCAAGTGGGCACCCCTCCTCCCAGACTCCAGGAAAACGGTCACTCACGCACTCGTCACCAGCAAACTAGACTACGGCAACGCCCTCTATGCCGGAATCAACAAAAAACTCCTCTGCAAACTCCAGACCATCCAGAACGCTGCAGCCAGACTAATCCTCGACATCCCACGGCACAACCACATCACACATCACCTCCGCGACCTCCACTGGCTCCCTATGAAAAGAAGAATAACTTTCAAACTGCTCACGCACGCCTACAAGGCCCTCCACAACATCGGACCTCAATACCTCAAAGACCGCCTCTCCTTTCATGCCCCCAAGAGAAACATCCGCTCAGCCGGACTCTCCCTAGCCACCGTCCCACACTTCAAGACCAGATCGGGTGGAAGGTCCTTCTCCTATCTCGCAACCAAAAACCTGGAACGATCTCTCCCTTCAACTCCGGCGAAGCCCAACACTGCACCAATTCAGGAAGGACCACAAGACCTGGCTCTTCGAATGACCCCAACGGAGCTGCTGACACCCACCGCTCAGCTCCTTGAGACCCTAGCGGGTGAATAGTGCGCTCTACAAAACCCTGATTGATTGAACCCCTCGAACTCCGCATTCAAAAAAAGTCAAACGTTTGCTCCTTAACAGCTAATTACGACAATACTGTAGCCATACAAACTATCTGAAATGACCTTTAAGCCTTGCCCTCCCTTATTTACTGTGCAATGTGCATCTTGAGTTAAATGCTTATATACCTTTTCATATCTGCAATACGCATCTGCTGTATCCGCGGATTTATCCATTATGTTTTCCTGTACCAGCCAGCTTCGATGTACATCGCTCCGATACCCTGCCTGGTCATGTTTACGCTTTATAAAACTTTTCAAACAAAACCTGCAGAGGGTAATCACTGCAGTTATGGTTTAATTTTAAGTACCATAAAAAAAGTTTATAAATGGGCAAATGCAATCAAGCCAGGATACTTTACCACCAGAAGCAAAAATGCTCAAACCAGCCCCACACCCTTCCTCTCCTTATGCAAATTCTTTCCATCCAACCATCCTCTTACCCGCTTTTCTCTCTGGTATCTTTCTCTCTAACTCCCCCTTCCTCTCTCAAAGTTTACCTGTGCCTGCTGCACTTAACCTCGGGGAGCTGGGGAAAAGTGGCAGATACAATGAGTGGCATTGGGCTCTCAAAAGCGGGCTCCAAGGGCACAAGCACTTCAGGTAAATTGCCGGTGGAATAAGAGGCCTGACAAGCCTTAGCTACCATCTTCACCCATCGCCAACATATACCTCCAGAAAGCAGAAGTAGTCTGTTCACTTCAAGTTATTTTTAAAAACTTTGCTGACAATCAACTTCATGAAGTTGGTGACTTCAGAATAACATGAAGAATAGAAAAGAAAAAGAAAAAACAATATGTCTGGTGTTGACTGCCAGCCTTTCATCTTTGCCAATGCGCGTTTTGTCATGGATTTAGCAAAAATATTTTCTAGGCGCTGCTGGTCCCTTAACGTATTTAAAAAAATAGCTAAAAACAAAATGGAGTCTTAAAAACACATTGCTTTAGTGGTGCACGGCACCGAAGTGCAGATATGCTTCTTGTGGAAGAGCAAAACTCCATCACTCAGACAAGTTAGCCACTGGGTGAAGTGGGTTGACCCACTGCCCCATGCTGTAGCGGGCGGAAGAAAAATGTGAATGACTAACCAATGGATGAAGAGGATTGGCTGAAAGTCCCAGTAAGTACAACCATTGAATATATCATTTTAGTGAACTAAAAAGGTCTTGAATAATGCCAATCGAAAATGAAAACAGTTTTTTTCCGGGTACATCACTCCTTTTGGTAAAATTGTGTGAAGTCCCCAAACATAGTAACTTCAAGGGCATAAGATGGAAATTTGTGAACTCCGCACAACTTATCTAAGAGAAAATCTAGATCACACCGACTAGTAGCAAAAATCTTTTATAATCGACAAACAGGAGCGCATGTCATCAACACACCAACCTTTGTTAATGGGATTCAATGCAGTCACAAAACAAGCAACGAAGTTTGTAGATATGAACCACAAAATGATCTGTGACTCCAACCTTGATGCTTTCACCTTTAATTAGGGAGCCCTAAAAGCTTGAATGAGCAGGTCTCAACCGGCTTAGCACTTACCATTCTGGCAAGTAACCAGCCGATTATTAAAAATGTATCCCCGCAAACAAAAAAACCTTCAAGTTGCTCTCAGTAAAGCAGCTGCAGGTGTTCAATCCACTGTAATCGAGATGCCTTCCGAGGCAGGCACTTTCATCCAGCACAGTTAGTTGCATGCGTGCATGGCCCTACTAGGAAGAAACCGTGCCGAGTTAGTTCAAATGGCATTAGGTAATGTTCAGCTAGAACTTTTAACTGTATTTTAACGAGGCAGCATATCCTGTGCAGAAATTAATCACTAGGTAGATCAAATGAAAACGTTAATGACATGACCGCTGGTAGAATTTGCTACCGTGACTGAGTACGCAGGAACATTCCAGACTACAATCAACATAAAGTTCAAGACATCAGAGAAAGAATTCAGAAATTGCACATTCTTTCCTCAAAGAGTCCGTGTACAGGAGATTTTAAAATCAGCACTTCACATAGCTCTGCAAAGGCAACCAAATTACACTGAATCTTGCACAATTCTCGATGGCACACAAAGTTCGGTCTAGACTGTCCCCACAATAACATTATCCATCCTTGCGAACCCTGATAACTCGTTAGACGTGCAACACAACCCCACCTTGGTTGGATCACAATCTTATGCGATAAGGATTGTACTCCGAGCCTAGGGCTGAATAAGGAACCAGTGAAGCTACCACACAACTCGGCACCCTAATATTGGGGACATAATTCTAGCCGCTGAAGACCCTAGAGACATGCACAATTGCAGTGGCGGCATGGCAAGTCGATTCAAATAGGTCAGTACACCTTAAAGTGAACACGTCGGACCAAAATATTAAACAATGTGCACTTTTAGTGAGACCTTCTCCCTAATGCAAGAGACTAGCTAGACAAGATGCAACTCTAGCATCCAGTGGTGCACTACATCGTTGGCTCACAGGCACTTCTGCTTCCCAGACTAGCCTAAATAGCTTCCTATCCTTTTGTCACCAAGGGGTATAATAGGGCAAGAGCACAAATAGTCAACAGAAGCATCTTTTAGGTCAGTGTCTGCAGGAAGTGTCATGTGCAATGCATGCAAACATCCCGAATGTTTAGAGACGAAGGTATTGCGATGCAGCTACTAGAATTCTTTTCTGTGATAAAAGCAATAACTTAGCCACTTGAAAAGGGGTGAGGCTATGTACTGCAGCCGGATGCAGATTTGCATGATAGGAGAAAGCGATTGGTTCCCGTCTAACATCTCTAAATACAGGTGCTTCACTAAAAACAAAAAAAGGAGTTGAAACTGGTGAGGTATTCTTTAAAGAGGCGTTAGAGGTAGATCACATTACTTTCTACATCACTTGCTCTTAATGTTCATTAACACAAAGTTCATTCGTCCACATGGAGGTGGGAGACTAGTACAGAATCATAGTAAGAAATTGCACTAGGCATAAACTAACCAAATCAAATTACAAAGAGGAGCTTTATTCACTCAAGTCAGGACACGAACCAAGCTCGGTCAACAATTGGACTGAAGCACACTGCAGGTGAAACCAATGATGAATGTTCCTAGGAAAAGAGGCAGGGCAGTGCAGACGTGCTACACTTTCTAAACGTAATGATGCTCAACCAAACAAGTGCTCACTGACCATTTAAGTGACATGGGTATGACGAGTTATTCCATTTAGCCACTGATTGGTGAAGCATTAGCAAGCATGTTAGTCACATCATCAAATCACTTCTGTTATTTTATATTGATTTAGAAAGCTCACTAATCACCTGAGAGGGTATCCAAGCACTTGGGCAGGTGTCTAGGTTTGTCGTCCCCAAAGTGCTTATAAGAAGAGCCAGGGCTTCAGCTTCTTGTGGAATTCAAGAAGTGATGCGGAGGCTCTGATGTGTTAAGGGAGGTCGTTCCAGGTCTTGTATGTGATGTAGGAGAAAGCTCGACCTCCAGTTTTGCAGAAGGGAATGTGTACGAGTGAGTGAGGCAAGTGTATGTGGTTATTCAGGTATTTTGGTCCTGTGCTGTGTAGAGCTTTGTATAACTGCATGAGAAGTTTGGCAGCTGTGCTTGTGAATGAAGAGCCAGTGAAGCTTCCGAAGGTGGGTTTTGATTTGGGTGAGGCATAGGAGGTAGAGTATGAGTCTTGCAGCTGTGTTCTAGATGGTGTGGGGTCTGTCTAGGAGTTGTTTGGAGATTACATCATAGAGTGTTGCCGTAGTACAGCCTGCTGGTGAGGAGTATTTACTTGACAGTTCATCTGGTGTTCTGAGGCAACCATTTGAAGATTTTTCGCAGAATGCCTAGGATGTGGAAGCAGGAGGTGCACACTGCGTTGACTTGAGCCATCATGTTGAGCTGGTCTTCTAGGATGATGCCTAAATTTCTTGCTTGGTCTGTGGGTGCTTGCAAAGGGTAGGATTGCAAACACCAACTAATACTGAAGTCGGGGGTCAGCATACTCAGCCCACCAGGAAGAGCTGCTAGAAGTGTCGGTTAAGTGCCCCTTAGGGAATAGAAAAACAATTTTGCGCAATAAATGACCTACAGTACAAAATCGGAGATTCATCCAGATTCACTGGCATAAAAGCCCACATAACGTAAAGTATCAGCGACCTCACTCTCACTTAAAAAACTGGTTAAAAAGTAGTAAGCAAGGAGATTGGCGGCAGCTGCCAAGTGTTGACTTTCAGAGATTAGCAAAATAATTTGTCCATTTTTCTAGCTTTAAAAGTTAAGTTAAGATAATCCAAATCTTTCAGTAAGTACATTAAAACTCTGAATCCATCAGAGTAATAGTGAATCCTTACTTCACAAATCACACTGCACGCCCATCCATCTTAGTCCCACGAGGTGTCTGTTAGTCCACAGTGAAACAGAAATGAATTAACCCCTTGTAAAGCATCACATATCACCTGGTCAACTAACAATATTGAGGAGTTCATGCACATAGATTCCTTTTTCACAAATAGTGTGATTTGTTTGAGAATCACTCAAATGCAACTATGCACCTAATGATATAAAACATTACAACCGTATTCCATGCATTTCAGATGCATTTTATGTGCATGAGAACTAGTATGATACTCTTCGACTTTCTGTAGGACATGGCCACTTAAAATAGAGAGCACCACAAACCACTATGGCCATGTGCTTGCCACAGTTGATACTTTGCACAGTTGATTGGACTCTAGGTGACGAAAAATAACTATTTCAAATTCCACCTGCATGAAGCGAACACTATGCCAACAGACTACCGTGCTGTACATCCGTAAAGCTCATCAGCACCTCGTCAATAGGAGGCACAACATAAATGCCCATACCATATGTGGATTTTTTTGCTTTGTGGAACATTTTATACCCAGAAACCGTGTTGGGTGAAACTTTGTTAAAGAAGGCCGATCTTTCCTCACATTGTGTGTGCAAAGACTGCCGTGCCTGCCCCAATCCCCCCCACAGTCCTGTGTCGTCTGAGAATACCCCAAAGCCGTGCTCCAACAACTTGGAGGGAGCGATCGGTCTGGATGCTCTCTGGCAGCCCATGTAGTGAGCAGCAGTGAATCAGGACTCCTACCAAAGTGGCGTTTGCAGTCACTTGACTTCTCCAGTTCAAGCAAGTACAAGAGCAAACGAGCACTGGAAAAAGCAAATACGTATGAGTTGGCCAGCAGCCTTTTGGTTAAATGTTGCTTTTAGTAATAGTTTTTGAAAAATGGTATTGATGGGTAAAGTAGCCAGGCCCTCGTCAATCAAAAAAAAAAAAAAAAAAAAAAGGCTAAAAGCTCAAACATTTTTAGTTTGTAAAAGCACACTGTGGCCTAGTAGTCCGACAAATACTAAACTGGTTTAGATTTTCTCCTTGTCAAAGGACAGAATAAGGTCACTTACAGCGAAGTTAGCCAATGTCTTAAGTGGGCTGACCTAGTTCCCCATGCTCTGTGCTGTTGTGGGTGAAAAACATGTGAATGGCAATAACAGACCAATGAATGAAGAGGGCCTGAAGAAAAGCCCAATAAGATAAATGTATTTTTAGTAAAATCTGAAGGTCATGGCTAAAATCAGAAAAAAAAGTAAGACCCTTCAGTGTTGTGCTCGGTCCACGGTGGACCAGTCTCCACAAGCCATTCGCCAAACAGCAGGCACGGACAGCAGCAAGGCACACCCTGACAATATGTACGGGGACAATACAGCCTGCATCAGTAAAAGCTTTGGTGCCATGTAAACACAATTAAAGGAAGGCAAACAACCCTTTCAGGCTTTTAAATGCATAAATGAGGGTACCAAGGAAAGGACACTTCAGCTGCTCACAAGCACTGTTTGCTTTGCTGCAATCCAGAATCACCTGGGAGAAGAACGATGGAGCCTCATCTATTCCCTGTGCACATTCCTCCCCCCTCCCCCCCCCCCGGCATCTGTCTGAGCAGCTTGCATCAAGCAAAGATGCTCTGTTCCTTTCCACTGTCTGGGTGTAGGTGCTGGCTACTTGCCAGTCTGTGCTCCCTGTTGCCCCCCTCCTGCCCTACTTATCCCTTCCCCATCCCTCCACCTAACACTATGTGCATCACTTCAGGTTTCGCCTCCACCAAACCTAGTATCAGCAAAACCCGCACATCGATCAATTCTTAAAATTATCTATGACCCATAGTATGTCAAGGAAGTGTCTTAATAGAACCGTTCATCACAAATGCAGACCCTGGTCTATGTGAATTTGTCCGCACCGTGTGATCCTCGCACTGCACTACAAGACTATAGACCAATAGCAGAAGAGACATGGGAGCACCAGATCGATCAACCCAGTCTCATCCGAACCATCCCTGTACATAAAGGAAGGCTTTACTGAAGTGTGAGAAACTCTTCCACCTGAAGGTACAAAAGATAAAATATATATCAGTACAGGTCTCCTCTTGTATAATTCCACAAGCCTTTCACCGCCTCCACCCATGACAATGAGACCCCCTCCTTTTGTAAAGGTACAAATGAGACTGCTCACAAACAAATGCTTCTGGGGTACACACACAGTGCTTACCATCCCTTTCTAGACTGTCAAAAGGTACCTACACAGGAGTATCACTGCCAGTTACGTACTCCAGACTTTCCACATGTAGCCGTGGGCATGTGAAGGGTCCACACCACTGCTTGGGACAAAAGTGGTTAATAAATTAAGAGTGTCCCTTGGACATTACACTCAAATGAATTAAACAATCACAAATCTCGAGTGTCAAATGCCAAAATCAGAACAGATGAGAGATACACACGAACGGGAAGACCAACTCATCCTGAAAAGGCCCCGATAAGGATGGATTTTATTTTGGGCTTCCTGCCGGTTTTCAAACTTCCCCCTCAATTAAGGGCGCGAGGACAAGAGCGCACCACGCGCGCAGACACCCCCGACTCACCAGGGACGGCTTCACGAGCTCATTCTCAGCAAGTGATCAGGACCGTCGAACAAATTAATGAAACCTTTGAATACTCCATTAGGTATCAGGTGAACTTTTACAAAGGTAACTTAACCAAACACTAGTAATTACAGAGATTTCTTTTGAAAGAAACTTGCTATTCGCGCTGCTGTGAAGCATCACTCAAGTACCGTATTTTATACCGAACATCCCTACTACAGTTCTAGTCCAAACCACAAATACTAACTTTGATAGTCACTGTGGACACATGCGAATGACAAAACAAGACCGCACCACACTAACAACTCAATTTTTAATACAAAGCCACAATGTGCTTCGAATAACTGTCTGGCAGAGGACCTGCACGGTGACGCAAGACCAGCATAAGCATTTAGGAAGCCCTCCATTTACACCTCAAACTATTAGTTAATACAACCACAACACAACGAGTGAACGATTCAAAAAACAAGATAGACCAAGACTGAATACCTAAAACACCACAAGCATAATAGGACTGTGGTGTGCCAAGGAAATGTGTTGAAAGCTACCCCGCCTGCCCGGGATGCCCCCAGGCTCACTGATGGCGTTGGATCGCCCGCTGCTGTGCCTGGGGCGATGGTGTAAGGGTTGAAGGGTCTGGTCAGAGGATCACCGAATAGGAACCTACACCTGCTGTGTCCCTTATCTTGCATTGCTGTCTATAGAGGCCTCTAAGCAGTATTGCCAGGAAGGTGGAACACCACTGTTACTCAATGTTAACACCTGGGTCAAGGAGGGTTTTTAGTGCAACATATAGGTTTTGCACTGTAGTGCAACCAGTGGGGTCAGACTAGGTGGTCAATGGGCGTCACTGGGAGAAATGAAAATCCTGCTCCATAACTCCGTGCCACTTAAGCACTCGGGATTGCCAGACATTCCCTTATTGCTGCTGTCCTTCGATAAATGCAGTTCTCTGCTGCTGGCCACAGATTCAGCCCATATGTCCTTTTTCTATTATTTTTAGTCATGCTACAAATTATAGCCAAAGTTGGCAATGCCCATGCTTGTACAGCGTGAACAAAAGGCAATGGCACAGCCAAAAGTCTCAGAAGCAAAACCTATTGGCTTTACCAGTGCTTGTTAGGTCTCGGCACAACACGTGTATCTGAGCAAATTGGTTCATCTCCCCATATGTCAAAAAGAAAAAAAATAGGACCTTAGGGGAAAAAAATCCCATCACAAAGAAAGCAATTACGTACACGAATAGTGAAAATACATTTGGAAGCTGATAACATGTCACAATAAAAGCAGATCACATCTGTTTCAAACATCCATTTCAAAGGCGAAAAGGGCTTCTTTGAAGTGTGTTGATAGTAGAACATAGCTACAAATGGCAAGAGGTTCAACAAGGACTACAGAGAAGCAATGCTCAATTTGTAAAAAAAACACAAATACGTGTCGGGCCCTCGTCTGGAGGCCACCGCAGTTTGCCCCACACACAGCCACTGTACTTGCATAACTACTAACCATCACACTGCTACAAGTATGACAATTCAGACTGCTCGAGGCCGCCAAAGCTTTAAGAATGGCTTGGGTGGCAGGTATTATTTGCTTTTAATGTATATTAAATTAACAAAACTTTCGGCTCATCTTAAATTGCACAAACAGCAGCACCATGTGACAAGTGTCATAAGTGCCAGTGCCAGCAATTAAGTGCAAGTGCCGAGCACCGGAAACCACCGGCTCAAATTAAGCACTGCAGGGAAGAAAAAATACTAATGCCTCAATCACAGCGCAATCAGCAGAAGGACATTAATCAAGCTGAAGCAATCAGTAATAGATCCATGCTCCAGCCGAAAGAGGAAGTGAAGCCAGCACACGCTGGCCAATTAGAAGGCAGCTAAAAAGAATGCCAGTGAAGCCAACAAATGTTAAGCAATGTGTGCTGCAAGCCCCTTGTTGCATACAATGTGTCTCGCAACCAACAGCACATGCAGGAGAGACCCAAAGATAAGGCCCTGAGCATTACAACTGCGAGCATCAACTCTGCCCCAAGGCCAGAAGGGGCAGACCATAACGGTGACAGTAAGCAGATAAATTATGAAGGTGGTGCAAATCGCCTCTACATAGGAGTTGGCTGGAACAAGGTCAACTCAATGAGGGGTTGCGATGCAACACAAAGGGGGTGGGGTGGAGAGAGTAAGGACTGCAATATACTTTGGGATGAGGGCTGAGTGGTAAGGAAAGCTAGCAAAAGCTGCTAAAAATCGCATTCTATTGCCACATCAGAGCCGGTCTCCACCAGAGTGCAGGACAGGGGTATCAAGGAAGTTCAAGCAAGGCAGCTATGGTGGCAATGTGTCATCTTTGGTTTCTTCCTTCTGACTTATGTCGTCCGAATCCTTCCCCATTAGGCTTTTCGGCAGGCTTCTGGCATGCTCCCTGTGCAAAGCCCTGGTCTCGCCTCAGTCCATTTTACAGCGACTTGGTGATATGCCCCACACACGGGGGTAACCAATGCCTTCCATTTCAGTGACTGTTTGGCTATCAACAAACCAAGATCACAGAAATGAGCTGCTATCTCATTCTTTAAGTCTCAGAATTGCAGGGTGAAGGTATCACAACTGTTTAGGTTGACTAGGGAGACTGGAGAATTAGTACAGAAGGCAAGAGAGCACTACAATTTTAGATGGGGCAATGGGCCCCATGGTCTTAAGTAGGAGTGCTCTCTAGGAAAAGAAGCCGTTTGCATCCTAAGGGCAGACATCGTTTTGGCTAGGTTCCCATCAAGAAGGTCCCGTTAGGTGTGTTATATTCTGAAACCCAAATACAGGAAGGAGATACACACACCCCCCCCCCCTCCCTTCCCATTTGAAAGAACCATGCCCAAAGTCCAAACAGGTAGCAGTGGCATTAGGGTGCAGTGGGAATGAGCAAGACGTAGGCCAGTTTACATGCAGACCAGAAGCAGTGCTGAATTCCTTAAAGACCTGGGTTATGACATGGTTTAATATTATTCAGGATGTCTTCGGCATACAAAGACACAGAGTTGAGTTCTGTCGGATAGGGGGATGCCCCCTACTCTTCCCTCCTGTCTTAGTCTGATGTCCAGTGGCTCTTTGGCAAGTGCAAAGAGCAAGCGGGACTGGAGGGCACCCTGGTTGGGTCGCCCTACTTACTGCAAAGAGGCTAAGTTGAATTTGTCCAACCCTAGCAGTAGGGTCTGTGTAGCCCAAACCAAATTTGGCTTAAGTATTGAATGCCTTTTCCAGGTTAAGGATCAAACAGGCAGAATAAGGGCTGGTCGACGAAGCTGCTTCCATGATTTTGTACAGTCTCTTTATAGCCAGATTTATTTTTCCCAGGAATTAAGCCATTTTGATCTGAATGTGTCAGCTGAGGAAGTGCCCAGAGTATATGGCCTGCCAAGATTTTACCAAGAATTTTATGGTTCAAATTTAAGATTGCCATTGGCCTGTATGAAGCAGGGTCAGCAGGGAAAAGCTCCGGCTAGAGTATCAAAACTCTGAAGGCTTCCCTGGCTGATGGCAGCCAGAAACTTTTGGTTGCTGCATTACGTACATGAGGGCCAAGTGCCCCGCAAAGAAGTCTACATAGGTTTGACAGTGCGCTACCAGGAGCCGATCTGTATCCGACGTCTTGCTAGAATCGTGTATGATCTCGAATTTTGTGGACTGTCATAGAAGCATCTACCTCCTCCATCAGCCCGAAGGTACCTTGGTAGGGACAGTTGCTAAGGATATCGCCAGCTGTTCCGTCCGTGCTACCAATCCCACCCTCAAAGTCTGACGTAAAAATCATAAAAAGGCAATGTGGATGTCTTGTTGGGAGCATACAATGCCCCCACGCAGTCTGAAGTTTTCATGGGTAGATGCATGTTTTTGCAATTGGCAAACCACGCCAACAACCTGCCTTCCCTATCCGCTTTGAGCGGCGTAGGTAGTATGGTCGAAACAGCAGCTTTTCAGTAAAGACTGCTTCTTCCTTACGTGCAGTCCGCTGGGAGTCCTAAAGGAAGGGGGTCACTCACTAATTGCTATTCAGTTTGGATGCAGGAGTCCTTTAGCCTATCCAGTTCCCTTTAGAAGGTCTTATGCTTGGCCCAGCACAGTGTGTATACAGTGACCATGCACAACTACCTTGAAGGCCTGTCAATTCAATAGTTGGAGAGGAGGCTAAACAGCCTTTTTCAAAGTACTCCTCTATTCTCTCTGCCTGGGTATCACGAAAAGCGGAATCTTTCTACAAGGAGCTTAGTAGGTACCATGAAGGTATGGGAGGGATGGTTTAACCACTAGTCAAATTCATCTGTAGAGGATTGTTTTCAGAAATCATCCTGCCTAAGTAATAAGGGTGGGGAGGGAAGACAACCAGCGGGCCTATCCGGGCAGAACAGACTAACAGAGCAGGCACAGTCTGAGGGGAGTAAAATGAATAGAACCTAACACCAGAGATATTCAGCCTTCAAACGGCTACCAGACCATTACTTATGCCAAAATGACAACATTTTTGCATTATTGTCAGACCCCTTTCAGAGGGCCATAGGGCAGGTAGGGGTTAGTGGGCCCAACTTTGGGGGTTTTGGACTTTTATTTCTTCTGTGCCGGTCCTGAGAAATTGGACCTAGTTTTACCCCTTTCAGCACTTCATTCCCAGAGGTAGCACAGGTCAAGCAGTCCAAGGCTCTTCGAGGGGGAGACAGGTGTAAGGCATACACTGACAAGACTCGAAGTACAAATAGTAATGGCAATAAGCGGTCTGTCCAATTCAAATACTTGCTTTTATGAAAATAAGGGGTATTTTATTGTAAACACACAAATCATAGAACCACACTAAATCCTCAGTGACTCTTTAGGTCGGAGCACTAGCCTCATCCAAGGCTAATTCATAGAATGATTTCTATCCTTCAAGGGGATTGGTTATTCACCATTTGATAATAGGAGACTACCAGATTGACCAACGCTAGTCGCCAGGCAGCAAAGTAAGTTTGGCCTTCAGACAAAATGTGAGCAGCACTAGGTGCAAAGTTCATTCAAGTCTCCAGCAGGCCCAACAGCCTAGAACAGTCTTTCCCGACCCAACAACAGCCGCAAGCACAGGAGGACTGGGGTGGTTCTTCTCAGGCTCCAGTCTCCCAATGCTAAGGGCCCACGACCTCTCAGTATATGCCGATGATGCATCAGGCCTCATTCTTTGGATGGCCTGAGTGTCAGATGCTCTCTCTGCTCCTACACCTATTGGTAAGCGCTCTTCACAGCATCCTTGACACAATGATCCAGGGTGAGTGCCTTATCTTTACGAGGCCCTCTCCTGGTCAAACGGGGGTCACCGACTTTGGCGTACACATGGGCAATGGCACTAGCTTCATGGTGGCCCCTCAACTGGCACGCAAAGGGCGCCGATCTAAGCTCTCTCAAGGGTGACTGCCCAAACTTTCGGAAGAGCAGGCAGATTACCCGAACTCTTGTAATGGCCCCAACCAGACCGGGCATCTCACACTGGCATAATCTCTGCTGTGCCTCGCTCCCTACCAGTGCTCTACTCCACCCCCCCAGGATCTGATGGTCTTAGCAAACAGGCCAAAAGGTTGGTCCTCCAGGATCCAGTCAAGTGGTCTTGACGTGGGTGATGACCCACCCTCGCCCCCACCATCCAGCAGGGAGACTAGCAGACCTTGGTCCCTAGCCCTGCATACAGCAGCTAGAAGTCTTTATGATCTCTCATGTTGAACTTGTGGGACTTGGGCTTCCTCCATTCTAGTCCAAATCCAGACACCGATTTAGTGTCTGGTCCTTTGATACTGTGGTTGTGGGAGTCTACCTCTTTGAAATGCAGGAGCAGCTCTAATTTTGATTGACCCACAACACAGGCTAAGGGAGTAAGCAGAGATCACACCTGGCTGTCAGCCTCCACTGAAATGGACTTCACAAAGGTTCAAAAGGTAAAGTCTCCCTCTCCATCATGATCCTCTGGTCCTGCAGTGCCACCATTTCACTTTACAATGAGAGCTGCCTCAATGACCAATAACTCTTCCTGTAATCAAACAGACCCTACATGTGCATAGAGGATGTTCTGCTCCCCTTCCTTCAGTGTGTTCCTATCCCAGCCCTGGGAAATATTAGCAATTCACATCTCATGTTGAGGAGTTGCAGTCCTCACCTCCACTAGCCTTTCCAGGCCCAGAGCTTCCAAATTGAACCCACAGGCCTCCATGTTAAGTACCATGCAAAGGAACACATACGGCCCAGCACACATGCAAGTATCACACGCTGCCCGGTGCTACAGTCACCATGTAGGCCAATGGTGTGTTAAGTACATAGCAGTTGAACTTTACATGAGCAGACCAGAAGGCACCACTCCAGTGACAGGCAAAAATGCCAGTTTACAATACTGATTCTTACTAAACAAAATATGTATGCAGCCACCACCGCACTCGTATCACTTAACTCCTGGCAAGGGCAGTAGCTCTCTGCCACTATGAGGGTAGCTCTTTGTGTGCCCCTATTGGTCTAACAAATACTCATTACCATGAGACAGGCCTATGTCAACGCACACACGATTCATGTTTGTCCATGACAAAAAAAAATCATGCAGATCAGGCAGTCAGGGCAGGGGTGCACATCCTTCATCCAAACAATTCTCAACTGCCAGGATTTGTTAGAGAAGTTGGTGTGACCCAGGCTTCAATGCATAGCTCGTGAGCTGCTGGTGGCTCCAAGTAGCTGTCCTGCATACAGCCCAGCCCATTACATTAAAAAGCTTTTGCTTGTCGGAATATATGTATATCAACATTGAAAAGTGTGTATTTGAGATGTAGTGTGTCTTTAGAACTTCTAAGCTGAAGTTTGGAGAAACAAAATGGTAATTTCCAAAATATATTCCAAAATACATTTAAAGCAGATATATGAGCGAAATCATTTGGTATTGGGAAGACTAATTGCTATTACACACCTTGGTGCCACAAGCGTTGCAGCTATGACTTATGTATTACCCATGTAAAGGCATTCCAAATTGCAAAACCTTTATTATGTTACTGCTGGCAACTCTGCCTGATGCAATCACGGTTGCTAATCTTGCATAGGGTGGCCAGTAATATCTTGCCTGATGTGATTACAACACTAATACTGGTAGCTGGGGATGATTTTCATGAAACCCAAGTAGCTCTTCCTACAGAGAAGGTTGGAGACACCTGGTCTGACCTGTCCAGTGTAATGTCTAGAAAGCAAACAAAGTTACCTCTAGAATTTGCACCCTCAATTTGGCAACTGTTCCAAGAGTTGACTCAGGAATGCCTGCTGCTCTGTACTGGGGCATAAGTTCTCCCTATTAAAACTGGGGCGCCGACTAGCGTGCCGCAAACCACGGCAAGTCCGCCCCCTCCATCTACAGTAACCAAGCTTGCTTCAACCAGGACACCTGCCCTCGCCCAAATCGGAGTCGCCTCGGCGAAAACAGAGAAGTTAGTAGCAAATACATGACCCTCACTAGTGCTTCTAGAGAGGAGTACTCTTGGCCAGGGTTATGTGGGATTCTTGAGTAAAGCTACGTGAGAGTCCCTGCGCATGAGAAACTATTAAATTCTGTGTAGAAGAGAAATCATGCATGGACATGCCATGGGGAAGAAAGCAGTATAGACACCTGTACCCTAAGAGGATTCCTAGCCCCATCTGCACTGTCTACAGAGGTAACCTAATACCCATTTTGAGACAATTGTGAAAGTAGTATGTAAACAAGCAGAACATCCGACCAAGGAAACTCACAACAGAGGTAACTGTAAAAAAAGATAGAGGAAGGAATGGAAACAGAGGAATCACAAAAGAGGTTGAATATAATGTGGGGGTGTTATGATCAGCTTGTTTTAACCTCGAACCACGCTTTCGTACACCTGCATGTTACAGCCAACCTGGCTGGTTGCTGCAGTTGGAGGGAGCAGCAGCACCGGGCGAACCACCAAGACGTCAGATACTATTCATTAGCTGGTCTATAAAGGTGCAAGGCCTCCACCGCAAATGGGGGAAAAGATGCCCAGACCAAGTATAAAAGTCAAAGCAACTCAATAGGAGTGCCTAGAATTGGGATGATTTCTGGGTCATTTCAAAAGGAAAAACAAAATGCAAAAAAAAAAAAACACAAAGGCTGTGCCTCATCAGGACAATCTAAGTGTTCCTCCCATTATATGAGATCATCTGCAATCTGACGAGTTACACTGGAGAGAACCCCCAAGGTCCTGGAGGAGTGCTAAAAGAGATGGTATCATCTTTGGAGGCTTCAGATGAAGTGGAGGCCAGTGCCTCAGACCGATCCCGAAAGAAGGCTGCAGCCTCCATCACAGAACATCTGCAGTCTATAGACCATTCTCATATAGGAGCTGCTATTGGAGTAGAAGGATTGCCAGGTCTTGCCCTGTGCCGCTTTGCCAGCTGATGTCTCAATCTGCGAGATGAGTCTGCCTGCGATGTAGTCCCGTCGTTCTGCCCACTCCCAAGCTGCTGCTGGTTTAGTGATAAAGAGGGCATTCTGCCCCACAGGATTTTTAATTCGGCCAGGATCAATAGTGAATTTTTCAATCCCATCTTCTCTATACTTAGAAACGAAGCCCACTGCTGTTGGAGGGTCAGCATTCTGGAAAGACTAGGAGCTGGTGGCTGTCCGTTTGAGCCATCGCTTGTCATGCAGCCTGTAGTATTTTGTTGCGATCCTTTAAGTGTAGTTTGGCAACAATTGGTCTTTGCGGGGCACAAGGAAAGGGCAGAATAGCTACATCATGCCCCTCTGAACCCACAGACATACCAATCACTGATACTATGCCAGGAGAAGCCCTCTGAATACTCAGCCCTACCCTAAAAGAAAAAAAAAAAATGAAAAAAAACGACACTTTGTCCATTAGATATTCGATCTGTTGCTGCAGGTCCAATGTCTCAGGCTGCAGTTCTTGTTATGCCCTCTCAGATTGAATGACTTTCAGCAATTTACTTTATGCCATCCAGACATTATGGCATCAGTCTTCACTTCTGTGGAAGCCTTGGTTGTCCGTATGGCTTCTAGAATAGTGCCAAGCTAGACTGGCTGGCTTAGCCTTCCCATGGCTTCCACGCCTACCACAGGAATTAGAGTATTGTCAACGGTCAGAAACGAAGTGGCAGACAGGAGAACAGTGTGCAAGGGAAGAGCTTCTCGGCACAACGATGGCTTGCAGCCAGCCTTTGTGAGATCCACTAGCTTTGTAGAAGGCCCAGTTCCTCAGTCCGGTAAGTGGTGAGCAGTGCGCTTTGACTACGAACGAGGGTCCAACCTGTCCAATTGGCATCCCCTTCAGCTAAAGAGTTCGGCAAGACTTGATGGTGGGATGAAGAATACATTCTGGCTCAATAAGTAGAGAGCTATAAAGAAAAACTATGACAGACCCATTTTATTTAAGAAGGTCAAGTATGCAGGGCCTAAATAAAATAAAGCAATCACCTAGGTTGTATCAAAATGCAAAGATGTTAAATGACAAGTATTGGGTGAACAAAAGGTGTGAGCATTAATGCACATTCAGATACGGCACAAGCCTAATCCTTTTGGATCACTGAAGTCTAAGGACAGTGTGTGCATCAGCCCTCATTTAGGAAGGACCTTTAACAGCCTTATTCAACTTATGAAGCATGCAAACCAGGGGACTTCAGTGGCAAGGCATTGAGTTTATTATTATGATGTAGCTGAAAGTGTAAAGGGCTGCCGGGTATTTAAAAGCAATTGCACAGAAGGATTTAAATATAGATCAGAGAGGAAAAGACATTTAACCACACCAAAGCACGTGAGGTATTCTTTCTCAAACACAATGAGATGCAATCAGGTTAGTGACTCCTTCCCTCTCTCTAGGTATCACTGAGCTGGCTATAAACAGATTTTTACATTGTACTGTGGCATGCTAAAGGCTCACATCAGGTCTCCTGTTCAGAGGGTATGCTTCGGTGTAAATTCTCCACTGTACCAATTTAGCCGGATGGGTGACTACAGAACATAAAAGGCTTCGTGCGAGACCAACAGCCTTTGTTATAAATGTAAAGCCTGTTGAACCTTCAGCCTCTTACAACTTAATGGTGAACATTCTGTTGCATGCATCTTATCCCAGTGTCTGGTTAAGACCACCAGTCCTATATCTGCCCTCTCTGAGCTAGGACACATCTTACTAAGGGGGTAGCAAAATTGCACCTCCCAGTTCCTATACTGCCACACTTTGACCCTGCTAGGCTCAACTCTGGGGGATAACATGATAGCTTTCACTGAAGACTAAGCAGCTTGTCTAAAATTCGTTTTACCTAAATTCGATTTGATTTAAAATATTTGTAAAGCGCAGCTGACGCTCCAGAGGCAGCATCCTGGCGCTATGGTGAAGAGGCAAAGGTGAATGAGTAGGTACGAGAAATGATTCTGTTTATACAAGTGAGGAGCAGAATGCATCCGTGATCCCGAATATCCAGGTTTTCAGTGATTTTCTGAATAGGGTCTCTGATTCTATCGCCCTTAGATGTGCGAGCATGAGATTCCATGCTTTTGTTCCTAAGACTGCAAGGGACTTCCCTCCTTTGGTTTTGTATCTAAAGGTGGGAGGCTTAAGAAGGTTCGCTGTGGAGGATCTGAGAGTCCTAGCTATGATGTAATGAGCGAACTTAGCTGTCAGATAATTGGGTCTGGAGTCTCTAAAGGTTCTAAAGGGGATTGTCAAGATCTTAAATAAAATTATTTTCTGTATGGGCAGCCAATGCAGGGTATTAAGTGCTGAGGTGGCCGATGATCGACGAGGCATTTTCAGCAGCAAGCGAGCCGCTGCATTCTGTACAATTTGTAGCTTTACTACCTGTTCATTTGATCCTGCGAAAAGGCTATTGCAGTAATCTAATCTAGAAAGGATCAGTGCTACTGCCACCGTCTTCCTTGCAGAATAGGGAATATAGTCGAAGTTTTTCAAGGTTTTTATAAGGTTGAAGCACATTCCTACCACTGCAAGAGCTTGGGGCCGGAATGTAAGAGGCGTCAAATTTTACTCCCAGATTCTTGGCGATTTCAACTGTGTTAGGTGGGGCATGTGCGTCTTCTGGCCACCATAGGATAGGGTTGAAGGGATTGTCTTTCCCCATCAATAGTATTTCAGTTTTATCTGTGTTGCATTTGAGATTGTTTAGCCTTATCCAGTGGATGACCTCTGTCATACATTGCTTAAAGTTAAGCTCTGTTTTGGTAGTATCTTTATCTAGGGCCAGGATCAGTTGTGTATCGTCTGCGTGTGAGGTTGTATAGATATTGAAGGAGGATATTAGCAATATCAGTGGAGCCATATAGACATTAAAAAAACGCGGGCCGAGAGAGGATCCCCATGGGACGCCCGAGGTAATCGGGCGTTGGGTTGAGAGGAAATGTCCTAGGGTAATTGTCTACGTTTGGTAAGGAAGGATTTTAACCAAGCCAGAGCGGTTGAGAATAGGAAGTCAGTGAGCTGTCTTTTAACCGGTCTTTCTGTAATCTTGCCGAGAATAGGTAGTCGTGATATAGGGCGAAGATTTGAGAGTGTAGAGGGGTCTAAGTTCTGTTTTTTTACAGTGGTTTGACAGCTGCTAGTTTCCATTCTGCGGGGATTGTAGCTGTAGTTAGGGATGAATTGACTATATTGTTGATTGATGGATTAACAATGTCTATCACCTTGTGGAGAACCGCAGGGGGACATGCGTCAAAAGGAGATCCTGATTTTCAGGCCATGATAGTTTGGCGTGACTGTTCCAATGAGATTTCCTCGAAGGCCTGGAAGGACGGTCCGGTAAAAGTGGGGTCGGGTATTGAATCGATAGACTGTGATGAGTATTAAATTCTTTTTGAATATTAAGGATTTTTCTTATCGAAGAAGACAGATTTGATCACATAGCATCTGTGATGGTGGAATGTCCTTGACCGGCACTTTTGGGGCAGTAAATGATTTTACCACTGAAAAGATCATTTTTTGATCATTATGAGCCTCTAAGATTTTATTAGAGAAATACTCCTTTTTTGCTAGCTTGATTTGTGAATTATATTTTTTCTACTTAATCGGAAGAGGTTCAGGTCTTCTGCTCTATAAGCTCTTCTACATCTTCGTTCCAGTGGTTTACACTGGAGGTGGAGTACTGCTAATGTAGGCATATACCAAGGTGCTGAAGTTTTAACTTTGTTGGTTTGTAGTTTGCTCTATAGGAGCAAATTCGTCACCAATTGCTTTTATCCATGTATTAAATTGACAAGACTTTACACCCAGCCACTAGGCCAAGTTAGAGTAAACAATCACACTCCCCGTACATTTGCGTTGCAGAGAGGGACTCGGCAGGGTTGTCCCCTGTCCCCCCTCCTGTTCGCATTAACTCTTGAGCCACTAGCCCATTGGGTACAGCAGGATGTCGCGATACGTGGTCTGCAGTGGAGCGAAGACAAGGCAGATAAAATATCATTATACGCTGATATCTTAATATATCTGGCATCCCCCAGAGCCTCCATTAATAGATTGCTTAATGTCATCACAAACTTTGGTAAATACGCGGGATACACTATTAATTGGTCCGAAATATCAGTCTGTCAGATCAGCATTGCGAGAACTCCCCTGGCTGCCAGTTGGCCAGCGGATAAAGTTCAAGGCACTCTGCATGGCCCATAAGGAATTACACAAAGAAGGGCCGAAATTTCTGGAGGACCTCTTTAGATGGCATTCTCCAAACAGAACTCTGCGTTCGGCTAATGCACATCTGATGTCGCCGGTCAGGATTAAAAAGACGAACTGGGGGGGGTAGGAGTTTTACTTTTAACACCATCAAGGAATGGAATTCCCTTCCCCTATACCTCAGAAAAATGTCCCCCCTTCTCGAATTCAGGAAACAACTGAAGACCTGGCTTTTTCAGTAGTAGTACTAAGCACAGTATGTGGCACTGAAAGCACCATACCATAACATGTTCTGCACGGACCCCCACCTAGACTACCTCGCAGGTACACGATCGAACTGGCTACTGATGGATTCAAATATTTAGGCATTTTTATTACCTCTGACCCCCAAACATTTTACGATCGGAATCTTTTGGGCCCTCTCAAGCGGCTACAAGCAGATGTTAAACACTGGAGGTCGCTGCCCCTGTCCCTTCTAGGAAGGGCAGCTCTATTCAAAATGCTGGCACTTCCCAGATTTTTATATGTGCTTCAAAACTGCCCATTCCCGAAAGCCGACAACTACTTCACCACCATTGAAGGGGAACTTCGTACCCTGTTAAGGGATGGGGGGCCCCCGCATTGCTCTCCAGAAGTTGACAAAGGGGTGGTACGATGGGGGTATCGCTCTCCCAGACCTACGCCTCTATTACTGGGCCTCGCAACTGGTGGCCATCAATCACTGGATCTTTGGTTCCCCGCTTCACCCGTCATACCACCTAGAACGCTATCAAACAGGGCGAGAGGGATATTTGGGGGCCCTCTACTGCAAGGTCCGAAGGGGGCGATATCTGGGTCCCATGTCCCAAACAGTGGCCATTTGGCATAAAGCCACCAAGCGCCTGGGTTGGGGGGATACACTCACGAAAGCAACACCGCTGTGGCCCTCGTAGAGGTTGGGTTCGCTCTGCAACCACAAGGGGTTTGACAAGTGGGACACAATTGGCATAACTAACATTGGGGACCTGATCAGCAAAGGGAAGCTTCTTACATTTCAGGAGCTGCAAACTAAATACGCCCTCGCACCGGGAGAGGTTTTTCGGTATTTCCAAATCAGACACGCTCTCCTCACAAATATTCCAGACCTACCTTCCCTGCCTGACTCGTCGCCCCTGGAGGACCGTCTGCTCACAGAACAACTTTCAAGAAAAGCCATCTCTTGCACGTACCGCAAACTCTGTAATAACATGCCAGACTCACTCCAGACTCTCCGAGACCGTTGGCAGGCAGATATAGGGCCAATAGAGGACGAGGACTGGCAAACTGCTCTAATGTCCCCCCAAAGAAACGGCGATAAATCACCGCTTTCGCCTTATACAGTTAAAAATACTCCACAGGTCCTATTTATCTGGGGTGCTCCTGGCCAAAATAGGTAGTCCGGTTAATGCTCTGTGCCTCAGGGGATGTGGCCAAGACAGCACCTTTTACCATACCTTGTGGGAATGCCCCAACATATGTCCCTTGTGGAGCGGTGCGACCCAAAAAATGAGAGACACACTAGGCAAACACCTTCAATTGTCACCACAAACCGGGATCCTGAATATATGGGAGGCCACGGACCTGACGGACATAGAGCAGCAATGGGTGGCACTGGGGTATTTACTGGTGAAACGGGCCATAGCAATGCACTGGGGGTCCGACAAACGGCCATTGACAGTTGGGTGGGTGGCAGAGATGGATAGATGCATGATTGCGGAAAAGGAGGTTTACAAACAGCGGGGCTGCCCAAAGAAGTGGGACAAGAAATGGGCTGGGTTCCGTCTTCAGGGGGGAAATCTGTACCTCTCCAGTAGAGGATATGGCGATGAGGAGCAGCCGAAACAGTGACTTTTAAATCATTAAGGACTACTAATCTGTGAATGTTGTTATATCAATGTGCATGAAAATCGAAATGTGAATGGTAATATGGTCTGTACTGATGACTGTGCTTTAACTTTAATAAAATTGTTATAAAAAAAAAATTTAAAAAAACAAAAAATTGACGAGATTCCTCTAATGTATTGCTTGATAGGGTTGGTAGAGTATCCTTTGCCAGTTGGGGTAATGCTGGGTTAGCTAGCATCTTTGCACATCTACGGCTTGGTAATGATATTGATTTTTGTTTTAAAGGATGGTTTGGACATGGTAAGTTAATTTTAAGTGGTATTAACATATGGTCTGACCATGCTTGGGTCACTGGAGAACTAACTGCGAGAAAAGAACTGGAACACACTCCGTCAATGGTATCCGGCCTGGTGGGTAGGGGCTGTAACCATTTGATGTAGTCCAAGGGTTTCGAACGTATCCATAAAGTTATTACCCCTGGGTTACTTCGGCATTCTAGATGGAGGTTAAAATCTCGTAAAAGAGTAAAGTTTGAGTACTGAAGCGTGAGGTCTACTAACACCTCTCCTTAAGTGTCCAGGAATTTGAAGCTAGGGCCTGGCGGGCGATAGATCAGGGCTCCTAAAAAAAATAGGAACCATTGATTTTAAAGCAGAACCCCAAGCTTTCTGTTCCTTTTAGGGAAGGGAGGTGGAATTTAGTACATTGCAGGGACTCACTATGAATAATGGCCAGCCCTCATCCCCTTGATTCATTCCTATCTGGTCTACAAATGGTGTAGTTGGGAGGGAGTACTACGGCGATGTCTGGGTTATACCATTCTTTAAGCCATGTCTCCGTAATGAAGAGAAAGTCAAGTTCAAGCTTAGTAATCATCTCGTTGATGTCTAGAGCATGTATGCAGAGTGAGCGAGCATGAATGAGGCCTCCCTTTAGAAAACTGGCTGAAGCTGTGTTGTCTGGTGTCCAGGGGCCACTCTCAAAAGTCTTAAAGTCTGTTCTACATTCAAAACATGTGAGTGGGCCTTTAATTTTATATGGTGCCAGCTTGCAGTTACATATCCCATCCGTGTTAAGTGCTTCAATAAATATAGTCCAAGGTATCACAAAAACCTTAAGTGCTGCATCTAATCTACACACGAATGCTGCTTTGCAGACACCACACCAATTGTCACTTTTCAATGGAAATAAGTGGTTTGAGGGCAGTTTAAAATATTATGCTCAATAAATAAATGCTACAAAAACACGTGGCGCTGTCACTCTTGACATCTATAGTGAGCTAGTCTAAAGGAGCAGTCTCAGAGTGGCCATTACAGGTCTACCTTTCTTGTACCAATGAAATCAAAAGCAGCACAGCACCACGCCGAAGGACAGCCTGGGAATTTAAATTGGATAGCAAGACTGTGGGGACAAAGGCCCTCGAAACGAAAGCAGCACTACGAGTAAATCGTGGTAGATGCCAGGCCATGCCACAAATGCACATTTATTCAGCAGCCACTGCACAGCTTCCATATTATGTTATGCAAGTATCATTATGGCTTGGACATCAACAGTAACGCAACATCACAGCCTCCTAGCTCCATCTAAGAGGCCTTTTAAGTAGTACTGTCTGCAGCACCACTCAGGTCTCATAACGCTGTCAAATGAAGATGCAGAAGCAAATGAAGCTGTGAGCTCCAAACACTTGAAGTGAAAGAACAAGACTTAGCTTTTTTTCAGATGTGAGTTGATTTGACTCGTCAGATTCATGGGAGGAAGAGAGTTCCATAGTTTGGCACCCCATGTCCTGAATGATCTTCAGGCCCACTTGAACCACTGAAATCTGAGGACATTAAACAGCAGCTTGGCTGACGAACGCAAACTGAGTGCAGAAGAATACTTTGCAACTTTCTTAGCTAAAACAAAATAACACTATAAAATGTCAACCCAGAGTGCATGCGAAACTGAAAAAAAAATCTCGTGCAGTGTGAGCCAGCGAAGACATCTGCTCTGGGCTGAAATATGCTTACTTTTTTTTAAACGACTGCAGTATTCTGTATACATTAAAGTCTGCTCATAGTTTTCATAAACGTCATAGGTATACCGAGTTAGAGAAATGAAGAGTGAAACAATGCGTTTGCCATAATCCTGTTCACCAAAGCAAAAACTTGTAACTGAGCTATTAGAAACGGTCTTAACAGACTGCCCATTGGCAGAGTGAGAAGCATATCAGTGTCGATATGTACTCCCAGATTACGAACCTCTCAAAGGAAACGGCCGAGAGCACATAGTGTGTGGGCACTAACAGTATCTGCTTTACAGTCAGGCTTTTGACTTGGATATAGCATTGCAATATTTGGGTTTTGAGACGATGCCCTTAAATCTGCAGACAGTGCTTAATTTGAGCCGGTGCGGAGCACCGGCACTTAATTGGTTTCCGGTGCTCGGCACCGGCACCTAATTGTCAACACCACACTTAGGGCAGTCTGCCACAAGGTGGCGCTGTTCATGCAATTTAGAGATGAGCAGTATAACAGTTGTTTAGGAAAACAACATACATTAAAAAAAATTGCTAATACCTGCCTCCCCAGTCACCGTCTCGTGATGCTACATCATTCAGTGGCATTTGATGCAGCTGAACATGCCATCCTTCTGGACAGGCTTGCATCGGTTCGTCTCTCACCTTTCACACCGTTCAAAAGATTGCAGTGTGCCCTTGGCTCCTAAACGAAGCTGTACTTGCTCTGGGGTGCCCTGGGACTCCCGCCCCTTTTCAATATATACACTGCTCCTCTGCAATATATACATTGCCCCTCTGTAGCCAGTAGTGAATAATTCACAAGTAGGGATCCAATCCTATGCAGATGACTCAAGTACACATCCAGTTCTCCAAAAACAATACATCGGCAATGGGACTACAGAATAGAGTATAAAAATAGATAAGTGAACATTTCCTTAAACTTGATGACAAAACAGAGCTTATTCTTTTGGGGGGAGAGAGGGAGGGGGAGATAATGGCAAGTTGACACGCCTACCTATTCCAGCAAGATAGCTAAAAAAATCATACTCTTTCGCAAAGATTAAAAACCTGGGGTCACCTTAGAAACTGCCCCCAATATTGGTAATGCAGTTAGCAGCCATTTCCAAAGTAATCTTACCCTTGCTATCCCTTGCACACAAACCTTTAGGTGTGGGCACAGTCATTAACACATTATGGAATCCTTTGGCAGGACCAGGATTACGTATGCGGACAGGCAGCTTGTAATCTCATTGTCCCTGGATCAGGATCCAGGGTAATTCTGGGCAACTCAGGAACTGACTTTGTCGTAGCCAAGTGGCTGGGACTAAATTGTTTCAAACTGATTGATGGGAAGACTGAGGTGATGGTGGTACGGAACCAGCCCCACCAATGGACCACTGCGTGGTGGACTGTTCCCAGTCGCTAATCAACAGTATAAGAATGCAGGGGTTTGGTATGACAATAACTTTGAATCACCAGTTTGAGAAACTAAGCCTGCTGTTTCGGCCTTTTCAGGAGCTTCAGGAAATGGGTATGAGAATTCCATGATGCTAAGAAAAATGAAGTTCAGGCTCTTATTATGCCACACCTTGACCATGGGCATGCTCCTCATCTGGGGATGGCACAGGCTTTGCTAAAACCTACAAATCATTCAGTGCCTTGCCTGCACCTTTGTATTCCTAGACAATTTGTTTCTTAAAATCTAGTCCATCTTCACTGGTTACCAATGGAAAAGCAGCTCAAATTTAAGGCGCTTTGCTTTTCATGCCTTTGACAAAAACTGGCCCCTTCTAATTTTCTGCTGGACACTACTAGAAAACAATGCTCTTACAAACCCTCTTGTGAAGATAGTGGGTGGAGAAACAGGGAAAGGGGGCTAGCAGAGAACATTAGAAAGCTGCATTGAGTACAAGTGGCAAAACATAAGGAATTCGAACTATCCTGAACTAGACATGCCGGTATCGTACAGCTAAACTGTTCTGTCTGCAAACAATGCAACAGGGAACATGGGACGCGTGTTTTTAATTCCCCTGGTAGTAGGCAGGCTTTATCTGTGCACTTTACAAGTCACTGTCCCATTTAGAACACTTTCACATTCAAGCAAGGCCAGCCTAAAACCCATTTAGTGACTTCCATTTGGCTACTACGTAGTATTCTAAAGTTCTGCTGCTTCCTCTGGAGCTTTGGATCTGAAGGTTGTGCATAAACTGTTGTGCTTGACTGATGTGCTGAGTCTTGGCTGCCTCAACACATCAAGGAAACCCAGTTCAAGCAAGATCACGTAATGACAACAGATACGCCACAACTCTTGGGGCTCTTGATATCTCAATTTCGTGAACCAATCGGTCTTACACTAGAAAATTTAAGAGAAAAAGGGAGAGCAGGCAGCAGGCATGCTCCACTGGGAAGGGATACAATAGCACAGCCATCCATTTTGGCTCCTGTTCAGTGTTTAAAAGTCTGGAGGTAATGCTTGTTCCTGTTTACACAGCACAGACCTCTCCAAGAGCAGCTGAAATGAAATTTAACAGCGAACTGAAGAAAAAAAAAACCAGGGCACAATACTCCAAGGAAAGCCACTGCTTATAAAGATCAGAGATTGAAAGCAGAACCCTACACAAACCAAACAGCTTTTAGATCTGTGCGTACCCAGGATTCCCCGAGGGTGCCAACTCCATTCACAGACATGGGACCCACATTTACAGCTGTGAAGACATTCAGCACCAGTCCCAGTACAACGTCATCTCTGCATCAAGGTCATTTACTTCAGTTTAGAGACAGAAAATCCCACTGTCCCCCCAGGACTGAGGACATTCTTGTTCAAGTTTTTTTTTTCCTTATAATGTGCTGTTCCAGCTTCATGTAGAGCTATTAAAAATAACTACATTCCCATTTAACAAGTAAACCGAAAGCAAGTAAACTGTACTTAGAGTAGATTGCAAGCTGCATAAAATCCATTCTCAGTATTAAAAAAAAGCCCAGAACTGTTGAAACATCTAACTACTCACTGATTCTCTACCCAAAGGACAGCTCTACTTCTAGGATTCCTTAGGGGTGGGGGCCGGGGGCTGCATGCAGACACGGTTGATGCTCCTCAGCCATAACACCAACAAACCTACACAACTTAACCACTAGAGAAGTCAATGCAGCACTAATTTCTTCCTTGGGCTACCTCTTAAGCATGCCTACCTGCACCATACAAACAAGGCCATAGCATGTGTGCCTGGATATCCTACCAACAAAACAGACTTATTTCATTTATATTCTATTTAGAGCATAATGTTAACAGCACAGACCGTGCTCAATGAGAGCACTGGGGAGAAATTAACCATTACTCAGTTAGGAAATGCATAACGAATTTCATTGAGGAAACAGGTCCATATAAATGAAGTTCAAGGAGTAGCGCAACCTAGCTGTGCCTGGATGGAATCAGATTTTCTGAAAGTATATCCCACAAATAACCTGAAAGCACACGTGTACAGCCCATACCACTTCAACATATCTCCATGGTCCGATATGTCATATAGGGAAGGGCAGGGAATTTTATAACCATGACAAGACAAAAGCTGTACAAATAATGAGGCCTCCCACAATAAAGTAAGCCCAACCAAAAAGTTTGAAGTACTTGGCAGAAACCTGTTGACTAGGATTGACCTGGAAAACAGATTCGCTACACAACACCCAGTTCAAAGGCCAAAACACTTCCCAGTAAGCTTTTGTCGAATGGCAGTTCTTGCCAACAGAATGCCTGTGTCTGTGCTCTTATGCAATGGATGGTGGGGTGGGATCTGCATACAAGGATGGTCTATTCTGTTAAGAAACTTATGACGTGAAGTGTGATGCGGTAAAGGGATATCCTTGAGTAACATTTAAAAATATCCAAAAACAATGATTTGAACCCTTGACACCTTGTATTCTAAAATTATAAAATTTCGGTGATTTTTAGCTTGTTTTTAATCGAAGCAAATAGTTTATCATACCGGTTTACATGTTAATTAGACGATTTTAGGTGCGGTTTTCTTCTTCCTTTCAGAGCACGTTTAATCCATGTGAGGAGTGATTTGCAGTGAAAGGAGTGAAGTTAGTACGAACGTGTATTCTGTGGAAGGTCCAAGTTAAGACGCAAAAAGGTATGGTATTCTCCTGAACGAAGGTTTCCTGTCGTTCATGTTTCAGGGGCAGTGGTTATGTTTTCCCTTTTCCCGCCCACTTCTTTAGCTCCATCTCTTTCTTTCATTTTGTAAGTTATTTTGAATAATGGTTTGTTGCTGGTTGCCGACGGTACTGTATTCTCAAATTCGATGATATATCTGCACTTTAATATGTATATGCATTTATTAGAAATCTCTAGTCTGTTCTATGAAGTAGAGATGTTTTCATTGCAGTGATCAAGCTGGATAATCTGTAAATATGTGCAAAAAATAGGTACTGAAAACTTATTACTATGTAGTATTAATGTATAAATTCGTGTTCATGAACACTGAAATGTTTATGGATGTAATCCTGATCCACTGGGTCTCAATGGGGTGTATGACATCTAAAATAGTTCTACGTTAAAATTCTAACACTGGTCAAATAGATCTGGTATATTTAATGCAACAAATGATGCAGGAAACGTTTCAGGTTTAAAAGAAATCATGAAGCGGTGGTGATGAAAGCCCTCTTAAATATATGTGGAATTTGTTATGTGAAACAAGACTGTGATATATTTAATTAGAATGAGATCTGGTAGAGTGTTTCCCTGTAGTGTCAATGATGTATTGTTTTTGGGTGAGGAGACAGGAGCGTAGATTAATTTGTGAAATTGTATTTTATTGTAGTACCCTATAAGGTTTGGACCTTCATCAGGTCCTGAAGATGGTCTCTAGCAACTGCTAAAAAGGGACCAAAACCTCGACAGAGTAGGAGCTCTACAGGGCAGTGTCCTGTGGATTGTTACCTGCCTTGTTATGTTGGCCTAGGCCTGGCTGCCATGCTGCTTCTCTTTGCGCACGTTACACTGAGCCGGGCCTTCCTCGCCCTTTGCTCGTGCCAAGTTCTTTTGCACTGTCTGCATTTTCTGTTGTTCACCTTTTTGGGCTCAGTCTGCACAAACATGTACAAGGTCGCATAACAATGTATTCTGGTTCTTCCTGATATGGCCAGTCTCGCGCACCCAGACATAACATTATGTGCAATTGCCATGAAGAATTTGATATGCTTTTAATACTGTGGTTTACTAGCGCTTAAACACACTTGGAGAAATCCTTTTCAGTGAGAAGAGCTATGATGTCCTGCTGATGTAATTCTGCACCTAGAGACTGAGGTATGGGGGTTCGCTAGTCAAAGCCCAGAGGTCTTCTATTTTATAATAAACTATCTTACTGCAAGGGAGGGTGGTAATGTTATTTATACGTTTATCCACTGAGCTCTGAGATGCTTTCCCCGTTTGTATTCTATGGAATTGTAACCATGCTGCTTATATTAGTAATATGCATTATGCTATTAGTACTGACACGTGTACTGTACATTAGAGCACGTAAGTTGGAATAAACATTTTAACCTATCCAGTGTCTCTTCCTACGCACCTTGTGGACAAGTACGAGTGAGTGGCGAAAGAGTGTTCTTGCTTCAGTGAGTCCTGAGATAAAGATACCGTGTTCTGGGTTGTCCAAACATTAGTACTTGGGTGCTAATGGGATGCTAAGCTAGTTGGGTTGGGGTTTTTGGGTGCTATGGTATATGGTGGCAAACCACTGTATTCCAGGGTCCCATTTTCCTGTGCATAGCTCTGTGTATGTGCAGAAACCTTATGACATGGCGCGACCACCGTGGGGCAGCTTATCTGCGAGACGCTTGAGTAGTACTTGTGCTTGTCCACAAACCCCTCGCGTACGCTTCCGGAGGTGTATGTGACGGTGATACCTCCTATATTGAATGTTTTATAGGTTCTTTCAAGCTTGATATTATTAAAAAAGGTTAGTTAGTAGACCCATTTTTGTGCTCCCTATTAGGTTGTCGTATATAATTGTTTAGTCATGGCTGGTGTGGCGATAGCTGCACATAGTCGAGGAGCACTCCGAGACCACTTAGCTGTGTATGGAGTGCCCGATACTGGGGTCGAGTTGGTCTTTGTGGTTCAAGCCGATGCGGCTTATCACTTTGAAGTGTTTTACACTTGGATCACTTTTGAAGCGGTGGATGCAGGTGATAAGCTGTTTCATGAATATAAGCCCACCGCTGTTCCTGCTGCCTATCGACCCTATACTGTTCTTGAAGTGCCTCTCACGGCTTGGCAGCACCGTGTTTGGTTCAATGGCGCCCTACCACAACCAACTACCGCAGTTCGTTTAGGCCCCTTATCAATTCAGGGGGCCACTTGGCCTGTATTGGCCGGGTATACCCCGCATCCAAATTATCTGGCATTACCGCTTGCGGAACTGCGCACTATGCATACCGAATTGGTGCGAGTGCATCGAGCCTTGGTGACATACGTTACAGGAAGCCTCCATGGAGCTGCTCCTGTAGTCGCAGGCCAACCAGCTATTGCTGCTGGAGTGACTATAAGTCCTGTCATGGTAAATTCTGTGATGGGCAAACGTCCACAAAATAAGGATGACTATCCTTACTGGCTTGCTGAAAAGTTCGATCAGATAGAAGCGGTGTTTCCACATACATCCCCAGTAGATAAACACCGCATCCTCACGATAAGTTTGCCAAAAGACATAATCCCCGATTTGACATCATGTGAAAACTGGGGTAAGGTATTCGCAGCAGTTTATTCAAAATGTTTTGGAACTCCTTCCATGACGGTTCTACCCTCTGTAATTAAAAAAGTACAGGATGAACATGGCCCTGAAGCGGCTGTGGAATTAGGGATGAGACTAGTGGGAGTGTTTGATGTAGTAGCTGAGCTGATCCTTGGAAATGTCAAGGGCGATGCTATGAACTTTCAAGTAGCGAATGCTTTGGCTTTGGTCCCAGAGTTGGACAGGCCTCGCGAATTACCGAAAATAATAGCCCGGGCTTATAAAACAATTGGAAGAAATAGCCTAGGCAACAAGCCTTTTGTAAAAATGCAAACTCAATCGCAAACACAAGTTATACAAACAAAAAGTGCATCTGAGAAAGATGATAAACCAGTCTTCACTAAAAAGAGTTGGAGACAGAAAAAACAGGGTAAGCAACAAAAGAAGCCGGGGTCGAGAGGCGCTTCCCCAGTTTCGGTTTCTTCTGAACGTACTTATGATTTACGTGATAGGTCAAGGATTAAATCACCAGAAAGGTTTCAGAGCTCTGATACGCGTTCTCCTCGTTCTTCACAGGCCCAGACGTCGTCACAGGCTGGTGGAGGAGGACGGCAAGATAGAGGAAGGGGCCGAGAGGCTCCCCAGGAGCGAGACCAACCTCGACAACAAGTCAGAGGTAAAGCAGAAGACTTTCATCTTCCTCGACCGCAATTTCAGAAGAAAAAGGTTGCCGCTGTTACAGCGAAATATGCCTCAGACCGTGAGAACGAGACTCCAGAATTGGACGTGGGCAGTGACCCTCCTAGACAGCGCCGCGGAAGTTACCATAGTGCGGGAGGCGCTACGTCCTCATATGGAGGCGACAGCAACTGAAACATTCGTTACTGTAGAGACAGCTGACACGAGAGTGGCACCCCCTGACAGACTATATAATATAGTTATACAAATTGAAGGTGACATACCGCGTGAAATATAAGGGATTTT
Source organism: Calotriton arnoldi (assembly GCA_963921515.1). NCBI lineage: Eukaryota > Metazoa > Chordata > Amphibia > Caudata > Salamandridae > Calotriton > Calotriton arnoldi. Next base: position 1,276,490 of record CAWUFW010004096.1, read on the forward strand.
TTGGGAAAATCTAACCTCTTCATATGACATTTTGTTAGCAGAGGTGGATTGGCCACCCCCATTCGTTTTAGCTGCACATAAAGGAGAGGAGGTAATCCTTCCAAGCTTTTCAAAGCATGTCCCAAAAGACAAAGCTGAAGCACTTGCAGCTGAGTGGGCTGTGTACCTGGCACCAGCGTTATACCGCAACCATGTGGGATGGGATGAAGAATCACCTCCTCATGCAATACCTTTGCGGTCACTACCGCAGCCACAACCCCAATATCCCATCAAACGGCAGGCAAAAGGCCCCGTCTCCGAAATTCTGACACAGTTGGAATATCAGGGAGTAATTGAACCATGCGTATCACCTATGAACAATCCCCTTTTCGTGGTTTCTAAACCCGATGGATCGTACCGCTTAGTTTTGGATTACCGGCATTTAAATACTCATTGTCGGAACTTTGCGGTGCAAAATACACACAGTTCTGCGCTGGTAGACAGTCTTGTTCGTAAAAAATACAAAACGACACTTGACCTTTCAAACGGTTTCTACACGCACAACCTAGCCCCGGAGAGTGGTCAATGGACCGCATTCACATCCGGTGGTAAATTATTCCAGGTCCGGCGATTACCCATGGGCTATAAAAATAGTCCGGGTATATTCGCCGCCCGTGTTGTTTCTTTGTTAAATGACATTGATCAAGACGCATGTTCGTACGTTGATGACATCTATCTGACAGACGACGAGTTATATCAGCATCTGTCCCGTGTGGACCGCATTATTCTTGAATTTGCGGAGCAGGGTTACAAATTTAACTTTGCTAAGTCACACATTGCTGAATTTACCGTTCTGTTCTTGGGCTATGAGCTCAATAACGAAGGTAAGGGCTTAGCCCCCATTTCTTGGAAAAATGTGCACATTTGTGCCCCCCAAATGCTCTGAAGAAACTTCAGTCTTTGCTGGGTTTCTTGAATTTCGGGCGTACTTACATTCCCGAATATGCCCAGCGTATCAAGCCTTTGTATGCTTTGATACAACCTACTTATTCAAGGTCTTGCTGGCTGCCTGAGCATACCTCAATACTGCAGTCTTTGCAGACAGACCTTTTGGAGTCTAAATATCTTTTGACTCGTGATAACCACACAAACCTGGTGATTAGAATAATTCCGGGGGCGGTGGGATTCACATACTTAACCTTTAATGAAGGTGATACAGTACCCATCGCATACAAGTCACATCTGTACACTTCCGCTGAATTACGCTTTACATCTGTCGAAAAAGTTCTGACTGCAGTGCAAATGGCGATTCTGGAAAGAACGCGCACTGGCACAGGGAAAGCGGATTCTGGTGGTAACACCCTGTCCTGCCCTAGAGGCAGTAACAAAGGCAAGTGTACCGAACTCAAAAGCAATGCATCCCCGTTGGATACAATGGGCTACATCTTTGACGTCATCAGACGTCACCTTTGTTTTCGATTCTTCTCTTCAGACTCAGGAGTTTTTGCAGTATGAATTCGTTCATCCTCCTCCTTTGTTTTTACTACCGCTTGAGGATTACAAATGTGTGATCTACACCGATGGTTCGGCGCAACCGGCCACTGGGTCCAAGCACGCTTATTCAGCTGCATGTGCTATTGTGGCGGGTTCCTTTGTAAATGGAACGTTCAAATCCTCTGCAGTGCATACTCGCACACTTGGAGATAGTACCGCACAATTGGCCGAGCTGCATGCATTGCTACTTGCACTTGAGTTCGCTTCTACAGGATGAGACCACTATTATTGTATGTGATTCCTTCTACTGTGTACAATCTTACAATGACAATCTGTTTTTCTGGTCGAAAAACGACTACAAGGACGCAAAAGGGAGCACAATTAAGCATAAAATGCTTTGGGTTCGAGTGGCAGAATTGCAACAACGTCTGCCCCTCACACAGGTGGTTCACACCTTAGGCCATCAGCGGGTGGGCGCACACGCTATTGGTAACGATCTGGCAGATGAAGCTGCCCGTTCAGCAGTAGTCACGTGTTCAGTAGCAGCGGTTACCAGGTCCATGTCTAAAATAGACCCTGTTATTTTAGCAGCTATTGCTGCAACCAAGGAAGGTGATAATTACCCTACAGGTTTCCCTTCCAAGTATTCTTACAAATTAAGTCCCGATCAGGTTCCTTATGTAACTATACCTGACGTTGGAGACCGGCTGATCCCCAACGCGGACCGCAGGAGTGCCTTGATATCAGCTGCACACGAAGGCATGGCTTCTGCTCATGCAGGTGTGTCAGCTACGGTTTCCATCTTGCAGCAGCGCTATTGGTGGCGTGGGTTATATAAAGACACCCGTGCTTTTGTGCTTTCTTGCGACGTTTGTCAACAGATTAAGCCTTCCACGGTAACACGTCCACCACAAACACCGCTCTGCATTGCTAACAGACCCTTTGGGTGTGTTTACTTGGATCACTGCGGTCCATTCTCATCAGACACTGCCTATAAATACATCTTGGTGGCAGTGGACTCGTGCACACGGTTTCTCTGGGTCTGGCCACAACGGAGTGCTGACGCCCGAAATGTAATCAGGGATTTGCGTGTCTTTGTGGGAATTTTCGCATGCGGCACCTTCCATTCGGACCAAGGTCCAGCGTTTGCCTCTAGGGCTTACAAGGATGCAATGGCTTCGCTTGGGGTGCGGGTGAAATTTTCGTCTCCGTATAGGCCTGAGGGCAACTCTATCGTTGAACGAATGAACCGTGACTTAAAGCAATCCTTAACAGCTAGGGTTATAGGTACTGGCAGGAACTGGCTGGCCCATTTGTATACCGTTCAGCGTGCACTTAATAATCTCCCTAGAAGACCTCTGGGTGGGCGGACCCCATACGAAATGCTCTTTGGCATACGAATGTTTGTGCCTGACCTTGAGGGTCCAGACATCGCGGCGCAATCCGCCAAGTTTGATGTAGATAACCATTCTGCTATGTTACAGGACTTACAAGAAGCCCGAGACAAACTTGCAACTACACATTTGCCTTCAGCCACAGATCCTGCGTTGCAGATTCCGGTAGCCGGCTGGCTTCCGAAAGTTGGAGAACTGGTTCGAGAGAAGGTTGAAAACAAAAAAGAATTTGGCCCCTCTTTTCGTGCACCGGTTCCAGTTCTTGGCCTGAAGGGAACACGTACAGTCATTTTACCACCGCTTCCTGGTCGCAAAGAGAACAGATACATCTCAGTTGAAAATGTCAAGCTACAGCGCCTGGCCGATCCTGAATAGTGTCACACCAGCGGTCTCTTGTCCTGCCATTTATCGGACATATGTTCATAGTCCATCTGCACGAACGATCGCTGATGCTGTAATTGAGATGGTTGATTTGCCTGAATCCTCTACTTTGCCTGAAACTATGATTGATCCCCAACTCTCCACCCATATCAACGAGGACGAGTATATTTATCCTGCATCAGAATCGGTGGCACATCAACCAACAACGCCACTAAGCCCGACTCGTTATTCCTTTGATTCGGATTCCACATCTTCAAAAGTTCCATCCAAGTTCAGTATTTTTATATCCTGGTTTAGAGACAATTTTTTGATTTCCCCCTGGACATACATCTGGTTGGTACTTTTCTTGATATTTTTGTTCATGTCCATTGGCTTTGTCACAGTGTTTTTTCTACTAATCAATGGTCACTATTTACCTGAACGCTCTGCTGTAGACTATGTTTCTGGAACTTTGGCTCCTCATTCCTCGTCTCACATCATGAAGCGTGACCACACATTTGTGAATATTTCAGCTTTCCCCGTTGCTGATGGCATCGTATGGGATGCAGTGAACTATCAAATCCATGGTCCGACGGAAATCATTAATGTACCTAATGTCCTTCGTGTTTCAATGGGTGATGTAGTACAAAATAATATTCATTCTGATGATTGGGATGTGCATGCCGTTGAAGCATTGTTTGCTGATTTAAAATATTATGCATCTTTTAATGCTGAAGATTTATATATGAATTCTGCTAATTACGCCGATTTGTATTGTTACCAACATTGGGGTAATCATTTTCTCCATAAGCCCAGTGCCCTGCGTAGTACTGTTAACTATACCCAATGGGAACATTGTCCAAACCCCTTGCCAGGTAGCTCTCAAACTCTTCGAAATAAGTTTAATTATTTCACTGATTTTAATCGGTCGAACCCTGCATCCTATTATTTTAGACTAAATAACACATCAACTCAGAAAATTATGTTAACACACACCAAATTGCTTTATTCAGGTTCCTTTCTGAGTGCCCTAGCTGTGGGTGGTTATGAGTACTGGGATAATATAGTGGATTTAAAATCTATTTGGGGCTCCAAGCCATGGCAGGTGCAGGGAGCCGAGGCGTTGCATCGTGCGTGCCTCATCCCTACCCAAATTATGTTCATAAATGCTTCCATCTATCAGACTACATGTTGGGGCTTAGCAACCACTAAACAATTGAATACGCCATCAATACCATCCCTGTCGAGTTTTCCAAATGAAAGCTCACGATTCAATATGTCCCTCGTGTCCCTGCAGGCAATGTTACAAAATAATTCGTTTAATGTTTCTGAGCTGGTTCAGTCACCCTGGTTAGTATGGCCTATATCATCTAATGCATGTCAAATGCGTTTTCATGATACTGGTGCTAGCTACACACAGAATAGGCCTGATCCGAGGTTTACTGATGCCCGTACAGTCACTACATACTCTGTTGGTAAATTATGCAAACAATGGCTGCAACATTCGTCCCTTGATTCTGTTAAACAACATTTGTCCCTCCTTACAGGCAATATTGATCTGTCCGACTTTGTTTTGGGACCTCGTGGTCCCCGACCTAAGAGATTCATTTATGAAACATATAATGAACTCTGGAAGCTATCACAAATTGAAGCTGCCTCCCGTCTTCGGGAAATAGATCAAGCAAATATGGAAAAGGTGCTTGCTGTTGTTGACAATAGTATTAATACCCTGTCTTCTCGCATTTATACTTTAGAGAATATTGTGTCCTCTGTTGTCGATATTGTACAAGATGATGTTTCTGTGTTATATCATGGTCAGAATCAATTGCGTTCAGTTATGCAGTTTGCATGGACTTTACAAACGCTCAAGTTAGGTAAAGTTCCTTGGCATTTTTTGAACACCTCTGCCTTATTTCTACCTTTTAACTTAACTGACAAACAGCAATTTATGTCCATGAAGGATGCAACTTACACTCTATTACATATCGAAAAGGTGGATCCTTTGCCGTTCTCTGTTGCAGAACTCGATTCTGCTGTATGGCTAGTCCATGGGGTTATAGCTTTACCATTTTCCTTGTTTGAATTTGACTCGTGCATGAAACATTATCCTGTGGGCCGTTACCGGCCATTGGGCAGTGCTTTCCTGCATGAACTCTGGTCCTTGCCTTTCATGTATAAATGCCTTCGGGACGGCAAGGAAGTCTTTCTCACGGGGGAGTACTGCGACTCGACTATAGGTCATTCGCTTATTTGTAAACACATTAAATTGCATGGCTCATGTAGCGTTTCCTCTCCTAATCTTGCTTGTGTGCTGAAAGGTATTCCTGCTCCTGTTATTTCACCTACTTTCACTCTCCTTTCCAATGGTAGTTATTTACTTTTAAATAACGAAAACTGTTGTGGCCTGCAGGCTGGCATTCCTTACATTGTAACAGTTTCACACAGGGTTGTCTGCTGCAAAAATGTGCTTTTTCCTCCCCCTCATGGCAAGGTTGATATCTCTATTTGGCCTTCCATCCCTACCATGGAAGCAGATTTCAATAGACTGAGCAGAATAAAGGCACTATTATTAAACGAGGAAGTTATGCTCACGTCCGCCCGGGAGACATTCATTCTCCAGGTGGCGAGTACCCACAGTGAAATACAGGCCCTTTTAAACACTAATCTCCCCCAACATTTTGGGGAGTTAATACATCGTATTTTTAACGCATCTAACACTGAAGGCCTAGTACACTTTTTTAAGGTCGTTGGGTCGGGCTTGGTGTCCTCCTTCCAAACTATTTTTGGTGTCATCCCGGCTTTCATACATTCTATATTTTCCAGTGTCTTTGGCGGTTTCCCATTGATCCTCGCTTTAGCGGCTGGTGTCTTGCTCTTAATTTGCTTTCTGCGCAATGGCTGCTCCCCGATGGGACCTGCTCGATCCAGAACGCCTCCAGCTGCTCCGTGAGCGCCTTTTGGCCGGTTTTGGTGTCTTGCCATTGGCGACACTGAGCGTGTCATATACTCTTTCATTTCGCTTTGCGTATTTCACTTGCGTGCAACCTGTGATGACTTGTGTCCGCTGTCCTTTCACCTGGACTCTGGATTATTGCCTCTCCAATTCGTCATTGTCTGTTCCGGATTTTGTTCAGTTGATGGGTCCCTTAGAGGCCCATGAGCAGGACTGTTCCGTCGCTGGCTGTATGGCGCGTGCGGCTGCACTGGGGATTTTGGCGCAATGGGATATCTGGGCGGCTGCCCAGGATCTCCTACAACGAAGCTGTTTTAATTATCACGCAAGCTGTCCCGCATTGCTTATGGATGCTCCCTTTGCTGAGGAGCATTCCTGCTCTTTCGAACTCATGGATTGGATGGCATCTATGTTTTTTGACGATTCCAATGATGAACTCTTGGAGGGTATGGCTTTTTTCTGCACTTTCACTTTCATGGATTGACCTGCCCTTCGCCGTTTGGGCGCTCCCTGTGCTCCGACATCTGTTTTTCTCCTCTGATGGGCCTCTGTCCTGGCCGCCAGACTGTCCAGGGGAGGGTGTCCTGTGGATTGTTACCTGCCTTGTTATGTTGGCCTAGGCCTGGCTGCCATGCTGCTTCTCTTTGCGCACGTTACACTGAGCCGGGCCTTCCTCGCCCTTTGCTCGTGCCAAGTTCTTTTGCACTGTCTGCATTTTCTGTTGTTCACCTTTTTGGGCTCAGTCTGCACAAACATGTACAAGGTCGCATAACAATGTATTCTGGTTCTTCCTGATATGGCCAGTCTCGCGCACCCAGACATAACATTATGTGCAATTGCCATGAAGAATTTGATATGCTTTTAATACTGTGGTTTACTAGCGCTTAAACACACTTGGAGAAATCCTTTTCAGTGAGAAGAGCTATGATGTCCTGCTGATGTAATTCTGCACCTAGAGACTGAGGTATGGGGGTTCGCTAGTCAAAGCCCAGAGGTCTTCTATTTTATAATAAACTATCTTACTGCAAGGGGAGGGTGGTAATGTTATTTATACGTTTATCCACTGAGCTCTGAGATGCTTTCCCGTTTGTATTCTATGGAATTGTAACCATGCTGCTTATATTAGTAATATGCATTATGCTATTAGTACTGACACGTGTACTGTACATTAGAGCACGTAAGTTGGAATAAACATTTTAACCTATCCAGTGTCTCTTCCTACGCACCTTGTGGACAAGTACGAGTGAGTGGCGAAAGAGTGTTCTTGCTTCAGTGAGTCCTGAGATAAAGATACCGTGTTCTGGGTTGTCCAAACATTAGTACTTGGGTGCTAATGGGATGCTAAGCTAGTTGGGTTGGGGTTTTTGGGTGCTATGGTATATGGTGGCAAACCACTGTATTCCAGGGTCCCATTTTCCTGTGCATAGCTCTGTGTATGTGCAGAAACCTTATGACAGCAGTACTGAATTGGGATGAAGGAAGACATTGGATCCTCACTTTGAAACACCAGGAGGGCTTTACTTCCTCCACATTCTATCCTTTGGCCCTTGGGCTTGCTTGCTTTGTGTGGATTTTAATTTTGTCTAAATGTTTACGTTTTTTATAAGGAAGGTATGATTGTGTTCGATCGCTCTACCCGAAGGGGACATACACAGGGCATTTGTATATTAATTGGACTATTTTCTACATAAAAATGAAAGTAATTAATAATTGAAAATCTGTCTCTTCGAATTATGTAATACAAGATGTCAAGTAAGGGTTCAAATCGTTCATAGATTTAATTTATAAGGGGTAATTTGTTGATTGATATTTTTCTGGTTACTCCCAGCCCCTTATATTAGTCATGGTACACCCCATTTATATTGTATATTCTAGAGTGATATTTAGTATAAAATCGGAGTCTGTAGGAAGAGTATCAATCTTTTCTGCGCCCTGTGATTTTATTGTAGAAGAGTTGGAAAATACCTATGGATCAAAGTTGGTGTGTAGGTTAGCCGAAATGTTACGAGATTGCAAAGAGCTCTTTCGGTATTTGTCTTTTTAGTCTTCCCTAAAAGAATGTGGATATTGCCTGGTAAAGAAGCTTTTTGTATTTTCATTTGGAACCAGAGTTGAGTGAGTGTCTTTGCACAGATATTTTCTTCATTTGCCCTCCACTACTAATTTTCCTCAGAGTATTAACTTGGGAGGTGTACCAGTGTGAAGGTTTTCTTAGATGGTTGTTTTGTTTGGTGCTAGGTGAAGCAATGGTGTCAAGCATGTGAGCCAGAACCAATTTGCCATTGTATTCTTCGAAAGTTGAGGAAGCCTTGGGGTACGGACTGTGTTTTTTCTGGTTAAGGCGAGGCCATGCTACTCAAGACCTTAAGGACGAATATTTAAGATACCTGGTAGTTATCAATACTTTCTTGGGGGAAGAAAGGTCACGTGGAGGATCACTCTGCAAGATGAAAATGAAATAGAAGTGCTGAACAGGTACTTTGGCAGGTCTGAGGACACTTGTCCTTTGTAGGAATAAGGTAGAAGATGAATCTTTCTGCGAGAGGGACATGGAGCTAGCTGTGACACGAGAGGCAATGGTCACTGGTTAATAGCACTGAAAGTATGCATAACTAGCACCATAAAAGGAACATGCAAAATGTGTCCTTTCAAGTGCCTAGCTAAGTCAGCGTCAAAGTTGTGGGCAGGTGTCAAAAGAAGAAATGTCAGTGTGTGTGAAGAGATTGGCCTTTAGGCTCCATGTAAGTCTCTGGTAAATGGTACCCCTTGTGCATAGGGCATTGGGACTAGAGAGGGTCCCCTAAGGGCTGCAGCATGAATTGTGCCACCCTAAGGGACCCCTCACCAAGCTTGTGCAAACTTCCATGGCAACCTGCGTGTCTCAGTGCAGAGAAAAGTGAAGACATGCCTGTGTGCCATTCCAGCTACACGTGGTATAGGTAAGTCACCCCTACAGCAGGCCTTACAGCCCTAAGGCAGGGTGCACTATACCCCATGTGAAGGCATATCTGCGCGAGTGATGCTGCGCGAGTGATCTACGGCAAGTCAATTCTTAGATATCACAAGTGCACAGGGAAGCCATAACGAGTACATGGACTGGACACATGATTACGAGTTCCCCAGCTACATGATGGCTTCACTGTACCCCCAGATGTTTGGTACCAAACATCTCGTGTTAATAAATTCACACTGACTACAGCGATGGATTTATTAATCAATGCACCCAGAGGACTCCTTAGAGGAGCCCTCTGAAAACCTACTTCCTACCAGTGTGTTGACCAACTGGTCTTGTCCAGCTAGCCACGACCAGAAGAGGAACCAACTGGAGCCATGCAACACTAATACCCGGGGCATTGGACACCCTGCACCAAACACCAACAGCGAGATTCCAATCCGTATTCTCACTGCACCACGACTGAGCAGCCGTCGAGGGATGTCAGCATCACTGAGACCCACTTCGTGAGTGGCCCAGCTGTCCTGATTTTGCCCCTGCCAGCTGTTTGCCCCCAACCCAGAGGATCACCTTTGTGCACCCAGCCGACCTATCCACTCTGCACCTGAGCTGCCCCGCCTGGGTACCGAAGAACCAGCTGTGCCCCCTTGCTTCAAGGACCCTTGCGACCCAAGCCCCCGTTCAGGAGCTCTAAGACTTGTCCCCAAGACCCTCTTTGCAGCCTGTTTCTAGGTGCCACCCCCCCTTATCTGCAGCGCACAGCTACCAACCTCACCAGCATCCAGGGTCCTGGCTAAACCCAGGCAGTTCCTGAAGAACTGCTGGAAGTACTTTGGACCTTGGCCCACTACAATCTGAAACCCAGAAGGGGTACCCCTGAAACAGACTGTACTTTCCTTTATGCGTACTTGTGTTTTCTCCCCATAGGATTGCATTGTGCATAAAGGCGCACAACTTAGCAATATTTACAGGTAAGCAAACTTTTCAAACAAAAACAGTACTTACTTTTGAACAAAGTTCTTGCTTTCACAAAATATATAAAAAAGTAGTGTTATTTTTATAATTTGGTCTTGAATTTATTCTTTGAGTGTCATTTGTTGCCTCCGAGTACAACAAATGCTTAGCACTGCCCTCTGGTGAGCCTAACTGCTAGACCACACTACCATAAGAGTGTTACTATCTACTTTAGCCTCTGTAAACCAATTGAGGACCCACTGAACTCTACACAGTGTGCTTCCTTTTTTTTTTTAAACTTGTTTTTACTGGTAACATTGCATCACATCATAGCATATACATTTATCATATACGTATCATATGACATCCAGCATTCTCAAAGTGTGCTTCGTTTTAGTGCACTATGTAGAGTGCCTGCTTCAAAACCAGAAACTGCTTCTCAAAGGTGCTCAGTTATAAGCTACATGCAGCTTCCTAAGCCAGCAACACTCATTTCAGTATTCCTGAACAGCTTCCTCACCAGTAACCAAAGGTGAGGTGTGGGAGGAAACAGGTGCTTAGGTGCTTTCATACACTGCTATGTATGCGTACCTATAACATTTAAACCTATTGGTGTAACAATGGAGCACTGTGAAGGAAAAGGAGGCAGATACAACAGCAACAGTGATAAATTTGGGTGGTCATTTATCCTCAAATGAGTAAGACTTTTTAAAATGGCAATCGGTCACTAGTATGAGCTTGCACTGCCGTGCTTGTTCAGTGCCATTACACCCTGGGAGGCTAGATTCTACTGTTTTGTAATACTAGTATCTTTCTAGAATCGCGTTGATAGATTTATTAAAGGTTTGTGGGGGGTGCCCAGAGGTGTAAGCAGGTGTTAAATGCCAACGGGTTTATTTGGCTTCATATTGCTTGGCAAATGTGTATGTGTGAATTAAATGCAAGTATTTGGTGGTGCTGCGGAGGCTGCTTTAATGGGGGTTCCAAGGTTAGTTTATATGTGTACTGCTGTGTGACCAATGACTGTAGAGTTGAATGGAGTTGGGCACGTGCAGATTTTCACTCAAGGTGAACATCTACCATGGTGAGTGTGTGAGGGACTTCAATATGCTGTTTTTGAAGTTAGTTTGGGAGTAAGAAAAATGCTTGCAGCACAGCATGATTTTCAACACCTTTGCCACTCAATACTAAAATACAATCTGCATTGTGAACCCTGCACTTCGGAATTGACAGGTTAAACTTTTATTCATATAAAACGCATTCAAATCCGTGCAAGGGCAGCAAAATGATGCACAGAAGTGACGCTGTTGTGTCAGGGTCCTCTGGTTTCTGCCAATAATCAAGTTCTATTGCTAGCTAGTGGCCAATGCATATTATCACATTTATCTAACGTTTAAATGCATTCATTAGCTGCACTGCAGTCTGGCACTTGTAATGCAGGAAAGGTTTAGGACCTAATTTAATGTTGGTTATGTCAGATTACACGTAATATGTTGCTAAGTGGATGAATCCCGTGCATTAAACTGTTACAACTGCCCTTTCTTACAATATCTTGGTAAGGCAATAGCATATACATTAGGGGAGTTGATCCTACCAAAGTAATCTCCTACATTTTATTAGTCCTATTTTTAATTTATGTTCCATGAAAATAATTGTAAGGGAAAATCCAATATAACAAACCAATACAGCAATTTTAATCTCAGAATTTCAGAGTCACTCATACATGTAGCTATAACAGCACATCAATACGAGGTCAAATTAAAACATTCCACGAGAATAAACTGTTAAATCCTAGTCAAGGAACAAACATCAAATCCTGATTGAAGTCATAATACAGAATAACTAGCATAGATTTGCAGATGCTAATATCCATCAACACAATAATGAAAGCCTTCATCTGTTTAAATCATTGGTTTTCAGATCCACATTTTGATAGTAATCCTAGACTCTAGACATCTCAAAACAAGTTCCTACTCTCCCCGTATGGGGCAATATCAAACATAGAACTAACAAATGTCAACCTTTATGGCCCATCATCCTCCAGAAAATGCACTACTGGAGACAAGTGTAAATACATTTTATCATTAAATTCAGCACTGCAGGTTAGTTTTCCAATTTTAATACCAAAATATTTTAACGGACACTGTCACTGTAAACCTACTTTTACATGTGATGAAGGCTTGTATAGTGAAAAAGTTCTTATTAGGTAGAAAATGGTCTGTTTTTTCACAACATATATATACTACAATGACCTCAAACAGAATCGCAAGAGTTTTGTTAACCACCCACCAGTTTGCTTTTTGAAGATTGCTTAAAACTATGCATAATCTGGTTGCCTATTGTCAGGAACTTCTAGTAAGTGAGATAGATATTTACTAATGTATTACCCTGCCAAGGATTTTACTACTGAATATCGACATGAATATCGTAGAACAAGACTATCGAGGGGAATAAAATTGACAGGTAAGAGCATATAGGAAAGCATAGATTTAGTATTCCTAACCCCATATCTACGTATCTTTACCCGTACACTGTATAGGTACATATGTGCAGTTAAGCATAGAAAATCTAGATTTAACTGTCGATGTGCTTTCAATATTTTGTTCTCCATATTTAGTACTTTCAACATTCGGACTTTGATATTTTGTATGCACACCTCTTCCAAGAGGTTGGGCCTCTGTCTCCTACATCTAATGAGCTTGGCTATTTCCACTGAATCTTTCTTTGAAGTATGTTTCTCACAAAACTCAGTTCTCTGGTGTAGAATGATTTCATCTTTTGCATGACATATCAGAGTAGCCTCACTAGCTCATTCTTTGCCATCAAGCTTAATTCTTTATCAAATTCTTTAAGATATGAGCAATTGTGTCTCACTCGAACCATATTGTCATTTAGCATACTTCGGATTAAACTCTGTATGGGAGCTCTCAACATTTAAATGACTATTGGCTGAAGTATTTTCTAGCTATACAGGCCCCTAGTCTATTATTGGAGACAGTCTTGGGAATGTTAGATCGTGGAAATCAATTTAAAATACTCATGCTCTTGCAGGGAGAATAATGGCTCACTTTTAGAACACCACCATACCAGTTCACATACAATTCATGTATGTGACGAATCAAAAGGGCTGCAAAGTAAACGGCCTCATACTTTCCCTAGTACACTGGTTCACTCCCAACAACCCAATGTCAGGTTTGTGCATGCAGGAGCACAGCACAAACTGATGGTGGTGCCATCATTCTGCAAGTGAAAATGCCATTTAAGAAGCTTCTCCGAATTCTGCCATCTGCAATGACATCCTAGGTTTGAAAAAAGAGACAAACTAGAACTAAAGAAATATCACTCCATGCTTGAGTTTATTGCTAGTGTGCGGAGAAGAGCAGCCGTGATGTAACATTTAATAACGCAAACAGTTACTTTATTGAAGAGAAGCCACTCACTTGGTTATAGCATGTAGCTGGCTTTCAGCATGTGATCAATGCCAGCAATGGCCGAAATGTGTCTTGTTAACTAGTAAAGCCAGCTACATGCTATAACCTAGTGAGCATCTTCTCATCAAGAAAGTAACTGTTTGCATTATTCCGCTGGTAGGCTCGTCCAGCTGGGCACTGCACCCCTTTTGGGCCCGAGGTCTTCAAGAGCAGTTGTTTCAACATTTAATAACACATCCTTTGCATCCTGCACATACAACAGGAATTTGACATACAATAACAAAATAAACAAAAAAACAGATATACACCTTCTTAGAAGTGCAATGAAAGGCTAATACTGCTCTTCCTGGTGGTTGTTCAAATGACCTGTACCTTCAGAAGATGCTACAAATTGGATATTGCAGAGGAGTACTTTTAAAGTTTTTATTTAAAAATTAAATCTTTATAATGGATACAATCACCATACCAAACCTCAGGTCAAAACTTGAGCACGAACGTTTGATAGGACTAGTTGTAAAAAATAAATAAAAAAACATAAGTATCAGATAGTTGTGTATATGCCTCACAGATGTCGTCCATAGTGATTAGAATCTCTACATTTGTTGTTAGTAGAGGGTTGGAGGACAATCTCATTGCCAGGGAAGACCAGCATTTCTGTTTTGTAAGTTTGTGTTCCCAAACCATTTTTTTACACAATTCAGAGTTCAGCCTCCTGTTTTCTGTAGAAAATTGCGCTAGTGTAGACGAGCATAAAAGTCTTATGGAGACTAATCTAGTTAACCCCCAACTTATTACATAGATTCTCACACCTTCCAGATGCCGTCCAGGCCAATTTTTCATTGAGTGATGAATCGGGCTAACAGATGTTTAAGACAAGTAGGCAGCACAGCCCGGAAGAAGCAATCTAAATGTTAGTGGCTGCAGCACTGGCAAGTTTACAGAAATGCGATAACAGCCCTTTGGTAAGAACAAAGGCCCTAGATATTTTTTGTACGGTTGAGGCTAGTACTTATTATTTTTAAAAACTAATAGAATTAAAAAATGAATCCTGCCATGCTAACCAGAGACCACCTCTACCTAGTTGAGAGATGGTAACTGGGGGCTTTCGTCATCTTAGGGGGAACAGATATGCATTTTCAGATGCTCTTACTCTCCTTGCTACACTGTGCTGACAATAACCCTGATCTGGATTTGCTATAAACGACAACCTGTTTTTCCTACTAGAGGTTCATTTAGTTTTGCCTAACCTGAAATATGGAAACACTGGGCCTTGATCATGGTCCGGAAGACAAAGATGTGCCACGGTTAGGAACTATTTCCATTGTGCATGTTGTAACTGTGGTATTCTAGACAGGTCAGGACGAGAGTTTGTGTAAAAATGCCGTTCACCTTGATTCAATGAGGGGAACATTTTTGAAAAGTTTATTCTGGTTAAAATTCGGAGATGGCAGACATCATGCATGAACCGAAGCTGTACCTCAGTAGTTTTATTTTTAAGGGACTGATCAAACAGCCCAAGCCTTTCCTCTGTTCTAATGTAGCAAAAGCGTCCCTCTGAAGAGAGGCTCACTATACTTGGTACACCTCAAGAGCGCCTTTAAATACATCAGCTAAGAAGCCATTTACAGCTACGATGCATTCTCAGCATAGTTGAAAGTCTGGCTAATGCATGAAAAAGCTACTGTAAGTGTGTTAGGGACAAGATGAGAAGTTGGTGGAAGAGTGAGACCAGGTTACTCTCTGCAACCATAGAGATACAGTTGAGGATCCAGAGTTGAAGGATGGACCTACTCTCCAATAGCTCAGTGCATGTGATGTTCGCACAGAAAGAACAGCTTTTCCAATTTTTTATCCTGCTTTGAAACGTTTTAAGGTGGAAGTATTAACACTTGATAACCAGAAGGTTTGTGGTTACCACACAACTTGAACAAGGAAGTGCATTTAGCTACATGGTGGGGTTCACTGTTCTTCCAAGGGTAAATGATTATATCAAAGACAGAAACATACTGGCCTACCTCACGGGGGCAATACTGTAGGGTTTAGCAACCTAGCTCACTTAAAAATTGAAACTTAAAATGATTATGCTGTATCGCTCAATCAACTTAAGCTGAACTTGGTGTACACAAGGTTGACTGTTCATAAAGCAATGGCAGGTGCGACAGGTGATGAAGTCAAGGCAGGCGTAATATTTTTCAAAAACCTTTATTCATATTCTTTTTTCAAATGTAATTCCTTATTACAACAAAACAGTTCAGCCTACGCGTTTCGTTCCCAACTGTGGGAACTTCGTCAGGTCTTAGAAATTAGTATAAAAAATTGCAGTCTTCAGAAGTAAAAAAGTAATCATATTCCAGATCCAAAGCGGTCACCATACCGATATCTATCAAGGGCTTGATAGATATCGGTACCGTGACCGCAGAATTAACAAGCTCTACTTATCAGGGTACTTTACAATGGGCATGATGATGCCCTGAGGCAATATACCTTTGACGCTTTGAATCTGGAATACGATTACTCTAGGGCCTGGTGGCACTCCTATTTGGGAACCGGCATTTATTTTTCCACCCAGACATTGACCAAGCACTAGAGAGGAAACAAAAACAGGAGAAAGAGGGACTAAGAAAGACAGACAACTCATCACAAAGACAGGGAGAAAGCAAAAGTGACAAAGGGGCAGGGAGTGTCTGCTAGCAGATAAAAGACTTGAGGTGGAGTCAAGACAATGCAGCTTCAGTATTCGGCGCGTAGACATTTAATAGGAGCAGCTGAGGGCTTATGAGCGCAGCCTTGGTCACGGACAACCGTTCTTTCATAAATTAAGCACTGCGTATTGCGTCACACTTAAGATATCAGTAACCTGTAGGTTTGAAGAATCATTGATTTAGAAGAATCACCGACAGCTGTTACCATAAGCAGAGAAACTGATCAGGTGACTTCAGTGCTTTCTTGCAGATCACTCGGGTCTGTGCGCTAGATGTGAACATAAAGAAATGGCCATTGGGCGACTATTGTTTCCTCCTCCTTTCCCTTCTACTGTTAATTTCTCGTTCCTCATTACACATGCCAATAAAACCTAGATTGCCCATTGGGTGTTTAAGTCCAACTCCAGCTATATTCTCGTCTGAAAGTGACCACATCTGGAGGAGATAAAATGGAACACAAGGCTCATTTGGAGATTCTGGATATCAATCGTTCAGACCTATAGTGAGACACTTTCACCAGCTTTGTTAGTAAAGTGTTCTGCTCAGTTATTACACAAAACTCAGGCGCTGTTCAATTCTACTCTTTAACAGGAGGTTCCTTTAATTTGAAAACCGATGCCTGATCTTACATCACTGGTTTCCTGGCAGCTGGATTTCATCAGGAATCTGCCCACTAGCCTCCCAAGTCTGCCTGTTGAGGAGACTGCAGACAACGCACAATAGCAGTCAATTCACCAGCACTTGACAATGAAACTGTATTGGCTACCAAGAAAAGGGGGATTCAGTTAAAACATGTTCATCGATCAGAGTTACAATCAACAAAGTGACTATCATACACTTTACCAGCGTTGACCAATTTTGGATTCCTCACTCCTCAGCACAAAATCTGTTTGACTTTAGGATGCTAAGGTTTGGCCAACCTCCTAAAACTTTGCTAACTCTTGCAACCATTATTGTTTTTACAAACACAAAGCATACAGTAACACCTACGGAAGTGAAAGTGTCAATCTCTGCTTGAGGAACGATGGCATCATAAGGAGGCAGCTTTCTACACCAACATCGCTAAAATACAAACTAGGACAATTATCACTCAAACTACTCCCACCAAGGATACTATAAGTGAGTTCATCTCTTCCACAGAAGCAGCCACACTAAAGTCCAGGAGAGACCAGAAGTAATAGAACCATCTAACACATCATTAATGTTGCCTTTATATTTCAAGTGAGGTAGTAAATTATCATGGTTTATGTACATCAATGGAGATGTGCCGTGCCAAGGACACTACAGATGTAATTTAATTGGTGTAACAAACCAGGTTATCGTCCAAATATCTGAACCACATACTCCGAGTACTGAAGAATGAATAGCATCTAACAAGCAGATATAGGATTGTAAAGATATTGGTCTACCCCCTTCAAGAACACTTCAGGATAGACTGTTGGCTGGAGAGTGCAATTGAGGTTTTTGTTTACATTTAAACCGCACAGAGCTACAAGTGATCTTTGAGGTTTGCTTTTTTCTTTCCTCCTCCCTCAACTGAGGGGGCGTGGGTAACTTCCAGGAGCACTCTCGACTTTGACAGTAATGTGCTAAACATACTGATCGCGCTTTTACTCTAATGATTTTTTAGCATTCATTTGAATGTGGAACTATTTTGAGTGACTCCTTCGCAGGGACTTCCTATTGCTGCATATGTAGTTTCAAACCAAGTAGTTAATTATGATCAGAAACAACCTGGTGGATACTCTACCTGCAGATTCTTCACCTTTAGAGTATCTCAAGGTTCCATACTGGATCCTGAGACTTTTACACAGCAGTGTTCCACACACTAGTAGTTGGCACCCTGCAGCTCTGCGTTGTGTTTGTGTACAGTCTGGAGATGACAAACTCAGCCACATATAAGGGCCTCCCCTTTGAGCTAATGTTGGTTCCTTTCTTTACATGCTCTGAACGTGGAGACAGAACTCCACTCTCACTTTTTCCTAGTCTGAATAGATTTTTTCTTCAAAAATGTTCAACCAGTGTAGAAGAGAACTATGCCCCCTCCAAAAACTAGAGTATTTAAACCACATCGAGACTGTTGTAAACAAATGTCTGTGACAACCTCAAGAGATGTGCTTTTGGTGTTTGGGCTCACTATAAGACATCAAGTCACACGATCAACACAACCTCATGAATCCAAAGGGGATCGAGGAACATGAAGTGAAGCCCAAGCCCAGAAATCAGAAGAAATCAAGCAAGTCCCACTCGAAGTCGAGAACACAGATTAATTGCAGTGACAAGTCCTCGAAGTCTTGTAACTAAATCTAAGTCGAAGAGGAAACACAAGAAATCCAAGTGGGACTCGTCCCCATACTGTCACTATTAGCAGAGAAGTCACAAGGGTATCAATGTGCCACTGTCTTCCTCCCAATCCAGCGAGGTGCCAATTCTATAAGTAATCCTGATGCACCCAGAGTTTCCCTGTCATTGGCAACACCACTAAAAAACAAGCATTGGCATAGCCAATAGGTCTCGCCTTTGGGACTTTATAAGTATTTAGTTATGCAGCAGGTCCCAAAGGCGAGACCCACCGTCCGCTCCACAGAAACATCAGTCTTATGCCTCAGCACAAAAGCCGATATTAGGCTGCAGTAATCTCCTTAGCAGGAAGAATACCTGACTAGCGCAATAATCTAAACATAACATAGCCACTAAGGTAATAATTGTGCCCGTCATGTCCTACCATGCACCCAAGCATGCCTACAACAGATTGTAAAAATAAAATCCAAAGTGAAAGTTCGAAGCAAAAACAAACCAGCTGGTTTCTAAATCATTTCAGATAGAGGACAAAAAGTAATATGTGCTGAATTTCCTCCCAGGAAAGATGTGTATACTAATTTCATAAAAAGATCCAGTTAAGTGGGAACCATAGACTTGGCTGTCTTTCTGGCCTGCATTTCTTTTCTCCAAAATCCCATCTACCTGCTGGCCAAAGAGATGTTTGCCATCAAATGGCACATTTAACAGATGATGTTTTCGTTCAGGTCGAACCAAGCTCGTTTCCTCAGATGGATGCTTGTAAAGTTACTAAGAGTTCTTCCAGCTCTCGACATTGAGAGCAATAATACTCGCTCATAAAGTCCCATAAAGTGGCGGTATGCCAGACCACAGCAGCTCCCATCCCTGCCTTTGTTCCAGAGGAATCTCCTTATTTACTGTGTTTATCCTGTTTTGGGCCACCTCTGTCTCCTGCTGAAAGCTCTCTTGCTAGCAGTATGAACCATCACTGAGTCTAGAAGAAAAGGGTCCTTTAATGTAAGCAGGGTTCTGTGGGGCAGATTTAGAATTTCTTACTGCTGCTCTATAAGTTATGCCAAATGTTTTGACTGGCGAGTTAAAAGTACTGGCAGTTTTTATTTATATGGGGTTTGGTGCGAGCCTCAGATGGAGTCTGTCCGTTGAACACTACCAAATTAGAGACAGTTTCGGAGCTCCGGAAACAGCACTACCAGGCATCTCAGAGGCAGAAAGTGAGTGGTGCTGATAACCACCATCAAGGTCATTTATACTGGATGCACTAGTGTATCCCCCTCTCAAATTGGCATCACCTTCGACTTCGTTGTAAACAGAAGCACCCTGTGGTATATCAGATGTTCCCTCTCTGTTCCATGTCGGCAAAACATGCCCAATGCCACAGGTGCTGAATCAGCATTTTTAATTTAAAGAGTTTACATATCAAAAACATTTAGATTTATTGTGTTCTGTTGGTAAACAGATTCCAAAAGTTTTGACAGACAGATTAGAAATTTTGCATGACACTATAGACAAAATAGGCTTTGTAGAATTATTTCACTCGCACATTTGTGGAGCCATTTTTACATTTTGCTCAAGGGAACGATTTGTGAACGGTGGGTCTATCACCCCCACTTCACAAGAGGGATCACACAAAACTCACTTTTTCAAATATACAGCACCTGCCACCCTTAGGGACCCCCTTGTCAATTGCTCCCAATATTTCACAACTATGAAAAATGCAGCAGAATTTAAACGAGCACAACATCTCTGTTTGATGAAGTAAAGAAATAGATGTTTTTGTCTATTTCTTTACTTTTGCTACAATCGCGGCACCCGCGATTTACTTTTAATTTTAAAAGTAAAGCGCAGGTGCCGCGATTATGCGAAAGTGAAACAAAACAAAAAAAAGTGACGCGGCCATGCGGCCGCGAAAGTTAAACAAAACAAGCACGCGAGTGGTGCACGCGCTTGCGAGCAGCAGGCGTGACCACACGCTCGTGCACCATGGCCTTTTGCTTGCGGGTAACCGCACAGAAAAGGCCATTGTGCACGAGCGTGTGGTCAGCTTTCAAATGCCCACTACATAAAGTCTTCGCCAGAAGCAGCGCTTGCGCGCTACTCTAGGCTCGACCTAATAAAACATTTAAAATTTAAAAAATCAGTTTTAAAAGCCAAAAACGGCTTCCTTTTAGCCATTTCCTGCTTAAAATGATACCTTTGACCTACCTTAAAGAAATGGGGGAAAATGAAGTCCCAATGTTTCCAAACAATGGAACACAAGTTTTGAAAAGCTTGCGACGCACAATGAGGACCACGAGCTTGAGGAAAGTTTATGTAAAACTGGAAAATAAAATAGGGAGATCAACAAAATCTAGGAAGTATTACCAAAAATGCCGCTTGGACTGGTCACCCGTCCGAAGGAGAGAGGATTTAGCTAGAGCGAGGGCCTTTGTGAAGGCCAACCCCAGGGACAGAGCCCAGGCTGCTAAAGGGGCAGGTAAAAAAACGCATGGAATGCACTTGGTTCACTAGCAGGATTTATGGCCCGGCCCAGTCATAAATTTGTAGTATAAATGGGCCTGGTTGGGGATATTTAACCCCTCGAGGCAGGCAAGAGCCCCCTCTTTCTCCAGGGATTCAGCAAAGGAATACCCACACACTAAATATGGGGACTGGGGGCTTGTTACACAACTAAATGATTGTTGCAGGAGCATATGGGACTTACAAAATGGTCTTCTTTGGTCTAGCAAGGGACCAGGTCAGAACTGTAACACCCCGCAGACTGAGGGAAACATTCCTTCAGCAGGTAGCGTGAGAGCCAATGAGGTACTGGCAGTACACTGCAAGGGCTTACGGAGTTGAACCCGAAGGAAATCAAATAGTAGGAAGCCTGCGGCCTGGAAGAATTTGGTACATAGATGACTGGGTCACCATGAGGTTGGAAGAAGACTCTTACTGGAAGCAAAGGTAAAAAGGTTCTGCTGTGAGTGAAAGGCCACCCAGCGGGCTGGAAGCAGATGCTTCCCCGGAAGTAGAAGGCAAATGGTACACCAGAAGTAAATGGTCACCCAGCGGGCTGGAAGCAGACGCTTGCCCCGAAGGAAAAGTCAACAAGCATTTGCAATGCAATCGGTCTCGCATTTGCAAGAGTATAAGGTATTAGCATTGTAAATGACAATGTCTTATTTATCTGTTTTGATAATTAACACATAAATAAAAGGCATTGTTATTTACAATGCCAATAGCTGAAACTTTTGTAAATTAGAGACCTATTTCATTTCAAAGAAGTGGCCATTGTCCCGGGCTGCTTGGAAAGTGAAAGCGCGCACGGCGAGCTGAATGTTGCAGGAAAGCACGTCGTGCCTGCAGTAGGAGAAACTCATTAAAGAAAATAGTGCTTACAGACTAAATAAGACATACAGTGTAACAGAAGAAAAAGTACCAGTTCTTGTGGGAGGTTACAGATGAAGACAAGGCGGTACTAAGGAGGGACTAAAACCTATTAACGAATCAGAAGCCAGCATTAACAAACGACAATGACAAGCCAATGAAAAACATGGGCGGCGCTTCAACTTCATACTCGAATACAGCATGCCTCACAGAGCAGCATATGTGCTGTCCAGACTCGACCTAAAAAGTCAGCCACAAGGGGGCCCTCGTCCTCAATCACTACGAAATCATCTGCAATAACGATTATTACGTAACAATTGCTATTGGGAGAGGCTAGCGGGGAAAGGTTAATTAACAGTTTTAGTAGATTGATGAGATCTATTTTTTTAAGATGAGAACTGTGACGTGTCAAAGCCATGGTAAGTAGGATGGTGGGAAGTCAGAACATTCTTTGTGTAGATTGTTAGAACATTATCATTTTGGCTTTGGGGGGTCTTTGCAACAGCTTAAGAAAGCATCAGGCTCGGTTGCTTATGGTAGGTGGAAGCATTTACAGAAGAATTCTGCTAGACAGTTGAAGCTATCTGACAATTGCTTAGAGGTTTGCATGAAGAGTGTGAATGTTGTTGTGGTCAAGGAATGCATGGAGGCGGGCTAATCCCGCTAAAGATGAATATGAAATGTAATAAAACGAGTAGACACCATTATAATTGAACAGAGAGTGAGTCTTTATTGACACCCACCGGAGAGCCACCGCACCGCAATCAATACATCCTGATAACTGCCTCAAGTGCTCTCCAGTATTCTAATGATGCACCTAACATTCTTAAAGGTACATCATACTTAAAGGGCAAGATACAACACATCTTCCCTTTATAAAAACGATGAAATATAAAACAATGAAAAGGAGAAAAAGAGAAAAAGAGAAAAAAAAGATAAGAAAAGTATAGTAAAGATCTCTCCATTACCATCGCACAGCCCTTTACGCACCACAGGCCAATGGGCTTGTTGAGAGCATGAATAGACTTGTTAGGGCTAGTGCGCAAACTGCTGTGGAAACGAATACGCCTTTAAAGAAAGTGTTGCGTGAAAAATTGTGAGCTCACAGAAATGCGCCCAACAGTGTCACTGGTGTATCACCTTTTAAGAAACTCAGGGGTAGGCCAGCTGGGTCCAAACTCACTCCCTTATGGGGCAAGATACAACAAAATGATCAGCCCAGATACTGGCAAAGGAATCTAGCAGTTGCAATATGACATGCCACCTACATTTGAGGTCAAGACATTCACCAAGTTGTTACAAGGCCCATAGGATTAGAGGAATGTCATCTACAAAGAGGACATTTTGAAAGATAGACGCATAAGCGAAGCTGGCTGTGTCCCTCCTGAAGTTGAAGTCATAGGTTGTGGGTGGTGATTCTGTATGAATTATGTGGGTACAGAGCGCTACAGTTGTCAAGGACAAACATTGACTTTGCATAGGTGGTGGTCATTGTTGCAGTGGACGACGATTAATCAATGGAAAGTAAGGTGAGAAAGCAGTGTAGCAGTGAGACTTTAGTGCACTAGGCGTGTGTTAATTTATTGCAGAAGAGCCAAAAATAGATTTTTGGGATGGGGTAACAATATATTTTAAGAGTAGGATAATGAGTAATGAGGTTTCAATACAGCCAGGAATGAATCATCAATACAGAAAGGAATGAAGCATCAATACAGAAAGGAATGTTCAATAGGAGAGGGGTTTTCTGACTATTTCTAACCACCTCTCCTCTTATTGCTTTAAGCAAAACAGATTTTGCTTCCCTCTCCGAAAAGACAACACATTAATATCTTATGACAATACGACTGCAAAATGTTAGATATTTGAAGGTGGCATATCAATATAGCAATAGTTGAGGTGCAACCGGCAAAAACGGTTGTTTTCGATTAATTCAATTTGTTATTTTAGACAAATACATAGAGTAAATTAATAATATTGTAACCATAGCAAGAGAGCATAACATTTGAGGAGGACAAATTTATCGATGTACAACAATTATTTGTTTACTAGCATTATCTCTTACCTATTTTTTTCTTACATTGTAAGCAAGTGTTCATATTTTTACAAAACTTAACCTTAGATCTGCTGTTGTGCCTTTAAATGCATATGATTTTGCTAAGTACACTGGCGAAAAGCTTTGGATTTTCTGAGAGAGACGACATTCAGGCGTCATGCCACTGGAGGCGGGGTTTGAGCAATACAGAGACAGTACAAACCGAGGTAAGCAGAGGCCCTGCTTGCATGTGAATGGATACCAGTGTGGCAAGGCGAAGCTTAGTTCAAGCTAGAAAGCGCTGTGCACACATGTTTGCTATGAGGGCTATTGTTGATCCGATACATATGTTGGGAGAGGTCTGCACTGCATGCTTCTCCAAATGCCCAAATGAAACATCACAAACTGTGGGGAGGTCATGGATCAAATAAAGCCCAGACGGAACAAACTAGGCCTGGAAAGTGTAGAAGTGCTCTTCTAAAATTGATGCTGTGATTCCATGTATTGTCCCAGAGTAAACAATCAGTTGTATATCCAATAAGTCTTACCTTTAAAATGCAAGTGCTAAGCAACTGGCTTTGTCAATGGCGGTTTGTAATGCACAGTGAATATATATCAAACTGTGCAGTGGTGCGTCGCAAGCAGAGGCACTGGTGGTCATTTTAGGATCTTTTGATTTTGTGAGAAAAACCTGCTCCTAGCCACCAACGAGTCATGACGTGTAAATGGGTGTGCATTTTGAAAAGTGTTTTTTTAAAGAAAAAGCATTCTAAGATGGCCAATAGGGTGTGCAGCTATGTTGTAGCATCACAACACATGCACGTGAGACTTAACACACTGGCAGCTATTTCGGATTTTTTTGGTAGGTCCAATCTACTGTTCCAAGACGCCAGATGAATACTTTTTAATAGTAAATAAAGTTATAAAAAAAGTAAGGGCGGGAGTGCAAAAATAAAGAACAGAGCAGGCCAATGGCAGTGGCGTAAAATAATTTGGGGACTGCATGGGGCGGAGGAGAACTAGCAAGGAAATCAGGAGGGGGTGATAAGTAATGGGGAGGGGAAAGGGTGGCAGAGAAACAGACATTTGGGAGATAGCAACACTCAGTGGAAATGGGGTCGGAAATTTTAAGCAAATCAAACACAAGAGAAAGAAAAAAAATCATTTCAGATCCATGGAGTTCGAAAGAAAATGAAAGATGTAGCTCCCCGATTATAAGCGCTGGAAGGATACAACTCATTTGATCAGAAACACTGTAAAACAGCTCTGCTTGACGGATGGGACAAGCACAATAAGAGGAACGAAAGCAATTGAAAGCAGTGAGCTGAACTAAAACCCACTCCAAGTATTAGAAATGTCCACAAAGGGTCTTTTGACAACAGACAGCTAAAGCAGACTGTAGGAGAGCGCTAGGAACAACTATGGTTCACTGTGGTAATATGTTCAATGCATTCTAAATGGCAGGCCTAAGACTGGTCCAAATGTATACAAAGCATCTCTTGCATTTGGACTAATGCACCGTTGTATTTTTACAACACCCTCGGCTCCTGACATGTTTACTGGGTTGCCCTTGCTGTATATATTCTTTCTGTTGCTGCCCATACTTTTCTGTTGCTGTATATACTTTTTGTCCTCCCAGAAGCATGAGCACCTAAGGGATGGAGTTGACCCCCAAGAACCCTACACGCGTGCCAGCTTTGGGCACACAGATAAGCCTTTCATTGTATTGGGGAGGTCACATGAGAGATAACATCGTGGTGAAAGCCCCCTGCTTACCAGAAGTTGTCTCTGACCCACCCTAAAATCGCATGATCTCAGAGTACCGTGATTTCCAATGCTCGCCCAACCCCGATTCCTCGATGTCATGGACCAAAGACACCCCATCGCGATTTCTAATTCGGGTCTTTTTCCCCGAATGCCCTCGCCACATAACCCCCTCTTGCTCCTTGACATCTGTCAGTTCCGTTTATTTAATAATAAATAGAGTAAAGGAGGGGTTAGGCCTTTCAGTTCGGACTGTCAGAAAGCTCTATCGAGAGTAAACTCGCGCAGTGGAACAGTCAATCAATCAATCAATCAATCACAGAATTTGTAGAGCGCACTACTTACCCGCGAGGGTCTCAAGGCGCTGGGGAGAGGGAAGGGGGGGAATGCTGCTACTGGTCGAACAGCCAGGTCTTGAGTAGCCTCCTGAAGGTCAGCAGGTCTTGGGTCTGTCGTAGGCTTAGTGGAAGGGTGTTCCAGGTCTTGGCGGCGAGGTGTGAGAAGGATCTGCCGCCGGTGGTTGTTCTTCGAATGCGAGGGACGGTGGCGAGGAGAGGTCGGTGGAGCGGAGCTGGCGGTTGGGGACGTAGAAGAAGAGTCGTCTGTTGAGGTAGGCTGGGCCAGTTTTGTGGAGTGCCTTGTGTGCGTGGATGAGGAGTTTGAAGGTGATCCTCCTGTCGACGTGGAGCCAGTGCAGGTTCCTCAAGTGGGGGTGATGTGGCTGTGGCGTGGTACGTCGAGGATCAGTCGTGCGGAGGCGTTTTGTATGCGTTGCAGTCGCTTGATGAGCTTGGCCGGGGCTCCCGCATAGAGGGCATTCCCATAGTCAAGTCTGCTACTGACGAGGGCCTGGGTGACTGTTCTTGTGTCTGTCGGGATCCACCTGTAGATCTTGCGAAGCATGCGGAGGGTGTTGAAGCAGGAGGAGGAGACTGCGTTGACTTGCTTGGCCATGGAGAGCGTTGAGTCGAGGATGACTCCCAGGTTGCGTGCGTGGTCTGTGGGTGTCGGGGCTGCTCCCAGCGTCGTTGGCCACCAGGAGTCGTCCCAGGCTGAGGGGTTGGAGCCGAGGATGAGGACCTCCGTTTTGTCAGTGTTCAGCTTTAGTCGGCTGATCTTCATCCAATCGGCGACGGCCTTCATTCCTTCATGGAGATTGGCTTTGGCGGCGAGGGGTCCTTGGTGAGGGAGAGGATCAGTTGAGTGTCGTCGGCGTAGGAGATAATGTTGAGGTCGTGTTGTCTGGCGATGCGTGCGAGCGGGGCCATGTAGATGTTGAACAGTGTTGGGCTGAGGGACGATCCCTGGGGTACGCCGCAGAAGATCTCGGAGGCTTCGGATCGGAAAGGTGGGAGGCGGACTCTCTGGGTTCTGCCGTCGAGGAAGGAGGTGGTCCATTCCAGGGCCTTGTCTCGGATCCCTGCATCGTGGAGGCGTGCTCATAGAGTGCGGTGGCAGACAGTGTCGAAGGCGGCGGAGAGTCCAGCAGGATGAGGGCTGCGGTCTCACCATTGTCCAGCAGGATCCTGATGTCGTCGGTGGCGGCGATTAGGGCAGTCTCAGTGCTGTGGTTGCTGCGGAACCCTGATTGGGATGGGTCCAGGATGCTGTTTTCTTCGAGGTATCGGGTTAGCTGTTTGTTGACGATCTTCTCGATGACCTTGGCTGGGAACGGAAGCAGAGAGATGGGCCGGAAGTTCTTGAGGTCTCTCGGGTCCGAACAGTGGTGCACAAGGCAGCATTCACCCGCTGAGCCATTCGTGCAAGCGCTGTGCACTGCCGCACACATCTCTGCGAAAAGGACGTGTCCCGGAAAGACCTCAGGCAAAATATTATTTATGAGAAAAATAAACACCAGGACTGGGAATCTTTTTCCAAACCAATACCGCCTGACCGGATCGTTTACACATTTCATAACAGTGGCAGAAACATGCCATAACGGGCTGACATCTCAGCATAAAGAAACTCGCTGCTTGTACCAGAGTTGCAGATATTCGCAGAATTTGCATTAATCAGGGCGGGAACAGAGCACGTCTGGTTTCTATAAGCTTACATTAACATGCTGCTTTAACCACAAACCTCGGAAGGCTCTGTAATCACCACCTGCGCTCTCTCCCCACAATCGCATTTCTGCCTGACAGCTTACAGCATAACAAAGCAACACATCCACGTTAAGCTTCCCACTTTCCTCTGCTCCGATTTAGGTGTTTCCTCTTCATTCATTATGCCCCACTGTGATGCGCATTATTACCGTATTAACAATCTGCAGGAACAAGCGCGAGCCCTTGTGAAAACGGCACGCTTCCTCCCACTGTGCAGCGGACACTGAAGCAGTCAGAGGCGTAGCAAGCGAGAAGTACCCCACCGCAACACTCCATCCTTGGGGTTGATCGAAAAATCACAGCCACTAATAGGGAGGGAGTAAAGTGAGCCCCGCAGTCTGCTTGGTTCTGGTGCCACTGCACCTGCTGCAGTATTGAAATCTACACCCTTTGCAATCAGTTGTAACGTAACCCCAGTCCTTTAGAGGAGCTTGTTTCGTTGCTCCACGCACGAGAGCCGTACAGCCCATGTCATGCCCCCACTAGTAAGAACCGGCAGCAGGAAACAGCAAATTAATTAAATTTGCAAGCGCAGCCGCTAAGGTGAGTGGACCACGCTGCAAATTAATTGAATAAACAAGCGCGGCCACAAAAGTGAAAGCGGCCCGCGCTGCAAATAAAAAAATAAATAAATAGTGCTCCTAGCCATGATAAAGCAGACCGTGTAGCATGACCAGTAAAAGGTCCAGTCCTTATGGGCGGCAACAAAGGGAGACAAGGCAGTACCAAGGAGGGACTAAAAAGCCTATTTACCAATCAGAAGCCAGCATTTAAGAAGGACAATGACACAAAGCCAATGACAAATATGGGCGGAGAGTGGACGAGGCTTCCACAGCATACCCTACTACAGAATGCCTCGCAGAGGGAGCAGAGCATGTGCGCTGCCGCTAGGCTCGACCTAAAAATGTACACCGGAGTGAAAGGTCAGCTAGCAGCAGACGATTGCTCAGAAGTAGAAGGTTAAAAGGTCATGTTGGAAATAAAAGGTCACAGGGCTGAAGGCATGATACCCTTGCCCATGGCACAAGGGCAGAGGCAATAGAGAGCACGGAGTGTATGGCACAGTGCTTATAGGTATGCTTAGGGGAACGGACTGTAGGGCACTGTGCTTGTGGGTGAGGGAGGCACATGCTCCGAGAGGAAGTAAAGGAATAGTGTGTAAGAATTGCTTGCAAGTTGGAAATGGCCTAAATAAACTTTGCCTCATTTCTTCCATAAAGATTAACCTGTGTGGTCTGAGTTTGTGGGACCCAGGAGGGCGACCAAGTGGGGAGAGCCTCCGCTAAGACCAAGGGAAAATCCGAAAGAGGAACGCAAGTACTTCAGCTGTGAGGCCTTGGTTGCTGTGAGAGCCTTCCACGATGCTCTTTCAAGGCAGAGATGAAGAGCAGGGGCGGTTCGTGCATGAGTGTAGGGGGCGGAGCCCCACCAGTCTTGACGGAAGGAGAAGGAGATTAAAAGACTGCTCTGAGGCAGTACTGTCAGGTCTGGAAGTAGCAGTTCAGCCCAGCTGTGTACAAACACATGCTGCGCATGCGAGGTGGATGACTTAAATAATCGCCCAAACCCCGCATGTGCTGTGTGCACCTGTGAGGCAGAGGTGAGGGCAACGAGGTGCTGCCTAAAGCAGCAGTTTCCAGGGCTCTGGTCGAGCACTCCGCTCGCCCGGATCTGTGACGTAGTTGAGAATATCCTTCTAGGATCCCGCCTCCTCCTTTGACTGGCTGACCCTTGATACCGTCAGACTATGAGAATAGGAGGAGGGATTTTCACGTCCCTGGCTGAAGGCTTTTGCCTCCTGTTCGTCCTTTGGATCTCTGTCGTCTCCAGTCAGCCCTCAGTGCGGCCCATCAGAATCCCGACTCACATGCTACCAGAGCACGGAGCATTCGATGAGGTCAAGTACAAGCTGAAAGGAGAGTACAAGTGCGCCTTGCCTCCTCATCTATCAAGCTGCCTTAGAGGTCTCTGCCTGGTTTCATTTGCCTTCGGTTTTTGTTTCCTGACCTTATTTCGCTCTAATCTCCCCTCCGGTCCCTAATATTTCCCATCGGGATTCGGAAACCTTATCAGCTCCCCTGAGGCCCCCTTCGTCATCCTGCTATCCCATTACAGAACCCCTCTCGTCACGGCTGTTCTGATTTGCACTGCTAGGTAGGTGAGGCCTAGCGCCACGTGGTCCCTGGCGGGAAGTTCCTCGGGGCAGCCTTTAGCAGTAAGCAGTGAGTTAAAAATCACTGCTTGTACATCGGGAGAGTTACATAGTCTGGGTATGGAATGGGTCCAGTGAATGTGTGTTTAAATATGCGCGGGTCACAGTGAGATGCAAGCTTACAAACGTGAATAATAGCAGTGCCAGGCCTTTTGAACGGTTTGGTGTTGGAAGAGGAGACCGCAAAATGTTTTTCTTTTAACCTTTTCAATAATGTTGTTAAAGGAAAACATTTGCTTTTTACTAATTAGTACGTTGTCTGTGCGTAGTGGTGATGGGCTTTTGACAGGCTTGTTACCTGCTTGCCAATGAAGTGAAAAGTATGCTTTTATTATTTATAGCTGTGGTTGGACACTTCAAGAAAAGCAGGAAAATATTTTCTTTATAAATATGGGTTGCTCTCGAGTATTCAGCCCACATAGAACAAGCATTGGCATAGCCAATAGGTCTCGCCTTTGGGGCCTTATAAGTGTTTAGCCAGAGCTATTGACTTTGCCAATGTCTTCAAGCTGTGCTGTAGAGAAGTGTGACTGCTGTGCAGCATGCTGAAAAGTTATAATAAAAAAGTGTCAGAAGCATTTTTGTTACTTTATATATGACCAAGGCGGCAATATGTAAAACTGAACGACCATATTAAAAAAAGTATTTACAATAAAAAATTCTCAGTTTTCTTTTGTTCTTGCAATGCTGGCAACTTGTTTTTGCCTATTGCAATGGTTGTTAAAGCTTTTTTTTGAGGGGGCATAAACAATCGGAGGGTGAAGGTTGGGAACTAGTACCTGTATTAGAACACTAGCAGCGGCCAGATGCTAGGGGAGAATCAACAGATGCCAGATTCCGAGAGCAGGCTGAGGTGGTGCTGAGTGATGCTGAGGTGGTAGTGGTGGTGGTGACTGGTGCGGAGACGATGCTGTGGCGGCGCCGAGCGATGCTGTGGCGGCGCCGAGCGATGCTGTGGCGGCGCCGAGCGATGCTGTGGTGTTGCCGAGTGAGAGATAGAGTGAAGATATAATGCCCAATTAGAGAGGGTGGTGAGAGAGAAAGAGTGTACATAGAATAAAGGGTGGAGCGGGATAGAGAGAGAAAGAAGGGGAGAGAGAGTGAATGAAGGAGTTTGAAAGAGAATCAGATAAAGGGGTGAGAGAATGAAAGGCTAAAAAAGATAGAGAGGGGAGAGTTAATTAAGTAGAGAGAATTAGAGAGGGGAGAGCGAGAAGGAGAGAGACAATAAGAGAGTGGGGGGTGTGGAGTTTAAATGGAGTGACGTGACGCGGAAAAAGTAACCTTAAATATAGCTTTGTGCGAATAAATATTTTAAAAAAACCGAGTGAGACAAAAATACTGGTAATTAGGCTGTGACTCCTAATATAAAACAAATAGCGATATAAGGTGACATCAACCCACTGAAGCAATATTTCTAACTAGACAAAAAAAAGCTTGCATTTCAATGCTAATCGCTGTTGTTTTTCATGTCACTGTAGTCCAGGGCCGTCAGTTGGTAATGTGAGCTGCTGCTGCGATTGAAACATCAGAGTCCAGAGAGTTAACGAGCCATGACGAGGAAATGAGGAAGAGATAGGAAACCCAGATGGCAGCTGCACGCGTGCACGCCATCGTGAACGCAAGCTGGGAGCCTCTCTGATAGCACTTCCAAAAGCCCCTTACTAAATGTCTCGCAGAGCAGCGCATGCGCGCTGGCTCAGCGAGACCTAAAAACGATGGAAGATAAACAGCGGGGTGCTTGCTGAGGGTCTGCACAGTTACTAAGAACTGCTAATGACTATCCGGCAGTGATGATAGACAATGGGATTTTCTAAAGTTAAATGCATTTTTCTATACCTCACACAATGAACTTCATTGCATTGTTAAAATATACATAGCGCTTTAAACACTTGACCACCAGGCCTAATTTGTAACAGGTTCCTCTATGTCCTTTTCCTGTCCTTACGGCCTGCACCTGTGATAAATTGTGCAGCACCCACAAAACAGTTTGTCCCTTGCTGTGAATTATTTTCCCAACTGCAAAGGCATACATTGTATGGATTAACAATGGTGAGACTTCCTTGCCAGAATTAAAACGTTTGCAGGAGGGGCTCAACCCACTGAGTTACCTGATCAGCACATTAATGCTTCTCTGTTAAGTTTCGGTTGGCACCAAATGTGTTGGCATCATCACAGCGTATCCACTAGACCAAAAAAATGTAATTCCTTCGCGTATCAGGGAATCTGATTTTAATCATTTGTATCAGAGGGCACTGCCATGGCTATTTCATAATATCTGTAGAGGAAATGTATCATAAATATTGCTAAAGGTTCAATGATATGACCACAACTGCTGTCTGATCTCTGACCAGATGTAATCTCTCTGAGCCTGTGATAATTTGAGTATTAGCATTTCTCCCCGAGCCTTTACATTTTTGTTTGTCTTTGGTGTGCATGGCTTTTGCTTTGTATATCCTACGATAAGCAAGCAATTTTACCTTGCGTAAACAGCTTCTAAGCAGCCTGTAATGCATATAACTCATTTTCACACCATAACAAAAAAATAGCAGGGAGAAACTGAGGGAAGTCAGGCTAGGATTGGCACTTACGCCTCTCCACTTTCAAAGTTCACCAGCCGCCACTGTGTCAGGGACAATACAGCCGAGTAAGAGGAAACGGCACCAGTGCAGCCGGGAAGGCCCCGGAGCACGGAGCCTCAAACAAGAAATCTCCGAGCAGCACACGTCATCCCCGCTTCAGAGCACTGGCGAGGACAGAGCGCATCCGCTCGCGCGGTGGTGTGCCAAGGGCGAATTCTGGACATTCCAGAAGGCACTGTGCACTTTAGCAGGCCACGGCTCTTAAGAGAAACCACTCTTCATAGCCTGTGTTGGATTAAACCCAGTTTTTTAATTAAAACTAAATGTGAATGGAGAATAAACGCCACATTTCAGGGGCCCAGCCCCCTCCCTGAAGCAGAAGAAACGAACGAGGAAAAATGGCTTTATTCTAGCTCCGCTTTCTCCCGAGCAGCTACATTTAAATGTAAATAAATTATGGATTTAGATTTCAACTGTCTGGCCAAGAACTACGTCACGTCGCTTAGCAACAAACTAAACAAAGTGGCGTGAGGATGATTGGAAAGGACAAGACGCCTGAAGGAAGGACGCTTTTCGGCTTAGTGTTTTCACGCTGCGCCCCACGGACGAGGCGGGGGTCTTCAGCCCTGGAGGACCAGGCCAGAGTGGAAGGGGTTGCCCCATGGGAGGTCTCGCTTCCCAGACGCTAAGGGTCGCCGGGGAACGGCGTCACTTACACTAACCGGAAACGGAATGCATGGATGCGACTGGGAAACCTTTGAAGCACTCGGGTCCCTTGGCAGGGACCCACCGCAAAGTTTGCAGAATTTGTGATTTAAGTTCGTTGTGGGGCCATGAAAAGTTTCTGTGCACTCAAGTAAAATATTCATTGCAAATGGAAGACTTTTCACTTTACTCAAACCTTTTGACTTGGCTCCACTGAGATGGAAAATGTATGCAGACTTTCTCTGCGAGTCTTTTGCAGTGTTTCTACACAATGGGATGGGAAACTATCTAAAACATTACCTCTTCAGACAAACTGTTGTAAAATTAACCACTTTTCACGTAAAAGAGAGAAATCACAAAATATCTCAACTTCCTGAGGTCCGAGAAATACTTCACAGAAGTTTTTAAATAAAAAAAATTGCACAACCCTACCTATAACACGGGAACTAAACGGTCTCAAGGGACTGCCCTCCGCTCACAAAACAGAAAGTGAAGGCAAGGGGAATGGGTTAAGCGGATTCCCCGCAGGAATCTATCAGCAGGAATAAGCAAGAGAGCTTCGACAGGAGCAACTGGGAAACAAAATGGTTTCAGCACCTGAAACAGGAAACTTCTCAGTGGGGCAGGAATATGCCAGCGTAGAAGGATGGAGACTAGATTCAAATCATTTAATTGAGCTAAACCACCATCAAAATAACAGGAACACTTCGACATCAGCTCAAAAATCCAATGTGAATGCAAGTCAGTGAACACGACTCATAACTCAAAGAGCACACAGCAATGTCAATAAATCAATGTCCAGTCAAATACTTATTTTTATATTAAAAAGTAGTATTTTATTTCTAACTTTGCACATTCAAAGCAATGTTACAACATACACACACATATATAGACAGATACACAGATACACACACACACACAGATACATAATAGACAACACATTTCCCCTCGAGGCCGGGTTCTAGTGTTTCACTACCAAATACCTGTCCGACCCGCTCTTCCTGATGTGGTAAGTGTTATTCCCCATTCACTGGTGGCTGCATCGAGGGAATGCTCACTAGCAGGCCTACACTCAAGAGTCAACTGCGACTTAGTAAAAATAGTTAAAAGAATCTTGGTGCAGCAGCACCTTTAGCAGCGAGCCCCCCTTGGCCCGACAGACCCATAACCAGTCTTAAACGCTCAATCTTCGCGGAGGCTTGCAATGTTCCAGTAAGTGTCCAGACTGCTGCAGGCTCTCACACTGCTCTGGTCCTGTTCGCGGAGTCAGCTGCAGACAGGTTCTCTCCTGACCATACAGGGCCGGCTGAAGCAGTAATCGGAGGTGCTATTGTGCCCCTCCTGCATGGAAAGCCTTGCACTTCCCAACTGGGTGGGGGGGGAATTCAAGGGGGCCAGGGGAGATTGGATTCCAATGCTCCCAGCAGGGGTCCCGGTTATGTGGCGATGCACCCCCACAGCTTCCTCAGTTCACAGCAGAAAAAACACCTCAATCCCCAATGCTTCGAGGTGACCTAGGGTTACAGCTAACAGTTTGAGTGACTGCCCGATCCATGCAACAACTTTGGTATCAGCAGCCTCTCCTGGCAAATGGGGTTGCTGTAACGCTACCAGCCAAGCAATAGGTCTAACAAGGGTCCAGGAGCACTGGCCAATGATTCTCCCTCAGGCTTGTGGGTGGGGGCTGTGCTGGAGGCCACAAATCTAACCACAGGGTCTGCAAACCCCTCAACAAAAATTTTTTTTTTTTTTTTTTTACAGAAGGGGTAAGGCCATTTGTTCCATTCTTCTCCCCCCTCACCCGAGCCTGGTGAGGGGGAGGGAGGGGTGGTGAAAGGATGCTAAACTTGTTACTTTAAGGCTCTTTACCATTTTTTTGGGTTTTAGAACTCTGGGATCAAATCACAGACCAGTAATGGCAGCAGCAAAATATACAATGTTTCTGTGGACAGGACTTTGTTCCATATAAAGGCAGCAAACACTGCTTCACTGAACTTCGCAGACCAACAGTTGTGCACTACCTGTCCCGATATCTCGTTTTGTAACCCTTTCAAGACAAATGAAGAAAAAAAAAAATAGTAAATTTATTTCTAAAAAAACACTTAACAGATTTACCACACCAGTGTTTGTTTGCGGTTGTATGACGGAACAATGAGTTCCTCAACCCCGCATACCTAAACACTGTCTGTATAACGACCGCGTCTTAACCACGCATTGCTTTACCACAAATTTTCGTGGTAAAGGCATGCAAGGCAAAGGGGTATGAGTGTCTAAGGTTACCACCCCCCTCCGCCCTGAGCCGCAAGTACGACCCCCATTCCCCTCCCTGAGCCCTTAAAACAACCCTTAAAAACCTACCCCGAACTCCCCACCACCCCTGAACACCATCTTGAACCCCTACCACCCCATAAAACTAACACAACTCCCCCCCCACAGACCCAGCCACAGCCCCACTTACCCGTCAGTGTCCGCTTCCCAACGCTCCTCTTTCACCACCCGTTCCGAACACTAGACCGCCTTTGCCTTAACCACACATGTGCGTGGTTAAGGTAAAGTCGTTCGGGCAAGCATGGTTACACTTGCGGGCTTCCAGAACGCGTGGCTCTGGCCTCGTTGTTCCGGATCTTTCTCTTCATTTGCTAATCATTTTGGCTCTGGTTAACAAATCTGCATTGCATTCGGCAAGATGGTAGCAAAAATGAGCTACCATTAGGTTTCAACAAGCCCTGAAAAAAAGTCAAAGGGGTCTTCTGCAATAGCAGCCGATCAGGCCCTATGGGACCTCTGGGGATGCAGACTGAGTGCAGCAGGAGATGACCATAGGGACAGGCCTAGCACCTAATCCTCTATGTATAACCAACCCCTGCTGCGCTCAGCCGGGGCAGCGGGAGTTGGCTAAAGGGCCTTGCAAGGTTTACTTTCATTTCTTCAATATAGGTCTTCTAAATGCTTCATCCTCCACCAACTAGAAATAACCACCAGTTCTCATAACGTTATATCAGCATCTTCATTCCCTACTACTAATTCAGTTATAGTGAGCCATAGGACAAGGGCATATAGGTATGCTTAACCTTTGACTTTCATTAAAATCTGCAGGCGCGGTAGAGTATTGCTAAAAGCTTCCAGATTCAGTGCGTTACAAAAGGTGAGGAATCTGCAGTTCGAAGTTCAGAACAAAGTTTTAAATCTGCTTCAGCCAATACGAACCTGCTGCTTACAAACTTAGTTTGCCAAACATCAAAATGTCCCAAAATAAAAAAAATGTCTGTTTCGACAAATTAAACTGGCTTTAATTTTAAATTTGCATTGTCAGCTGGTCCTTGAGCCTAACAGACAGTCATCAGCCAGGCTAGCTTGAATCCAGTGGCAAAGTGAGCAAGGGACCCATGTCTGGGCATACCCTGCCAACTTAGGGCAAACAAAGCAAACACAAGGAGATGATGGACGGAGCGCTGAAACTTTTCAGACACTCACCCCCAGTCACAGATCTGGGTTGAATCCATCATCGTTCTTTAGCTCACTTCGCCACCCCAGTTCAGACACAGCCAGTTGGCAGGGTATGCCCAGACGTGGGTCCCTTGCTCACTTTGCCACTGGATTCAAGCTAGCCTGGCTGATGAGGGCTGTTAGCCCGAAACCGGTCCCAGGATGCTTGTTTCCGGTCCAGGGAAGACATGGCTTGGCAGTTCGGGCTGGACTGCTCCCATGAGGCACAGGGTCAAGACTGATTTGCATATAGCTGTGTCTGAACTGGGGTGGCGAAGTGAGCTAAAGAACGATGATGGATTCCACCCAGATCTGTGACTGGGGGTGAGTGTCTGAAAAGTTTCAGCGCTCCGTCCATCATCTCCTTGTGCTTGAGTCATAAAATTAAACCTTGAAGCGTCTAACTGGGTGAAGAACTACAATGCACAAGTTACTAACTTGTGTAACGATATATCTGTAAGAGACAGTAGTTAGTGATAGATTCCTTACCTTAGAATATCCCCAGGCGTCAGGCTGGATCCGGAAAGTTTTGCGTAGCAGTACCCTTGCGCGTCGGTAGGCGGCGTCGTGCGGCTCCGCGTCCGTCGTCGGCGTCGTGATCGCCGGGATGACGTCGCGGGCAGTACTTAGGCGCCGCCCCTGCGCGCTGACGTCAGTTCTGTACACGACTTTCCGCGCCAGGAACGCAGAGCCATGCAAGAAGCTGACACAGGTGTC
This sequence comes from Calotriton arnoldi, assembly GCA_963921515.1. NCBI lineage: Eukaryota > Metazoa > Chordata > Amphibia > Caudata > Salamandridae > Calotriton > Calotriton arnoldi. Next base: position 1,313,977 of record CAWUFW010004096.1, read on the forward strand.
TGAAAAATACTAGGGCCCTGAAAGGGATGTCCTTAACCCTAGAAATCAGTTCGCAGAACGGGGAGGATGGTGGGCGGTAGGAATCTATCACTAACTACTGTCTCTTACAGATATATCGTTACACAAGTTAGTAACTTGTGCATCTGAAAGAGACACGTTAGTGATAGATTCCTTACCTTAGAATAGATACCCCAGCAATACCAACCCCGGTGGTGGGTCTGCGAACAAAGATCAGACAAGGAAGTCCTGGAGGACAGAACGGCCAAAGAAGCCGTCCCTCCGGACCTGACTGTCAAGGCAGTAATGCTTAGTAAACGTGTGCAGCGAGGCCCACGTAGCTGCCTGACAGATAACCGGCAGCGGAACACCGCGGCCCAAGGCCGTGGTAGCAGCCGTTGCCCTGGTGGAATGGGCACGCAGCCCAACAGGAGGCTCCTTCTTAGCCAAAGAATAGCAGGTCTTGATGCACAAGGTAACCCAGCGGGAGATGGTCCTCTTGTGCACCGCCCGACCTTTTTGGCGCCCACGTAGCCAACAAAGAGCTGGTCATCCACCCGGAAGTGTTTCGTGCGGTCGATATAGAAGGAGAGCGCACGTTTTGGGTCCAGACGGTGGAGCCTCTCTTCCTCTCTGGAAGGATGCGGAGGCGGAAAGAAGGTGGGCAAAGTGATGGTCTGCCCAATGTGGAAAGCAGTAACCACCTTTGGCAAGAAGGACGGACGCGTCCGAAGAACAACCTTGTCTGGATGAACAGACAGAAAGGGAGGTTTGCAAGAAAGAGCCTGGAGCTCACTCACCCGCCGAGCGGAGGTGATGGCCACCAGAAAGGCTGCCTTTAGAGTCAGAAGACGAAGAGGACAGTTATGCAGAGGCTCAAAGGGAGCGCACATTAAAAAGGTAAGAACCAAGTTCAAGTCCCACTGAGGCATTACAAACGGAACAGGAGGGAAGAGGTGAGTAATGCCTTTTAAGAACCTGTTAACAACAGGGGACTTGAAAAGGGAGGGCTGATCAGGGAGCCTGAGGAAGGCCGAGATAGCACAAAGATAACCCTTGATGGTACCCAGGGCAGAACCCTGTTGGGCCAGAGAAAGAAGGAACAGAAGGACCTCAGAAAGAGGGGCAGAAAGGGGATTCACAGCCTTTGCTGTGCACCATGCCACAAATTTGTTCCACCTGCAGGCGTATACCACCTTAGTGGAGGGACGCCTGGCTGCCAGAATCACATCACAAACTTCGGGAGGCAAGTCGAAAGGAATCAACTGCCGCCGCTCAATCTCCACGCAAGCAGGTGTAGACTGGACAGGTTCGGGTGGAGGACCGTCCCCTGCTGCTGCGACAGAAGATCCTCCCGAAGAGGCAGACGGATCGGGGGATCTATGCTCATATTGAGTAGCTCGGGATACCAAACTCTTCGAGCCCAGTCCGGAGCCACAAGAATGACTTGGGCCCGGTCGTGCCGAATCTTCTTCAACACTCTGGGTAGAAGTGGTATAGGCGGAAAGGCGTATAACAGACCGCAACTCCACTCGCGACGAAAAGCGCCGCCGAGCGAGTGCCGCCTTGGAAATTCCAACGCGCAGAACTGATGACATTGCGCGTTCTCTTCGGAGGCGAATAGATCTAACCAAGGCTCTCCCCACTGTAGAAAGAGTCCTTGCGCCACTTCCGAGTGAAGACGCCATTCGTGATCCATCATGCACCTGCGGCTGAGTTCGTCCCGCCCTGGCGTTCAGAGAACCTGCCAGGTGTTGAACCATCAGGAACATGCCCTGATGTTCCAGCCATGTCCAGAGGCGCAGAGCCTCCTGGACAAAGGGTCCAAGACCCCACCCCGCCCTGTTTGTTGCAGTACCACATGGCGGTGGTGTTGTCTGTGAACACCTGCACTACCTTCCCTTTGACAGAGGGAAGGAATGCCTTGAGTGCAAGCCGGATCGCCCGGAGCTCCAGAAGGTTGATATGGAGCCGGGACTCCGCCGGAGACCAGAGGCCTCTGATCTCCGCCTCTCCCATGTGACCGCCCCATCCCAGAAGGGACGCGTCCGTCACAACTGTATGCTCTGGCTGGGGAAGGGAGAGGGATCTGCCCATGACCCATTGCCGGTTCGAGAGCCACCACTGCAACTGTTTTGCAGTCCCCTCCGAGATCTGGACGTGATCGGACAGGTTGCCCTGGTGCTGCGCCCACTGGAACTTCAGGTCCCACTGCAGAGCCCGCATATGCCATCTGGCATGATTGACCAGCAGGATGCAGGAGGCCATGAGGCCCAGCAGCCTCAGGGTCATCCTTACCGAAACCCAGGATAAAGGCCGAAAGATCGGAATCATAGCCTGAATATCCCGGACTCGCCGTTCGGGAGGATAGGCCCGAAACCGCGTCGTGTCCAGAACTGCTCCGATGAAAAGGAGCTGTGGAGAAGGAATCAGATGCGACTTCGGCACATTGATGGAGAACCCCAGCGAGTGCAGGAGTTCGGCCGTAGTCTGGAGGTGGGAGACGCACTGCCTGGGACGAGCCCGCCTTCAGCAGCCAGTCGTCGAGGTAGGGGAAGACTGAAACCCCTGCCCGGCGCAGATGAGCTGCGACCACCGCCATCACTTTCGTGAACACCCGAGGGGCACTGGTAAGGCCAAAGGGGAGCACGGTGAACTGAAAATGCTCGGGCCTACCGTGAACCGAAGGTAACGCCGGTGGGCCGGCAGGACGGGGATGTGGAAATACGCGTCCTGCAAGTCCAACGCTACCAACCAGTCTCCAGGGTCGAGGGCAGTCAAGACCTGAGCTAGGGTGAGCATCTTGAACTTCTCCTTCCGGAGGAAGCGATTGACGTTCCGGAGGTCCAAGATAGGACGCATGTCCTCCTTGTCCTTTTTGGGCACCAGAAAGTAGTGGGAGTAGCAACCACGCCCTACTTCTGGGGTCGGAACATGCTCGATGGCCCTCTTGGTCAAGAGGGCCGTGACTTCCTTCTGTAGAAGCACCAAGTGATCCCCTGACATGCGGTGGAATTGAGGTGGCATGGCTGGGGGTGGTCTCGAAGGGGAGGGAGTAGCCCCTTCGGACAATGTCCAAGACCCACCTGTCCGAGGTGATGGTGCGCCAGTGGGGAAGGTGATGGCGGACCCTGCCCCCTACTGGCGTGCCGTGCACCTGAAAGGAGGGACTAGGAGGGCTTGGAGGCCGCGGACGGGTTGGAGGTGGTGGCCTGACCCGCACGCTGGTTGCCCGATCCGCCACGGCGGAATCCACGTCCTCGGCCACGCGAAGACGCCTGCTGCGCGGGCCGGTGGCTGGGCTGCTGACGTGAAGGGGCGCCCTACCGTGGCCACGATAGGGGCGAAAAGCAGAAGGTAGCGGAGGGCGTGTAGCAGAAAGGCCCAGGGACTTTGCAGTAGCCCGTGAGTCCTTAAAGCGCTCCAACGCATGGTCTGCTTTGGACCCAAAAGACCGACTCCATCAAAGGGCATGTCCATGAGAGTATTCTGGACATCCCCTGAAAAACCAGTGGTTCTCAGCCAGGCGTGGCGTCGGAGCGCCACCGTCGTTGCAATCGACCTGCCCAGCGAGTCGGCGGTGTCAAGGCCACAACGGATAGTGTATTTGGCCGCATCCCTTCCTTCCGCAATGGCGCGGGAAAGCAGTGCCTGGACCTCCTCAGGGCACTGGGGCAAAACATCCGCCACCGAATCCCACAGAGAGTGGGTATATCGGCCCAAAAGACAAGCGGTGTTAACGGACCGCAAGCCAGCACTGGAGGAAGAAAACCTTTCTTCCCAAACTGATCCAGGCGTTTGGATTCCCTATCCGGAGGAGCGGTAGGGAAGGCGGTTTGGGAAGCGGAGGCTTGGACAACCAAGCTCTCAGGAGTGGGGTGGACAGAAAGAAACAGGGGGTCGCCCGGAGCGGGGCGATGGCGTCGTGACACGTTCCGATCCACAGGAGCCCCTGTGTTGGGCTTGGACCAGGCGCCCAAAAGAACGTCCGTGAGGGCGTCGTTAAACGGCAGCACAGTCTCCGCAGAGGAGGCTGCCGGCTGAAGCACCTCTGTCAAGATGTTAGGCTTGGACCGTCAAAGTAGGGAGCTGGAGACGTAAGGCCCCAGCAGCCCTACGCAACACCGTACTCAAAATTGGCCCCCTCCTCCGTAGCCACGGGAGGAGACAGCATGCCAGTGTCAGGAGAAGTATCCAGACCACTGGCCTCCCTAGACTCTCTGTCCAGTCCTCATCATACTGACAGTTGCGTGTCAGAGGGTCATCAGACCCCTCCCAGTCCTCCTGGTCCTCCTCTGGTTCAAAAATAAGGAGGAGGAGGGACAGTTGGGACCCAAGGTCCCATCGGCGCCGGAGCCGGCGCCGAGCGACGTCGCTCCGGGTCCAAGTCCGGAGCCGGAAGGAACTGGGGACGACGCCGCCCGGAGCCCAGGGCGGCGCCGAGAACGGCACCGGAGACATCGGCGCCGGCGGAGGTGTCGTGAGGTCGACCGGCGCCGATGGGGGTTGTGGAGCCGGGATCGAGGCCGGGGCCGGAGCCGGAGCCGGGATCGAGGCTGGAGGCTCGGGCGACGCCGGGGCCGGAGCCGCCGGCGACGCCGGATCAACCCCATCAGGACCCGCGGGGCCCGAAGGCGCACCGGAGGGGCCTGAAGGCCCGAAGAGGCGGGCCATGGCCGACAGGAACTCCTGTACCTTGGCCGGATCCGCCCCGAACCCGGAAAGGGCGGGTATGACGGGGGCGACTCCACAGGCAAGTCCGGGGCCGCGGGGCGGGGACGGTGCCGGGAGGGGCCTCAGCCGAGTCGCGAGATCGGCGAGGCGAAGTCCGAGAGCGACGATGCTTCTTGGACTTCTTGTGTCGAGACTTCACCGGACGAAGAAGACTTCGACGCCGACGACCGGTGTGCACTCCGCGAGCGACCCCTGGACCTCTCACGCGACCGGGCTTCCGCGGAGCCGAATGCCGGGCCTCGAGGAGCTTTCGAGACCGCTCTCGCAAAGCCTTCGGGTTGAGGGCCTGGCATTCGGGACAAGACTCGGTGTCGTGGCCTCGGCCGAGGCAGAAGAGACACTCCCAATGCGGGTCGGTGACGGACATCATCCGCGCACAGGCGCCGCATCGCTTGAAGCCGGGCATCCCTACGACACCTGAAGGCTGGAAAAAAACAGTGAAAAATCACCAAAAAGTATGGTCAAAAATTGACCAGGGCACTGCTCTTCCCGGATCTGCGCTTACTGGCGCGGAAAAAGAAGAACTGACGTCAGCGCGCAGGGGCGGCGCCTAGTACTGCCCGCGACGTCATCCCGGCGATCACGACGCCGACGACGGACGCGGAGCCGCACGACGCCGCCTACCGACGCGCAAGGGTACTGCTACGCAAAACTTTCCGGATCCAGCCTGACGCCTGGGGATATTCTAAGGTAAGGAATCTATCACTAACGTGTCTCTTTCAGATTCAACAATTTACACCACATTTTGAAAAGTACATATTTGCTTCAGGGGATTTCAACTCTGGGTTAAGTCTGAGTAGCTGATTTATCTGCAGCTCACCCCATTAGGATGGAGTAATCATTTTGCTTCAACTCCAATCTACACAAAACTTTAAAGGATCAAAAACAATTTTCTTTATTATAAATATATGTGTAGAAATGTCAAATGTCCTTAAGAGATTATAACCTATGAACTGATTATGGTTTAAAAAGCCATAGCTGCCAGTCATACACAATTATTTTCTTGCACCTCACAACCCACTTCAACTTTTATAGTGAAGTTCAGTTCCTATTTCCATACCGAGCCAGATGGTACACTGGACATTTTTAGGTCTCACCTAGGCAGTCTCAACGAGACATGCTGTATTCAGGATATGGGCTTTAAAAGCTCCACCCATTTCCAAAGACTGCCCCTGTTACACGTGTTACTCGGCTTGTGAGCACTATTTCTTTCTTTAAGCTGGAGCACTGGAGACCAGTGCTTGTGGTTTACAGAGCTCTGGTGTAAACAGGGCTGTAAATCTGGTTTCTTTTGGTGCAGAGTATGAATTAACTTGAAGTATGGCAGTCGTGCCTCTTTTGTTCTGCACGGCTCATCCACCTCCATTTCTTAAATAACTTTAAAAATACTTCAGTGCGGCGCCCATTTCTCAAGCACTGCACTTTTTATTTGCAGCTTCGGCGCTGCATCTCGGTGCGGAGCCCTCCTTCCCTCCACAGAAGGAAAACATGCCTATTCTGCACTCAGCCCACCCTTTTTCTTCAACTCAACTTTTATAACCATCTTTTTTTGGGAAGCGTGCTGCTTTACTTTAACAATTGGCGGGAACGCACATTTTGTGATTTGCGTGGCTCACCCAGCTCAACTTGGATATCTTTTTTTTGTGCCAGCGTGCCATGCAGCGCTTTAACTTTAACAATGGCGGCCAGTCAGGAGATGCCCCTATGAGCAGCAGCCACGAACGTGGAGCCAGCGTTCCGAGAGGTCTTTAAGGTAAACACCACTCATGCCGAGCAGCAGCCCGAAATGCAAACGTCCTCCATTATAACACCAAACTGATGCGTTTGAAAACAAAAGCATGCCTATTGCTTGCACCCACCAGCCAGCAAATTCCCTTAAACAGTGTACATTTTTTCTAACAGGCTTCAAAAACAAAGTTTACACAGCAACCAGTGTTTGGCTAATAATCATGGCTCACATGAAGCTCATGGCAGCGCCAGCACTGTTTTCAGATACTTCTATTGAGCAAGCATTGCAAATGCAATAGGTCTCGCATTTGTTGGAGTTTGAGCTATTGGCATTATAAATGCCAATGTTTACCTAGCTATGTTGCAGCACCATATGTGGCCAAAAGGTGCCATGGAACCTTTTTTGGCCATATAGTAATGCACCCTGCAAAGCTGGCGTTATTGGCAACATGGCTAGGTAAAAAACATTGGCAATTATAAAGCCAATAATGCCAACTCTGCAGGGTGCAGTACTATATGTGGCCAAAAGAGGTTCCATGGGACCTCTTTTGGCCACATATGGTACTGCAACATGGCTAGGTAAACACTGGCATTTATAGTGCCAATAACTTCAACAAATGCGAGACCTATTGCATTTGTAATGCTTGTTTTTTATTACAAGTAAGGCAGCATGGAAATTAATGCTACAGCTGCAGAAAGTAGAACCTGCAAGTCAGTCTGAATTCTCACTGGAGCCAGAGGCTGCCCTTTACCCAGTTAAAAGGCACTGCTCAAACTGTATTAACAGAAAGGCACTCAATTTCTAATATAAAGCTGTGAGCAAGCAATAAGTGAAATCCGAGTTCTTCAAAATACCAACATAACCCGAGACCGCCACATCACTTAACGCCCTACAGAGCGAGCCAAGAACCCGCTCATGCGCACAGACTACACAATCACGGAACAGGCGGGGAGGGGGCGTTTGCTGTGGAAGGTTTTGATTGAAGATTACCACCAGTCTGCCAGAAGCTGATGCGAGCTGTAAGTGACCTACATCCAGGCAGCAAAGGCTTAGGCAACGCTGCCCGTCAAGGAGTACGATTCCTCCATAGGAACATGCAGCAGAGGCTGCACGACAAGGCTACACCTGTCGGACAGGCTGTGGTTTTATTAGTGTGTGTTACGGAACTGGAAGGTGCTTCAACCAAGGTACTCTTCTCCAGCCTACAGCACAAGAAACACACCGTGGCAGGTCACAAAAAACCGATATCACTGTACACACAGTGGTCATGAACTGACGAAATAAGGAGTCCAAACAAGCTTTTCACACCCAAACAATTTACATTATCAGACATCAAGGGAAACGCGTACTCCTAAGAACTAATCACCAGTGCTTCCAAGTGTTTTTCATGATTACTGAATCATGTCCTCAGTTCTCACAAGAACTTACAAACAAGTTCACTTCAGCACACTAGAAACAAAATTCGTTGATATGAGTGGAGAGCACTTGAAAGGTGACCGCAGGAGACCAACCGACTCATCAATAAAATGAAAAGCTGCAGTCCAAAGGGAAAAGTAGTGTGGGCAGTGGCCTTGAAGCATGGTCCCGACATTAAATGAACTCCTAATACAAGGCCTGTTTCTAACAAATAGACCAATTAGAGTCAACACCACCTCCCAATTGACAGAAGAAACCAGTAGCACAGGAATTTGCTCCAGCTCAGATAAACTTCAGCCCTCTACTTCGAGATCCCCTTGAATTCTCAGGACAAACGTCAGCCCTTGAATGTCCAAGAGCCACTTAGGGAAGGTGAAGCAGACTACAAGTTCTTGCCCTCTCCCCAAAACAGTCCCCTCACCTGTCCATTTGTGTCACATGAAACTCCCCTCAATGCTGATCCATCAATGCATCAGCCTCACCAATGACACTCGGCCGGAGCCACTCCGCATCACGGGCAAGTCAACCAACTTCAATTCACTTCATTTCAAAATCCTTTATTCGATTTAAACACAGTAAATCATAAAATTACATGACAACCTTCACTGATAAAAGCAAACAGAAAAGTATAAATTCAGATATCACCTTTCAGAGTGAAAAACTCCAGCTAAAAACCATGATAAATAAAAACAGACTTTAACATTAGATAACTGCAAACAGAGCAGCGCTGGCTGGACTGGTTTAAAATCCTTGTTTACAAAAAGGGGGAATATACTTGTATTGTAGAGATGCATATTTATGACAGAAAAACGGTGTGTATGGTATCAATTGCACTGACCATATCACATGGGCAACTTGGTAGTTCAGAGGATTAATGCTAGCCTACTAACAGTAGAGGGAACAAATTCTGGCAAGAAGATAGCAAACGTCTGTGCAAAACTGGCATATCTAAAGTCAAATACATTTCTGTATTACTCTTGGATTTAGCCATAACTTAGTGGGCCCCAGATTTTTTCGCCAGCAAGCTGTTAAAACTTAATTCATATGTTTTTGCTCGAAACGCCTCCTTGACTCACCCAATACCTAGCCTGGAAATTTGCAATGGGTTAGAGAATGTGAATAGCCCAGATTGCATAAGGTGCTTTGAACGCAATGTAGCTGGGATTATGGTCCAATGTCAAGCAATCATTCACAATTGATCTATTTAGATCCAGTTCTTTTTTTAACCACATTCATCCATAATTGTATGGGGCGGACTTTATATAGATCCGAAATAACATCTGCCCTAAGCTTCGCATGGATTATTTCCATAGGCACACTGAGGCAATCTCAGAGGCCTTCTCAGGAATTTGCATTCAGCTACCTACATAGGACGGCAGGACTTATACCCCCCCCCCACCCCAAACTTATGATCCAAAAGACACTGATGTGACATGTCAATCTATACAGATCTTATAAGGATTTTACGTGAACATGGTCCAATCAACTTGAAAAGGCCTCAATGCTATGGGCAACCCCATTAAAAGATTGCACTTGAAGATGTTCGTAAACAAGCTAACCAAGACTTCATTGCAACATTAACACAACCAAAACTATCCTAGCCTTCTTATTAATGCTCACATAGCAGTAAACTATCAACCACCATGTCCCATTTGCGAATTGTTGGACGACAATACTATTTTTAACTGACTCACACCTGCTACCCTTTTGCCCCAATACTCATCTCCATCATTTACTCTTAGTCTACCATGGGACCTTGACCTCAGACCATGCTTATTCACCATACCCTCAATATACCCCCCCACTGCATCCGTTGTCCAACACTAGAGCCCTCATTGCAAGTGACCCTTATTCCCAAATGTCGGTGGCAACTCCCATTACTGCGACCTGAAAGTCTCACAAGATTACGGTGGTCAGTTTTTCATCTGGACATTTCACCTGCTCAAAGTGGACAAAGTGTGTGGGTGGAAAAAACGGCTTACAAACTAGGAACATTCTTGAATCTGTGTGGAAACAGGTTGCTTCATGTTATTTCTTTCTCAGAGGCAATTTTGTAATGGTCCACTATTCATGCAAGCCAGAATTACCAATAACTTTTGGGTGCAGGCAATACCGATATAGTAATCCAGCACCTGTTCTAATAAGGCCCATGTCTCCAGTAGTGAACTGTAACTTCACTTTCCTCGATGTTAATCAAGCACACAATCCATTTATCACACCAGTAACTATTGACGTTGAGGATTTAAACAACCTTCTGCTACTCTAAATGCACCTCTGCCCCTCTGCTCCATTACCCTCAGGGTATTCTACATCCAGCCTTGGATACCTCCACATATCCCAACTTTTTTTTTTTTAAACAATTTTTCCAAATAACCATGAACACCAGTAGTGCAAGATTAAAAAGCTCCAGTTCCATTCTTGTAGAGCAGAAGTTTAAAATATATCAATATCTGAGGAGAATCATCCCAAGTCATCGCAACATCAACATAAGGTATGCAGGAAATAAACATACATTAAGTATATACCAAGCCATAGAGCCAAAGACAGCGACCGCAATAAAATACAACCACACCTGGTAGCCACGACTCAGAATCCACATTCTTACCCCTCATCCCCCGATCAAACAGTAGAATCTGGGTCATCATTCCCATTGAACCGGTCCAACAGTAACCCCCAAGCCATTATGTCTTCGGGAGCCTTGCCATCCGTACTGGATAAAAGCAGGTTATGCTCTTCTACCACTCTCCACTCAAGGACATCCTTAATCCAGGACACCACCTGCAGAGCCCTGGGTACCAACCATCCTATCGCCACTCCCAGTTTAGCCAGGAGAAGCTCAAGCTGGGTCAGTCTATCCGGGGTCTTCCTTCCTCTGGGCGGTGTTATGCTCAAACGGAAAAAAGGCGTAAGGGGGATGGTTAAGACTGGTCGCTGCTTCATTCCTGGGAACCTCACCCTCCAAAACCCTGCACAGCATCACATTCCCTGGCATGATGCAAGATGATAGCACCCAACAAAACACAGTGCACACACTTCACCACCTTCACAGGTTTAATTCTATTGAGCTGAGAGGGAGTGACGCAAGTGCGATGCAAATAATGAAAATGGAGTAGCTTGAAGAATAAGTTACTAACCTTCGGTAACTCTGTATCTGGGAGAAAGAGGCAGGACGCAGATTCTATACCCTTGAATTATCCAAAAGCACCAGACTGGATCCGGAAAACTTTCTACAGCAGTACCTCTGCGTGTCAGGTAGAGGGCATCGAGCGACTCCGTAGCTATGTCGTCCACTGGGTGTGACGTCGACACGAGTACATAAAAGCCCTCCAGACGCACTGACGTCAGTTTCTTCCGTGACCACTTTCCGCACTAAAACGTGGAGCCACTTCTAGAAACTGTTAGAAAAGTGTGCCCAAACATTTTTTTTGTAAAACGTTTGCTATACTCGTTTTTTTTTAAGTGAAAGGCACGAGAATGCCAGAAAGGATCTGGGAAAGAAAAGGACAGCCCAGGTCACAGAGCGGGGAGGACGACGAGTCGGTAAGGAATCTGCAGCTAGATCCGGTCTCCACCAGATAAGGTGTTCTTATGAGAGAGACATCTAGCCACAGATTCCTTACCTTTGAATTAGATACCCAAGCAATACCATCCCTGGAGGGTCTGCATACTGGTCCACGAAAGATCCCAGACTAGGACTAGCCATATGAGTGACCAGCTGTCGTTAGGTAAGGGAGAAGATACCCCACCAGAAAGATCGTAGAAAACAGGGGAAAATAATAAGGATGGGTTAGAAGAACACTTCAGATAATTACAACACCATAGAGCATCCGCAATGGTAACCGGACCATTAGGGGATGGCGCTGAAGGCCAATGAAAATAACTAAGACCACTGAGCCCAAGCTCCTTGCTACAGACGCAAGCAATGCAAAAAGCGCCACCCAAGCCTTAAGAAAGCTTGGCAAACAATGTCCATAGACCATCTGCGGCCATAGGAAACATCCAAGAGAAAAGCGAGGCCTCTGGGACCATGCAACGGAGAACCATAGAGGAGGAAGGTTTGCAACTGCATAGCAACAAAGTGAAGACCCTGTAGGACACAAGGAAAAACAAAGCAACACAAGCAAAAATGCGCTCCCTCCTTTAAAGGTAGCATAACATGACTGTCTATAGAGATATCGATAAAAAATATGTAAGACTACAGACGCAACAGAATATATATGGACATCTATGAATAAAATATAAAAATACATATAAATGCACTGTAAAATAAAATATACCCAGAAGGGTACATAGAAACATGCACAACAGTGCACACTGGCCGAGATGCGATAGCGGCAGGCCGGCAACAGCCATACAATCAGTGGTGGCTGCTCCATTAGGGCGTTGGAGCGCCGCCCTACTGCTTTCTCGCAGTGCGAGAAGCAGAAAATAAAATGGTATTTTAAATACCATTTTATTTTCTGGTTCTCGTGCTGCGAGAAAGCAGACTGCAGGGGTATGCCTGGTTGGGGGAGGGTGGGTCGGGGCGGAGTGGCTAGCCCAATCTTCTGGGCGCTGACTGTTTGGTCAGCCCCAGGGCCGACCAAACCAGTCATAGCACTCTCCGTTTTCTTCATGTAGGCTGCTGCGCAGCCTGCATGAAAAAAACATCCTCCCCCGTAGACGCCTGTAAGGACGGCATCCCAGCCAATCACAACGCTGCCATTGCAGCGTGGCAGCGTTGTGATTGGCTTAGGGGAGGAGAGGGGAGGCTGCCTGCTTGTTCTGCTTCCTGTGAGCAGAGAGAGCAGGAGACGCGACGCGGGACAGCGGGAGTCTGGACCGGTGGCGAAGGTACGTTTTAAATTTTTTTTATTATTAAATCTCCTTGCGCGACCCCCCACCCGCGAGTCATGCCGGACGGGACTGCATACAATACCGCATAAAATACAGGACGTGGAAGATATAACACCCCAGAAAAAGAAAAGTAATCAGACATAAAACACTACAGACTGAATGGCGACAATCAGGCGGCTGAGAGTTGACCGAAAGGGAAAACAGCAGGTGAAAAACAACCCACTAGAATAGAGCAATTAAGACCACCATCTGAGAATGTAAAAGAGCAAGTTGAACAAAGGCTAACACAGGGGCGGTCTATTCAGACAACCAGTCTCCATCGTAGAAGAAAAAATATATCAGGCAGAAAAAGGGAGGGGGGCTAGTTGAAGCCGCGGAGCAACACAGAATAATAATTGTGGAAAGACCAACACCACAAGTGGAGGACTATAGCCAACCGATCATTAGAAGAACTGGAGTAACAGACGAAGTGGCAGCGCACACAGTATAACAAGTGCAGAGGACACAAAACAAATGTGCTCTTAAGAGACAGGACCCGTAAAAGGGTCAGAAGGTATAATTGAAACAGCAAGAAACTCACAGTATACCACGACTATGGAGGAGAAAGAACCTCACCCCTTCCAGAGGAAGAGAAGGGAGAAAAGGAGAGAAAATTGCACAAGCAAAAGGAAATCTCCAGTGTCTACGGGACAACCTGTGTCCAGACAACAATTCCAGTGACATCAAAAGTGAGGATCTCTGCGTCACCCAGGTGCGTTATTTTCCCCCTCATGGTTCAAAGAGAAAATGAACCCCCAACGAGTCAGAACTTTATCCTCGCTCGCAAGAAGGGAAGAAAAGTCCCCCAAAAAATCCAAAAGGAGTAACAAACTGCTGAACGAACCAACCCAAGAGAGCTATCAAGGAACACATTTCGAGAAGAACAACCAGTTCAGTAACTAAAGGTTCAGGTTGGTATAGGAAGGGTCATGGAAATGTTTCCAACAAAGCACAAAAACATGGACTATAACAAATAGCAATAACAGCTTCAAGCAGGGCAGAAGCAGAGTAAAAACAGACCACGCAGTGGCATAGAAGAGAAAGTCGGCTGAGTAGACCACCCATGCCAAGAAACTGACAAGGTACATCCACAAGGAACCTTGAGAGAAAGAAATTACAAGAGTCCTTTGCACCAGTGCATAACAGGAACTAGCACAAAGAGGCACCAAGCTGGAAAGAAAAGAAAGCAAATCGCCTACAGCAGGAGCGGACCATGTACGCTAGGTCAAGAAGTATGCCCTCTTCCTTGCGTCTGCTAGGAAAGAAGTTACATGGGGTTTCTCCTTGCTCTTTTCCTTACACTTTATCTGGTGCCCATTCTACCAAGCACACAATGGGACGTCCCCTATATGGGGGACCAAAGTGCCAGAAACATATGGAGGAATGCCCGTAGGGCATACCAATGAAGTACCCTGGTGGACAGAGAACAAGGCAACAGTGCAGCCGCACAAGACCAGCAGAATACCACAACAGAACCTGGGTATAACCTTGCATCAACAGGCGTGGAAGCCAATAGGGCTCCCAAACAATGTGCCCCAATAACTGGGACCATAACTAGTCCTTGACAGGTCAGGAAGGAATACAAAATGCCTGCAGGACGCACGAGCACCTCACTGGGTGCCATTCGCAGGTGAAGTGTGAAAGGAAAAGCCAATGGCACCGTTCCATAACAGCTCACAGTTAAAAGAAAAACCAGGTGACTATACCCCGTACAAGCTCAGTACAAATGAAAAAGAGGAACAGATGGTATAGCAAGCAGGGCTTAAGATTTTACTCCACCAGACTCTCCCGAAAATGGTGTGAAGTGAAGTTAGCTTGAGCGCCAAATAGATGTTGACCATCGAAAGGCATGTCCACCAAGGTGGACTGAACAGCCTCTGAAAAACCAGAGGTGCGTGGCCAGGCACGCTGGCAAAGAGCTACCAAAAAAGCCATGGCTCGTCCAACAATCTGTGGTATACATGTCACAGCAAATCAGCAATTTAGCTGCCTGATGGCCATCCTGGAGCAGATGAGTCAGTGTCCCGGCTGTCATCAGGGACAGAGGGGAGAAGGCGCGAGACCAAATCCCACAATAGGTGAGAAACAGTCCATTACACAAGCGGTATTAAGGGACCGCAAAGAAGAACTGGTGGCAGAAAAGATATCTACAAAAATCATCTCAACTTTTAGATTCCCTGTCTGGAGGGACGTCAGGCAGGGCCCCGATGTCTGGGTAGGGCTGCAGCAGCCTGAACCACAAAGATGCGTGAAGTAGGCATATCGATTCTCCAGGGACAGGAATGTGCCTATGAGTTATAGATGGGTCCACGGAGGCTCTTGAAATGGGCTTAGCCCAGGAGCCCACAGAATTTTAAAGAGGGCTTCGCTGAAGGGGAGCACAGGCTCAGCCCCCCCCATCTGGCCCAGATGAAGCACCCCAATTGAGGGAGGGGGGGCGAGGGGGAGAGAATGGACACCTCTATAGAAGGAACCTGCAGCTCCAGAACCACAGCAACTCTGCAGAAGCTCAGCAAAATCAGAGCTAGCCTCAATAGAGGCTAGGAGGAGAAAACAAGCCAGAGGATGGGGAAGAGTCAAGGCCACTAACCTCACCAAGGTCAGACACCCAATGCAACGCCGGAGGATGCCGAGTAGTGTCACTTATGCCACCACAGACATCACCAAAATACTAGTCTCCAAAGGGGAAAAGAGCAGGGGGCTCCTCTGAAGGCAAAGAAAAGTAGCCTGAAAAGAACTGTTCGGCCGACGCCGCCACAGACGTTGAAGAGGCAACACCTCGGCATCAGTGAGAACAGACATAGTAGCGGCAATCGGCACAGTCGATGTTGGCACCTGCAGATCCAACACATGTGGGAACCCTGAAGGGCTGTGCACCAAACAAGATTTGGATTTGAGCACAGATCCAGATGGCCTCACTGACACCGAGGGAGGTTCCACCGGCTTGGAGTCAGTCAAGGCTTCTCCAGCCTCCTTGGGGCCGAGACATGCACCAGAGGGAGGCAGAAAACCAAAAATAGCATGACAGGAGAGATGGTATTCCCTCATCTGATCCAGAGTCGCCTCAGTGCCGGGGAATACCCAAAGGCACAAGGCAGACACTTCCTCCGATTGCGCAACCATAGGAATTGGAGGTGTGTCAGAGACACCGCGCATACACAGGAAAGTCAGGGAAGACAGACTCCGACCACCTACAGCGTGACTTACCAGTTGACAGCAAAGACGAAGGACTTTAGGAGCTGGTCCTCGAACGGTCCTTCGAGGGAGAAGAGGAGCGCGACCGATTAGGGACCTTCGACCACCGCGCAGCTAACAGTGTCATGCGGCACTCCTGCAAAGCCGACAACCGAAGCTGAAGATATGCGCCGCACCCTTCGGAGTCACGGTGCATGCCCAGACACCACATGCAAATAGAATGAGGGTGCTGGGTCAACATCGTAGTCCACAGGACCCCGAAAACATCCAAGAGGTACAAGGTCATCGATAAACGTCGAGATAGGCCAAAAATAGCCAGAGGCACCCCTCTCCAGATGAGAGAGAAAGCGCGGAAAGGAAGAAACGGACATCAGCACATCAGGGGAGGGCTTATATGGACTGTCGACGTCGCATCCTGTGGATGTCGTTAACTGCCCTCTAACGCTGCGCAGAAGTACTGCTGTAAAAAGCTTTCCAGATCCAGTCGGGCACCTGGAGATAATTCAAAAGGTAAGGAATCTGCGGCTAGAGGTCTATCGGATCCTATAACAGGACACCATTCTTACCAATTCACAGGCACACGCCAATCCGCGTCTGTGATGGGTTGTCCCATATCAGTCTCCCAAGCTTGCCTTGCAAGGAGGCTGCACCAAATCCCCCCGGAGAGTGCAATTGATGGCTGCCCTCAGCAGTCTCCTATCACCTGGGAGGGCGCAGGTGCCACCGAGACAGTACTCCAGACCTCCCGCACTGTGTGTTCTAACTTAGCATAATGTAGGAAATGACCGGGTCCCACCTGGAAGGCCTTCTTCACCTCCGGGAAGATAAAACACCTCATTTGGATATAAATCCACAGCCACCCGACAGCCTCCCGTTTGTCATTGAGCCATAGACAGACTATCGCACAGAACGGTGACAGAGCACACAGGCTCAGCTCCCTATCAAATGGAGCCCTGCGAACCACCCGCTGCACTACAGTCTCCCATATCGCAGCAGTGTGCCCGACCAAATATGGAACAATACCCTCCGCGCAGCCCCCTCGCATCAGGACACAAACCAAGATATAGTCCCCCAGCATCTCCCAAAAAAGTCACTTCTCCCAATTGTCTGGCACTGAGCCAACGAGCAGCATGCTGCAAGTGAGCTGCAAAATATTGTATATCCGGAAGGGCTAAGCCACGATCCTCCATATCTCTCGAGAATAAAGAGGGCCACGCTACTCTGCCGTCCATCCCAAATCAGTGATATCAATAAGCTATTAAGCCAACGAAAAAATCATGGGTGTAGTGGAAATAAAGGGTTCTGTACTAAATAAAGGCAGCAAGGGAGAAAGACCATTTTAGCAATCGCCGCCCTGTCCATCACCAACAAGGGTAGATTATTCCAAAAGCGGAGACCCTCCAGCAACCTCTTCGTGTTTTGAAGTAGATGAGGCCTAAGTATGCGTGACCCTAATGTCCAAATACCGGAAACGGTTTCCCAATATATCCCCACCAAGTGCTCCAGAGGGAACAGCATTTTTCAGACATTGACCTCCAGGCATGATATCGTGCCAAAATCAGCTTGCAGCCTCATCAGGTGCGCATCTGCTTCCCTAAGAGAATGAAGATAGATTAGCGCATCAGCATAAAACGAAACAATGCGATTAGACCCGCCCCATCCATATGCCCCAGGGCTCCAAATCCCTACACAACAAAATTGCCAGGGGCTCAAATGCGGCAAAGAGGAGCCATGAGAGGGTGCAGCCCTGCCACATCTCCCAGGCCTCTGATAGGGCACCCCCCACTTTCATACGTACTACAGGACCAGTGTAAAGCAGCTGCTCTCAGCCCCGAAATACGGGGCAGAATCCCATCCCCTGTAACATCCATGAGGTAGTACCATTTCACAGTATCAGAGGCTTTTTCTAAATCTATGGAAACAAGGGCCACATCCCGGTTATTGCCAGTTTCAAGCAAAACAAGGGTGAGCCGGCGTAGACTGAATTTGTTACTACAGGCCGGCATAAACCCGCACTGATCCTCATGCACTAAGTCGCGCACCACACCCCCAACCTTATAGCTAACATTTTACACAGAACTTTAATATCGGAGTTCAGCATAGTGAGCGGCCTTTATGAAGGGTCCGCCGGATCCCCACTGGGCTTCAACATGAGACACAAGATACCCTCACGCACAGTGGGGGGAAGAATCCGGGCCCTTTGCGCTTCAAGGAACACCTCCAATAACCTTTCCTTGAGATCCGTGGAAAAGGTCTGGAAAAACTCAACAAGGAAGCAGCCCCGCCAGGTGCCCTAGATTAAGTTCACTCAAGGCCACCCCTAACTGCGCCAAAGTAAACCGCTCATCCAGCTCCTGCGAGCATTCAGGTGTTAGGCTAGGCAATCCGACCCCACCAAAAAAGTCCTCCGCCACCCCCAGACATTCAGCCGTACCAGCGCTATACACAGCTCAGAAATGCATCTCAAGGGTGCATAGGAGGTCTCGCCTACTTGTCACTAGATCTCCATCCAAGGTACGAACATGCAATATGGGAGGAGGTTCTAGCTCACGCCGCAGGATACAGGTCAATAGTTTGCCAGATGTATCCCCTTCTATATACAAAAGTTGGCGTTCGGCCTTAAGAGTGCACCTATCCAAGGAGTCCCACAACTCTTGGATAGCTCGAGGTGTTTGCATCACCTCCGCGTATGTTGCAACGGATTCTACTTCAGACCTCTGGAGCGTCGCCAAAAGGCACTTTTACACCTTGAAATCTGACTAATTGCCGACAAAGACCACAGGCAGGCAGTCCCAATACATGCACCCATCATGGCTGCCTTGGGAACCTCCCACTCAGTAGGCATAGAATCTGTAGTTCCCCAATTAAGGGTTAAGTATTCTGAGAGCTTAATCTCCAGCAAGTCCCTACAGATTGTAAGTGAGGATCTCAGGGGGTATATGTCAAGTCTGAGCGAGGTGAGGATCATCAGCCCAGTGCAAGCAAAGCAACACCGGGGCATGATCAGAGAGATATCTCCAAATGAATTACTGCCCGCAGCCGTGCAGGATCTACCCCGCCACCAGTCAACAGTCCAGTCTACTGTAGGTAGCACAAGTCAAGTAGTGGCAAGTAAACTCAAGGCCCTACGGATGCAAATCACCAGTCATCCAGGAAGCCCAAATTCTGCAAAACAGAGGCAAAGGAGCGGATCATCTGTGGCTTTGTAACCAGTCGGGGTGGACGCCGGTCTCTCTCCCCATCCAGAACACAATTAAAGTCTCCCACTCAGATCACTCTGGACCCTAGACTACACTCAAGCGAGTCCCGAATTCACTCAATCTCCCGTCATCTACATTAGGGGGCATACGTTTTTAAAACAGTAACATCCAGGGTACCCTGGAGAAGGAGATCATCGCCCTTCCACATCCAAGTATACGTGGTGAAAGGGAACCCTTGGCGCAATCCAAAAAGCCCCCCCTTTCCGGCATATGAGGAGTATGTTGGAGATTAACTGGCCCCGTCCATTCCAAAAGTATAAATATAATGGGGTAACCGTATGTTCCACAGAACCCGGGTACATATAAGAAAAAGCTACAATGGTTCGGTCAGAAAGGCACAATTGCTTTGTAAACAATAAATAAATCCAAGAGTAGTTGCTTTGTACACAATGAATAGGTCAAAGAATACTCTTAAATGCATCAAAGGGTAACACGCATATTGGAACACAAAGCAAAACTCTGACTCAATGAGCGATTGCCAGAAACATTTTATATGAATTGAAGCATTCATATATATTGGCAAATGTCCAAAGGCTGTCAAAAGCGAGATATAGTATGAAAGCGACATATTTAAAGTGATACTTGGTGCTCGGTGATGGTGGCGCAGTGCATTTCATATATACAAGGTGAAATTATGTACAAATATACAAGAGAGAAATAACTCAGGGTAGTCAGAACAATAGAGAAAGCAATATCTCTGGCGAATAGCACAATTGCTTATTGATTTGAACCAAGAGACTTGATAGGTCTGAACCATATGTTATCGTCGACGTTTCGACCCTGACAAGGCGTGATTGGGGTGTCGGGACGGGTCTTCTTCAGGAAGAGATGAGGGTGGACAGCCCAATGGGGGTTGAGTTCACTTAGGCTTTCTTCAAGGAATCAAGGTGGCCAGAGAGTCTGTAAACGCCAGGAAAGCTCAGGGAGGTCAATGGGGAGTAGTTTTGATGACCTAGATAATTGCGGGCGAGCTGTTAAGAATTAATCAGCGGGGTAGGGGGGAGCACCGATGTCAAGCCCACAGGGAGTCTTAACGATCCAGAGGAATGCGAGCGATCTGTTAAAAATACAGCCTATTCGGGAGAACAACAATTTCAATCCCACGGGGAAGCCAGTCAGGAGTCCTGGCAAAGTCCATACACTCCGCAGCACCCTTATCTTGTCCAGTTCCCTAGCACCTTCCGTGTAATCCGGAGAGACCAAAATCTTGTGATTCTCAAAACAGGCAGTGTCAATTTTCCAGGCCCCACACAGGATGCAGTCTGTTCTTGAAATTAAGGATACGTGCTACGATGGCCCATGGTGACACCCCCAGAAGAGGGGCTGGGAAAGGGGGGGACGCCTTCAGCACCCGGTGTGCCCTTTCAATCACAAAGGAGGACAGTCCGGCGGGCTGTAGTGTATCCCGAATCCAACGTTCCACAAAGCTCTCCGTCTCACTCCCCTTAGGAAACACCAGAAAGCTAATATTCCGGTGGGATCTCCCCTCCGCCTTCCTCCACCCTTACCTCCAAAGTTGCAGCTTTAGAAGTGACAGCAGCGACTTGCTTCCCGAGGGTGGCCACCTTCGTCTGGAGTTCAGCAATGGATCCTTCTGCAACCCAGACCTTATCTGACACCTTACACAGGTCTGTACAAAGGAGGAGGTTCACCTCAAGGGCCACAGTCTCAATGTTGCCTTCCAATGCCACCCGGGAGCCCTGACTAGCCCCCATAATCTCTGCATGTGAAGGCTCCTCCGCCAAGGAACCCAGCTCCAGGTGCCCCCCACCCCTCGTCCCGTCCCGTCCACCGCCCTGATGAGTCTGCCACTGCGCAGAGGGGATTAGCGTAGTGTAGTGTAGTGCTCCATTGTGTTCCCCTGTGGGGGCCCAGACTGCTTATTCCTCCACATAGGGTCGCCAGGTAGGACTACTGACTGTAGGCCATTATGCTGATCAGTCTGCACAAGATCGTATGCAAACCCTGTTCCTGGAAAGGCACAACAATGTCCCTTCCCCTGTAGTCCCCAAAAAAGTACTAGGGGTCCCCAGCACGGGTGTGTTCTACATGGCAGAGGCAGCAGATGATGAAGTTCAAGCAGGGGCGACAGCGGGACCCCCATAATGCCCAACTCCAATACCCATCAAGTCGCTAAGGTTGACGTGCAAGGCACCAATGGGGTTCCCTGTGAGGAAGATTGCGAGGGTCCCCAGGAAGCCAGGATCCAGCAGTGTCCCCCAAGATAGTCCTCCAGGAATCCACCACAGTTCAGTACTTAGGTGGGGAGCCCCCTCTCCAGGGAAACTGCCATACGGCGCACTGCAGGCCCGGGCCCCTCAATACGGCACAATAGAGCTCAACACAGATTCCCCAAGGATGTTAAGGTCCATTGGAAGGGGGAGAAATTTTGCCTCAGCAAATGCTCCGGCTGACCCAAACACTGTCTCCGGGGGCTGGGCCAGGCTTCGAAGAGGCTGCCGCACCACACAGTTACCCAATGTCCGTGAGGAGAGGGGGAAGAGGACCCGAATCCAGCCTCAGCCACTCACCTCCACCCTGTCCCCTACAACAATGTGAAGGCCTCCCACTATAACCGGGAGCCCGATCCATGTTGCCGCGTGCCAGCACAGGCAGGCCCCAGCCCGCCAGCGAACAGTCCGGCACACCCCGGGAAATCCAGCACCCACGATCAACCGCGCCGGCTGAGACTACATCCCAGCAACGCAGCATGTCACCAGGAAGATTCTCCACTGCCCCGTGTCTCCAATGGTGTAGTAATGGCAGGAATGCAGGATCCTGCGGGGCAGGTGTGGAGCCGCTCAGGAATGCGTCCTGTTGGCCATGTTGCGTGGCCACCCACACATCCCAACTTTGAGCCAGATGAAGGTCACAGTCCCACTGATCATGATGCAACTCAACATCCTCAGGCACTCTTCAAATGGCTGAAACTAGTTATTTGGATGACCTAATCGAGTCACTAACACCACATCAAAATGTTACCTAAAACAATCCTATCATGGCACTTGTGCCCTCGCATCATTTCTCATTCCTTTCTCGGACTACTTTGCAAAACACTTGACATCCGTTTTTGAACTTTTGACTAATCATTCATTGTGTAATTAACAAGCACAGCATAAACATGTATTCTTGCAACATTCCACTGTTTATCATAATAAAAACACGAGATCATGTTACAACTTTGTTTTATCTTCATGTTGTTATAATGTTCCCTTTAACCTGGTTCCTAGCTGCTCAGCCAGTGTGAGTGTTCTGTGTGGAATGTTGGTGTGAGGGACATGAGTGGAATGTTTGGTGCCTGGTGTGAGTGTTGACAGTTGGAAGATGGGCTGAGCAGCAGGCAGGCTGTGCCTGGTGGGGCTGCTGTACTGGAACTATCCTACATGTAATCTACTTCAATAAATCTACTTAATCCACATCCTACCTGCGTGGATGTCATTACTACATATTTTTGGTGACGAGGATGGGATCTAACCCATGGATTACACTTGGATTTCTTGTACCTGGCTCACAAAGGAACATATAAAAATGAACCAACACACAGAAACTACAGATGCAGACACCGCAAAGAATTATTCCACGAGGAAGATGCTCACAGAAAAGTAAACAGCGATAAGTGAATTTCAAGAGGAAGATTTTCACAGAAAAGGACTGGAGTCTACAAAAGAAGCAATGAAAATGGAGCACCTAACGCCGCAGCCTCACCAGTGTCCTTCACATCGGACGGCCCCAGCCTTGGTGTGCTCCATTTCCTTAAAGGACATGTACTTCCTTCTAATGTGTCAGCTTACAATAGCACTAATTCTTCCTTTTTCCAGCATAGTAGTGTCATTTGATATTCGTGAAAATTCAAACCTAACAAGTTTTATAACTGTGGCATGTCACAAGATGGACATTCATCAATCTGTATACGCTGGAAGGAGTTTTGGTGCACATTTTGCCATCGTCCTGTTTAAAGTGACTGACAGCGTTGGTTTAGCGCGACTTACCAACAAGGAATGCTTTTACACGTTCGTAAATCTGCCCAGGTATCGGCGGACGGAGCAGGACATTTGTGATGAGACATTTATCGTCTTATTTTTTTTCCACTTGAGGCCCCCCCTCGCAAGAATGGCAGTTAAACCGCTGTTGGTGCGGTTTAAAACCGGAGGCACGAGTAGAGTGTAGCGCGCGCGTACACCTACCATCATGCAGACGCATGGAGACTTTGCTTGGAAGTCTTCGTTACTATGGATCCCGGCGAGCTGCTGAAGGACGCTTTGCAGCATGGACGTGGCGTGAGCCACCCTGCGCACGTCAATACTGCGTGCAGCCATCGTTGATTTGGAGACTGCACGCAAGCTCTGACACCGGGGCAACGTGCAGGTCTCTTCAGCAGAAATCCATTCGGTTCTATGCTCCACGTTCAGCTGGTGGTCCTGACTGAGTGTGGGGTAGATGTTCGAGATGAGGTGCTGTTCGGCATGCAGACGGCACGGGGCATTTTCAGTGAGGACTTCATGCCAGCAATTATTACGTCGTGGTGAGCCACTGACTCGTATAGCATTAGCTGGTAAGCCGGACTAGTTTGAATAGGCAATAACTCTGCTCAAGCGGTATACGCACACCTAAGGATGAGGTTCTGGCTGACAGGAAGCGTTTCACAAGGCCTGGGCTGAGTGTTCTGTATGTCCGGTCGTGCAATGTTTTTGGCTTTGCTTCTCTGTGACTTATGCGGACAGCAGAAGGCACCTATCCTCCGTAAATGGATACCAGATTCTACATTTACAAAGTGAGCTGTCTGGCGACTATGATCAGCGTCTTCACAATTTACACTTTTGCTGAACGTTTCTGGCATTATGCCTCATAGTTAACCGGACTCCTTCTGGTAATAAGTTGTCTATTTCTTGAGTCTCGTGTCCTTCTGACGTTGTGCCAAATTCGGGTGAGATATCGCTCACCAGAGATCTTGCTGTGGTTTATTTCGATACAAGCCCATGTTTAGCATTTTGACAAAAAAAAAATTCTGTTTAGTTTTACTTTGAGTCACGTTTCACGTTCTTAGTATTTGCGGACAGTACTTTCTTTTCAGGGTTTCAATGCACGTCTCATTCTTGTAGTTGGTTATACCACACTCTTTGGTGGCAATGTCTTTGGTTGTCTTAGCTTATGTTAGTATCCCTTAAGTAAGGGATGGGTATGGGTTTCAGCCCCATTTCCACGCTGTATGCTACTTATCCCTTACACGAGGGTTGGCTTAAGGGGTTTGTTTCCCTTTCACGGAAGGAATGGGTTTTAGTCCCACTTAATGCAAGGTTGTCATGTTCCTAGTGTGCGTAAGCCACCAAGTGCTGCACGTTGGTCATGTTGTGGGTGTAAGTCACCATGTGCTTCACCTTGGTCTTGTGTGTGTAAGTCACCTTGTGCTTCACGTGTTTGTTGTAGTGGGTGTTTTCACTACCGCCTAGTTTCTATTGGGTTCGGTCCCTTTGATCCCTTATTTGAGGGGTAGGAAGTTGGGTTACAGTCCCTTCTCCACATTTTACATGGCTTTGCTCCTTACATGGGGAATAAACACTTGGGTGTAGTCCACCCTTTGTGCTAGAGTTCTGGGGGTGCACCTCTCACCTGTTTCTCTTCGCAGTGTGTTGATTTTTCTCTTTTGTGTTAGGTTATCAGATTTGTAGAGCACATGGCTGCCCCAGCGACGGGGCGTCCCAGCGCTAAAATCTGAAGCAAGGCGGGAGAAGATGCATCTGGGAGCAATCAGGGGAACATCCAGGTCTTGACTGCCCTCCTAAACGCCCTATGGTCTTGTAGGTTCCTGATGGTACTGGGGAGAGCATTCCAGAGAGACGCAGCTAGAGTCCGGAAAGAGCGTCCTCCCGCCCGTGCTCTTCCAACATAGGGGGTGCAGGCCAATAGTAGGTGTGATGAGCGGAGGTCACGTTCTGGTTTATGAGTGAGAAGGTTGGTTAGGATGGAGGGGGCCTGGGCATGAAAAATTCTGTGAGCAATGCACAGAGATTTGAATTTAATTCTTTTTTACCGGGAGCCAATGTAATCTATGTATGTATTTTGATGTAGAGCAAGACCGCGGGAGGACAAAGATGGAGCAAGCAGCTGCGTTTTTCACCCTCTGTAACCTGGTAATGCCGGCCTTGTTGGCACCCAGATACAAAGACTTACAATTGTCCAGTCTGGAGAGGATGGTGGACTGGATGATAACTTGGCGAGTGTGAAGGTCAAAGAAAACTAGCAGTGGCCTCAGGCCGCGTAAGAGACCAAAGCAACTGCCCGCCACTAGTTTTGTCTGAGCTTGAAAGGTGAGTGCGCTGTCAAGCCACACGCCCAGATTTTTCACCGTATCTTTAGGAGTAGGAGAGATTCCCAGGGCCGAGGGCCACCATTGGTTGTTCCAGAGGTGGGTGTCCTTGCCCACCAGTAGCATCTCAGATTTACTAGCGTTCAGCTGCAAACGGTTGGTCGTCATCCATTCAGCAATGGCCATCATGTCATCGCTGAACTTGGTGACATGCTGATCAGAGGCATTGGATAGTGAGATGACAAGCTGGGTGTCATCAGCATATGAGACCATAGAAAGGCCTCTTTTAGCCACTTCCACCAGAGGCTGAACATATATATTAAATAATGTCGGACTCAGGGCAGAGCCCTGGGGAACCCCATGGTTGACATGCTGCCTCTGGGAGCCATAGGGAGGGGAGATGACTTGAAAGGATCTGTCAGCTAAAAAAGACACGAACCAGTCAAGAGCTGAATCTCCTAGGCCAATCTCTTGAAGGCGTTGCAGCAGGATTTTGTGATATACCCTGTCAAACGCGGCACTGAGATCAAGGAGAATCAGGGCGGAGGTCCGGCCCTCATCTAAAGTGCACTGCAGTTTTTCAGTCACAGCCAATAGAGCGGATTCAGTGCTGTGGCCAGGCCGAAAACCATTCTGTGTTGGGTCTAGAATGTTATTAGCCTCTATAAATTTAGTAAGGATAGAGTTGATGTAAGATTCTGTGATTTTGGCAGCAAAAGGAAGAAGAGAGATCGGGCGAAAACGTTCAGGTTTGGAGGCGTCTAGCGTAGGCTTTTTTCTTTAACAGGGGGATGACCTTGGCATGTTTCCATGACGTGGGAACTATGCCAGAAGTGAGGGACAGATTTTTCAAGTCACACAGCGTGGGTAAGAGTAGGGTAGAAATTGTAAAAACTGATCAGGTTTAAAAGGATCTGCTGGGGATCCAGATTTGATGGCACAGAGTCCCTAGTGTCTCACAGGATAACACAGGACAGGAAAATAAAAAAGTGCCTGGACCTCTGGTAAAATCAGTACACTTTATGCTATTGGTAATGGGCGGGTGTAAGTGCTTTCATTTCTTTATTATTTCGTAGGTATCTTTTCACTTTTCTTTCCTCCTTGGTTAGTCTTCTTTCCCTCTCGTGATGGGGTTTTTACCGTTCATCCCTGGGTTATGGACTATTGACTTCATTTGTACTTTGTTGTCTATAGTTGTTTTTTTAGTTTGGTTTCATTATTCTTCAATTTTAAAGGGAGGAGGTAATGTAGTATCTTCATGTTGTGTTATAGTGTTCCCTTTTACCTGGTTC
Organism: Calotriton arnoldi; assembly: GCA_963921515.1. Lineage (NCBI taxonomy): Eukaryota > Metazoa > Chordata > Amphibia > Caudata > Salamandridae > Calotriton > Calotriton arnoldi. The sequence goes on from CAWUFW010004096.1 coordinate 1,340,779, forward strand.
CTAGCTGCTCAGCCAGTGTGAGTGTCCTGTGTGGAATGTTGGTGTGAGGGACATGAGTGGAATGTTTGGGTGCCTGGTGTGAGTGTTGACAGTTGGAAGATGGGCTGAGCAGCAGGCAGGCTGTTCCTGGTGGGGCTGCTGTACTGGAACTATCCTACATGTAATCTACTTCAATAAATCTACTTAATCCACATCCTACCTGCGTGGACGTCATTACTACAAACTTTTCCTTTATAAAGTCCACAGTATTGGGACATCGCTACCCTCAACTCCCCTCCTTCATCAATGACAACCAGCCTACATTCCATAATCTCACTCCACACGGAAATGTTGCCACTTTCACCCCCTCTCCAATCACATCACTGATTTTTTTCTCTTCATTACTCATATGCCAAATCCCTATCCCTCCGGACTCATTCTATCCTCAAATTAAAATTAAACCAACAGCACTTTCTACATTCATCTTCATCCCTCTTGCAGTTTCGACCTAAAAACCACCATCATTTAGCCACAGTTCCATCCCACCGCTCCTGGGGAAAATCCAGATCCCCTCCCCCTTCCTGACACTCCTGTCTCCTAGTAGTTACTTTTCCAAAGTACCTGAGCATCCACCATTCAATCCATATGCTCACTACAGATTACACTTAATCGCCTTGACGCTCTCCAGTCTGCATTTTATTCTAACCCTGGACAAGTTTTGCCAGCCTCCTATTATATCACACCTAGCCATCACTAAATCTACAAATCATACGTGTTACTTGGCTTACCACCATTTTCAATACATTCAACCAGTATCTTACTGAACATTCTTACTGCTGTCTTGGCCTTCTCTGCCTTCTTCCATGTTTTGGTCTGTCTGCTCCTATTTCCTGGTGCTCATTTGGGTGCCCACCCTTCCAGGAGTGGTCTTCCCTCAAGAGTCACTTTTGGACCTTCTACTGGTCTACATTCAACATCCTTTGTAAGTGACATTTGATCCTCATTTGGACTTTCCACATCCATGCTATGCTGGAGGTACTATAGTTTTTCACCCATTAAGGCTCTGTTCATTACAGAAGCTATTGGGCACTGAATATCTTTATGGCCCCACAAATATCAACCAATAAATATTTGACAAAATTGAAAATAGTGCAATATACGAGTAAGATAACCACACGAAAAACATAAGGGCAGGATCAAAAGTCCCTTAACATTTTTAATTTAAACCTTTTGGATAGATCATACTATTCAAATGGGTTATTTTATTCAAATTTCTGTATGTACTTTGAAATATTCTGCTGTTATTTTCTAAAGAAAGGAAAATAGGCCGTCAATGCTTTAGCTAAAACATTTTTTGTTGAGTAAAGATCAAAACTACCCCCCTGTGGTACTAGTCTATAAACCTGTATGTGAAAGTTGTACTGGTCCAGCCTATCAAAAGCCTTGATTGCTTGTTAAGTTCCTTTCATTATTGTGCAAGTTGGAAAAATCTGAGTGATGCAATTTAGATATGGTTGTAACTTAACATTTCTACCAGTCCCGCCACTTACATTTTAAAGTCAGTTGAATAAGCTATTATCCAGACTCATTTGACCTTAACCACACTGAGATCCGACACAAAATGTACATAATTAATCGACACTATGGCCACTGCAGCCAGAGGGCACCGAATTTGGCAGAAAATGCCCCATGTCTTGGTTCAACCACACAGTAACACTTCCACACGTGAAAGTTATTAAAAATGCAAAATATAGTTAAAATGATATACGCAGCATTAACGTGCAATTTATACTCAACTGAAAAGATGTTTAAAAGTGTGCAAAAATAATAAGCAGTTACTGATTAGTAATAGGCCTCAAAATAGTACTTTGCTTCATAAATGACTAAGATGTTGAAATTAGCATAAAGATGTTTAAAAGTTAATCTTTCCATGACTGCCTTTTAATGAAAAAAGCTTCACAACTGCAAAATGTTTAATTAACATTTTGAAATGTTTGCTAAAGAAGATTTATCAATAAATGAAGCAACGGAGAATAGTCGCACAAGAATGCAATGCTTGAATAGAAATGTTGACCTTTTAAAAAATTCTCATACTACAACGGAAGGTGTGGTGCTAAATAATTCATCTTTACAGCTGATGTTTCTATTTTACATAGTTCATTGTTTAGCTAACAATTTGTTTTATTAGAAGGTTAGAAATGTAGTCCTGTTCATGGGAAAGAAGGTCTGAATCAAAAGGCCTCGTATGGCGTCACATGTACAATTTTTTTTCCAAATTCACAGTGGCATAATGAAACTTGAGGGGGGGCCCCCCTGCAAGGTACATGGAGGGGCCCCCGCTCCGGATTTAATCCGGAGCTGTCAGGCCAGAGTACTGTGCTGAGGGAGCCCCCCTGCAGCTGGCCCCCCCACACCCCAGGGGCTGCGGGGGGCCTGTGTTACACCAGTGACTCTTCATGTTAACTGTTTGTAGCCTATTGTCTAGTACGTGGGAAAAGTAGAGGAGAGGGTGTTCTCAGAATTCTTAAAGCTGACTGGATGAGCGGAAAAGAGGCAACATGGACTGCAACATTAATTTCGACTGTTTATATTAGTGCGTGTTCCTAGAGTAGGCTATCAATGTTCCCTTTATGCTTCCACCCATACGCCGTTCTTGCTCCCAAAGCTAAATGCTTCATGCTGAAGGCAGAAAGCAGATTTGCAAGCTTTTTGAACTTATTGCTACTGTATGATTATTTTTGCTTTATTTGCTTGAGAATCAACTGAGTTTCATGCACCTCTTTATGGGAAGTTCTGCCGACATTGATTGAATTGGAGTTTTATGCCCTCACTCTTCCTCTCGAACGTGAACTGTTTATAGATTCTACCCTTTTTGCTGCATTCTTAGAATAGGGATTCTTTCCTTCATGGAATGCACTTGATGCTTTTATATATGAAAATTATTTTGATCTAACCATACGTTTAAGTTGTTCTGTAACTTGACTGAGATAGCGAACTAATCATGTGAGGACTAGCTCCTGACTTATCTTAAACGACGACCGAGATCTGTTGCACATGTTCTTAGGGATGGAGGACAAGAACCTCCATCAGAAAAGAGCGAGGATCAGCCCTGTGCATGAGACAAACCATATTTAAATTGATTCTCGCTCCAGCACATGTGAACTGGAGTACGGCAACAGATATGTGCTTTTCCTTCCTCACCAATGAACTTTAAAGTAATGTCAGTTGTTACCATGCATTCCATTACAACTAAGTAATCAATCCATCACCTTTACAACACGTTTTACATCGGGATACTTTTACATCACAAGTTAGCTGGCAAGTAATATTCAACACCCCAACTGCAATGTAAAATACATACAAACATGCACGTGTGCATATTGTTTGAAATACTTACAATGCAGGTGTTACTATGCAGGACATTTACATTGTGGTCATTACCACATATGCCATTTTCTGACACTTTAAAACGCAAAACTTTACCACGTACTGAAACAACTTAATACATATTCATATTGTACAGAAAATCATTAAAATAATCCTGTTGGCGGTGCGTTTAGATATGGTTCACACCTCCTTCGTCAGCACAGAATACATAATTACTATTCATTAGGTTTGATAATTAATCATTCATTCAATTAAAGGCATTCGCAATACCAAACTGCTAAATACAGATAGGTTGTCACTATTTTGTGACTATCATTATTATCCATACTTTGGATACATATTGTCACTGCGTACGTAACCTTCCTAGTGAGGGTATATCAGGTACATCCAGGCTGTGTTCAAAGATTTTGCTGGTCCAACTAATTTTTTTTTAATTTTCTTAATATTTATTTTTTTATTTTTAAATGAGGGCTGAACCTCCTTTTTTACAGTAATAAGTCTCGTTTACTCCCACCCCCGTTTTACCCATTTTCTTTTGGATGCCTTCTTACGATTTGACAAACAGACATTCTCTTTTGCACAGGCCTTTTAACTGGGCACCTTCAAGGGTCCTTTTTACATTTCTATCTAATCCTATTGGTGGTCAAATGGCACTGCCTGTCCCACTTAGGCATGTCACAAAACGGCAGCCAATGTTAGAGCATGCAGGTCTTCCCGTTGTGTAGAAACTAAGGAAATGATTTAAGAGATGCTGTATTACTCCCGAGTCAATGTGATAACAGTGGTTATTGGTACTACATCTTTTTGGCACACTTCAACTAAAAAGACTTTGATAAACACAGTTAGGGTGGATATACTCTATATACCATCACTAGGAAGGTTATCTACCCAGTGAAAATATGTACCCAAAGGGTGGATGATAGTCACAAAGAATGAATGTTTAGTTTAAAAAAAAAAAAAAAGTATTTAGTAGTTTGGTATTGCCAATGTATTTTAGTGAATGAGTGATTAATTATCAAACAATGAATAGCAATTATGTTTCTCTGTCTTATAGTTATGGTTTTTAACAATATGTCCTGATTAAGGTGGTGTGAACCATATCCACACCCACTAAAACGCCGTGTTGATAGGAATCTTCTAATGATTGTGCACAATATGAATATCTAATGTATTTTGATCTTTTTAGCATTGTGAACACGTTTAATTTGTAATATGACTTTTTAAATTATTTTTAATAGCTTTGTTTTTTTAACTAGTGAGAAAGTGATTTTATGTTGGCTTAGACATTAGAACTGTACGTACAGAAGTGTTTTATATATTGTGTGGAATCATTTAATACAAGAATGAGCACAACAGGGAAATATTTTTGTTTCATGATACTACAATCCTGTCCCTTTTGGCATTTAAGGGTAACTACTTTTTTTGCAGCTATCGGGAAGTACAGCCAGGAAGGTTGACACATACAATTGCAGTGAAGAGTAAAGGATCCAAGACACCTTACATGAGATGCAGCCAGAGAGAATCACAATGTGGTTGATATTCATAAAAAGATAGTGCTTCCAGCTGAGGTCTCCACCAGAAACAGTAACCTCGGTAACAAGCTACTGATGGCACTCATGCTTACCTCTGAACTTCTTGGGTGGGTTGTTTAGGTCCCCCGCCTCCGGCTGCACCACACACCGGTCATCCACCAGGCTGCAAAGCAAACAGAACAGATTCAGTAAGCAATTGCAAACACTACCATAACTAAAAAAGTATTAAGCAGACACCTGATATCTAAAAGCTAACAAAACAGTGCATTTACATGCGGGACAAAAAGAAGGCCTGTGGTAAGTAACATGCCAAAAACATTATTAACAACATTTATAGTAAGGATTTCTCACATTATCCCCAATATAATTGAAGGTGCTGCAAGCATAGGGCAGAATTAAGCATCTGCTTCCAAGTCATGGAGGTCACCATTTCAAGCGGCAGCTCTAAACTGATCTTATATAGCCCAAGGACATTGGTGAAGAAAACATTACTCATCTTCTGTAACATTTCTGGTGGATACTTTTGTTAAAGCCCAAAAATAAATATAGGTAAGTGAACCATAGTTCAACTACTTGTGCAAGACACTCAGTTTCACGTGCCATCATGCTGCTCTTGCAAAAGTGCTTACTGTGACTAAAACCTGTAATTTTACATTTTTCGCGCTTGCAAATGTGAATGCAGGTGCAAGATTGAACCAGAATGTGGCCTTGGGGATGGCTAGGCCATTTGCACAAAGGAATGTTGATTGCTTCAACTAAGGACCTTGAAACGGAGATCAGTAACTACAAGTTATATAGTTTGTGCCAAAGTGCTCAATAGTTGAAATCAGTTTTGCTTCTTTGAAGTTGGGCAGCTGCATGCACCAGATGGAGCACGCACAATGTATTTCACTGAATGGTCATGTATAAAAGGCACAACGCATCCCAATGAGGCAGAACACTTTGGCAGTTTGGTCAACTGCATGTTCTTGCTCGAGTCTTGGGCAAATAAATGTAGCTCTTTGTTATACCACGAGTGCCTGGACTGTTCTTTCTTTCCAGAAAAAAAAGTCTTTCACAAATGGTGCTGTGACTCGTATGTACGGATTGGAGAGCCAGACAGACTTTGTGCTGCAGTCGAGGGGCCTGGTGATTCCGGCTGTGTCAGAAGTACGCCTACTAGATTGGACTTCATTCCCAGCAGCTCAGACAAAGGAGTTCCCAGAGGGTCACCTGAAATACGTGATCCCGTCAGCTACATCCAAAGAACGAGGCTTGGTTTACTCTACAGTCTAGCGCAGCCCTTGTCAACCAGGTAAGACCAGCCTAACTGGGTCTGTGCTGACGGGCGGGACTGGGTCTCATCCCTGTGTTCAGAGTAGGTCTCTGGAACACACGTCCGGTGTCTGGGAAGGCGGACTGTCTCTTTTAGAGGAGGAACCTGGGATTCACAAAGATGTGTGCCAGAGGGACTTGGTAGACTGGAAACTGAAGTATGAAAGTATACTAATTCTGAATTGTGATCACATTACAATATGTACATCCAGATGTTGTAGGAAGTCTAGGATGCTAGATCAGTCTCAGCCAACGCCTTTGAAAGGCTCACCAGCATGGAAGGTCATGAAAAGGAAGGGCTATGTCCCAGATTTGTATTTAGAGGACTGGGCCCATCTAACAGCCAAACATCCAACATGAAAGTTTCCAATTGAAGGGACATTTGGAAGACAGACTTAATTACTTAAAATGTATGAAAGCAAGTGAGAATAAAGGAAATAAACAGGTTGTTGATGTGGGATGCGATGCATCTATGGAAGGATTATGTCAGGAGCAGGAACTGGGAGGAACCATGAGGAAATAAGGCCAAAGTAGAGATGTAAGATCAGGAAAAACGAAAGGAGAAACATCCTGAGCTGTGCAGAGAGGAGGAGAGTGTTGGAAAATGCTTTACTAATTAAGAAATAGAAACTGCCCTTTTGCTCCACCTGAGCAGGAAGACCCTTTGATGGAGCAAATACATCACACTATTAAATCAGCCCCATACAGTCCCACTACTGCTCTGGAGCAGAGTGAACATGGTGAGACAAGAGAAATGGAGTCAGACACGGAGTGCGAAGATCAGGAGGAAGCTAAGGAATTAGCTAAATTAGAAAGGGAAGTCCAAGAACTAGAGGTAAAGACACGCAATATAATGAACTTGTCAACTTCAGAACACCTTACTGTAACAGGATTCTGCTCTAATATAAAGACCAATGGGTCAAACTGTTGGCTAATGGATGCAGTACAATTCCCCAAGGGCTTTAAAGAAAGAATGAGAAACCACACTAAAAAATGAAGTAATTGTAAACAGGATAGGTAGTCAGTGTTTATTTTGCCAGGATACAGAAGGTGTTTGCATCATGTAGAGGGCTTGATCCTGCTGATGAGATATCCCAGCATGCACAGAGCTCACGCTTTGTGAACAATTTATAGAAGCCAATAACGGCGATCTGCCAGTACAATCCGACATGGTCGCATAAAAGTTTAGCGGAAGTATTACATCTAGCAAAATATTATGGGGACATACATGTCAAGGATGAGGAGGTGAAGAAAAATAAACCCAAATAGCCCAAAACTAAGGTGCTGATGCAGCAGGCTTTCCCCCAGAATAGAGAAAGGGGCGGCTGAGGAAGAGGATAGAGAGGCAGACTAGGACAGCAGAGATTGTAGTCAGCGACACCTCAGGGACAGGGTGCCCAGCACAATACCAACCAGCAGTATCTGAGGGGGCCATAGCCTTCACATCCATGTTACAACTGTGGAGGCACGTACAGACCATTGGGCATGCGATTGCCCAAAGCCAGACAGAGGGAGGGGAAATAATGGAGGGGGTAGGAGCAAATAGCTGACGAGCAGAGGTTGGATACACAGCAAGCAGCTGATGAGCAGAGTCAGAACTATTTTGGCAACAGGGCACAGCAAACCGATGATGCAGGTTGACTATGATTATCAAGCTTTTGATGTGAGCTACGTACAGCACTACTACCCATATGGCTGCCTGAGAGGATTAGTACAGCGGACTGCTGTCCCAGTGGACAATGTGGGTCCATACGTACTAGGGAAGGTAGAGGGCATACTGTAAAATTTCTCCACGATACAGGGGCCACCAACTCCTCCCTTACATAGAAACACTCCCACAGGTTCCACTCAGGAAAGAATAAACTATCTGTGGGATTTATATCTTCATATGTAACCCCATGTCAGCACCCTTAAAATATACCATAGGTCCCATCACTGATATGCACTCATTTTTGATGACTGATAAATGTGCATATAACCTACTAGGTTTGGATTTAAGAAATGAAGGGTAACGATAAAATGTTCTCTGGATGAAGTATATTTGTAAGTAGATGGAGGATTGCAGCTGTTCGAATACATGGTGATTGTTAGATCAGGATGGCAGGCAATACCAGTGGCACAACTACAAGCAGTTTATGACAGTTTGGGCAAAACATAAGAATGATGTGGGGAAAATGCATATCGACCCTGTGAGGGTTAATGTCAAACAGAATGTACAGTTGCCAAGAATACCCCAGTATAAGATTTCACCAGAAGGATTGCAAGGTCTACAAGACACAGTAAGTGATTTGGTAAAGGATGGCATAGTGAAGGAAATAAATGGTAGCCCCTGCAATAGCCCTATACTCCTGGTTCATAAGAAGCAGGGAGATAAAATTGAGCCTGCCTCTTGGAGGTTCATTGCTGATCTGCGCAAAATTAATAAGATTGTGGTACCAGAGTTTCCTGTGGTGCCCAACATTGTGAACATATCGCCTACATTACCTCCAGATAAGGGTTTCTTTTCAGTGATTGATTTGAAAAATGCACTCTATTCTATTCCTGTGCATGAAGAAAGCATGCATCTTATCATTCTCTGTAGCTGGACGTTCTTAAATGGTTATACACAAAGCGTGTCTATTCACAACCAGGTCCTTAAAGACCCAAACACTTTTTAGCTGTCGCCAAATTGTGTTGATTCAGTACATAGATGATTTACTATGTTCCTCAGAATCACAGGCTAAATGTGCCACAGACACGGTTAACTTATTACACTTTCTAGCTGCACACGAGCACAAAGTATCTTCAGATAAAATACAATTTGTTCAGCAAGAGGTTTCCTACTTTGTACATCTCTTGCCGAAAGGGAGGAGGCAATCAGATATAGAGCACATTAGAATAATTCTACAGACACCACCACCAAAGACTGAGCACTGCATGCGTTTTTGGGCATGGCCCGCTATTGTCGCCACTGGATCCCAAATTTCTCTTTATTGGTTAAGCCATTACTGGCTCTTACCAACAAGGACACGCCTGAACCTTTGCGATGAACCTCAGATCATGAAAGCCTCTGACATTAGTCAAGCTCTCTGCCAAGCTCCAGCTTTGGGACTACCTGACTGTACTAAAGATTTAACTCTTTGTTCATTAATCTGATGTGTGCTCTTGCAGTTCTCACCAAGCAGCAGGGTGACTATAAAAGACCATGCTCCTATTTCTGCCACATTTGATGTAGTAGCTAAAGCATGGCCATATTGTGTGAGAGCCATAGCAGCCCTGTTCCTCCAGCAGGCAGAAAAACTAATAATGGGATACACAGTACACCTCTATGAACCACATTCAGCTGATATGATCTTGAACAAAACAAGAACACAACACCTAACACACACGCCTGACACTATGAAGTTGTCTATTCAGCCCACATGTACAAAATACACAGATGCAATGCCTTGAACCCTGCAACATTACTACCTCACGAGGGGGATGACACAGAGCTGCTAGATGGATCATGATTGTTTCTATGTAACACAGGAACAGACAAAAGGCAGGATAGACATGCAGGACACACCCTTTAAGGATGCAGAAGAGGAACTCTGGGATGATGGGTGATGCCTGAGAACAGACGATGGCACAACATCTGCAGCACATGCATTTACCACGCTACACAATGTTGTGGAAAGTTGCAGAATAATGGTACAATAGTGCAAGCAGCTGAAATAATTGCACTGACTAGAGCATGTGAAATAGCAACAGGGAGAATAGTTAACATTGATACAGACAGCCAACACACCAGAGGGTTTTTTATCAGCAACCACATCCCATCAATAAGACAGCACCACCATACAATCTCAGCTCACCAAAGAGCAGCAACTGAAGGATTTAAACGACCTCTTTGGCCTGGGTCCAGAAGGGGAAGAAAGTGACTCTGCCCCAGCCCAATCAGCATTGGATCCAACAATACACTGTCACAAGGGACAATTGCTGCACCCGGTTCTAACAGTAACAATTGAGGGAAACCCAAACGTACACTGGGGTGAGATACTGGACATATTAGAGACAGACCGACCATGCTACAGGCCTAATTGTCACATTTTGATATAGACGAAGCACAAGGAGAAAAAGAGGACCTGCTAAAAGTCCATCTTGGTGGTCCAACCAACAGGGTGGTATCTGATACAATGCCCCCAGACCACTAGCTGGTACGTACTGGTGACCTGTGCCAGCCTTTATGGTGGTGAAGAAAACATAAACCTTTATTGACCCATCAAGTGCACTTGTACATAGGCCTGGAACGGCTGCCATGTTGGCCGCCAGAAGAAGTTTCTCAAGGACAATGCGGAAAAAGATTCTACATCCCACTGGTTTGCATTTTGGTAACTATTAGCGGTTATTGCCATTTATGTATAAGAGGTATGTATTATGTAATGGGCCCGGTAGCAATAAGAAGAGTGCTGACTTACACGCCCACCATCCTAGAGATTATGAGAAAGTCGCTATACAGACTATGAATGCTCATCATAGGGAAATGAATGTTTCAGACTGCTGGATATGCTTGAGACTACCGGCAGCAGCAGAAAAGGATGCCTCTTACATTTGCCTTTACCATACAATGATTCATGCTTTATTATATAGAAATTATTACTGGGCTCCAAGAAGAGAGCAAACTGCAAAAGAGATAGAACAGGAAATAATTACATCAGGCTGCAATGATAAGAGAAGCCAGTAATTGATACAGGGGAAGTTTCAGCACACAACTCTTTGCTAAATTTTACTATCTTGTCTAAGAAATCCCGTTCGTCCCCGATAATGCCTTGAATGTTTATAAAGCAATAGAACAGTTAAGTGACATAAAAGTACACAATTTTGCTGAACAAACATGGGATAACATTGCTTGGGTCACGGGGATGAACAATATTTAAATGGGTATTAATAGTTGCAGGACTGTTACTAATATTTTGCTGTGTTCAGTGCTTACCTCCCCTGATGAATGCTTGCTGTTCTATTGCAGTTACCTTCAAGCCAAAGCCAGTAAACAATGACCAATGCAATGATAATGCAGGATACCGTGATAGAGGAGTTATGTAGAATAGAAGTCGATTAAACAATAACAGTAATGTTTGAACAAAGGTTCAAAGGGCGGTTTGTGAAAGCCAAAAAGAAACATACATAAGTGAACCATCGTTCAATTACTTGTGAAAGCCCTTCCATTTGATCTATTATAAAGCTGCTCCTGCAAAAGTGCTTACTGTGACAAACTACAATTTTCCATTTTTTGTGCTTGCAAATGTGAGAATGCAGGTGCAAGATGAGACCAGAATGTGGATTTGGGGGCGGCTAGGCCGTTCGCACAAAGAATTGTGGTTGCTTCGGCTGAGGGCCTTGAAACTGAGATAAGTAACTAGCTACAAGTTAGAGTTTGTGCCAAAGTGCTAAACAGTTGAAATCACTTTTCTATGAAGTTGAAATTAGGCAGTTGCACACACTAGATAAATGAGCAGGTACAATGTATTTCACTATATAGTCTCATGTATAAAAAGCACAACGCAACACAATGAGGCAGTACACTTTGGCAATTTGGCTGATGGCGTGTTCTCGCTCGAGCCTTGGGCAAATAAACTTTGCTCTTTGTTATACCACAACTGTGCTTGGACACCTCGATTTAAAGATAATTTGTGATTTTGGGATGAAGATCAAACTCTGGTCCTCTAAAACGAACTGTCTCAAAGTATCTATAATCCTGTTGAGGGTGCAGCACTGTATGCCACTACTGGGAAAATGTCTTGTTAGTCGAGCCACCTTATATCCTCTCAACACAGTCTGATCCCTACAATGCAATGTCTGACAATGCAAAATGGTGTTGGCTAACATAACTGGAATGGCGCTCCGCCAGATGAAGGGAGAATGATCCTCGAGGCAAGGCTTACCACATTTACAGGCTCTGCTCTAGCCCACCAACTAGTTCAGCTTCCCAGCTCAGCCCTACTGTAGGCGGGGAAGCCTTCATACAGGACAAGTCTAGCACAGCTCCAATGAAAGTCATCCTGTTTGTGAGAATGACGCATAAGTCACAAAGCAGCATCAGTGTATTGAAATGTTCAGTGACTAGCAAAGGAGGCCTTCTCTTCCCCAACCACTCACCAAAGTACAGAAATATAAGCACACCGGACACCTGCAGTGGAGCCGCCGCCACCACCACCACAGCTAGCAGTGTGGTGATAAGCCACACTGCAGTCATCAGACCAAATGGCAGAATTGCAAACAGCTCACAGTTGAATTCAGTCATTCAATGTAGGGTGTTGGTACTAACATGATTTTCTTTTTTTTTCCTTTCTTTTTTTTGTCCTCATACATGGCATTCGGCGTATGGCTAGGGCTATGTGCATATTGATTGAGGAGACCCGCACTTTGCCTCTGCCCAGGAAACCAAGGCCTTGTTAAACTATGCGTCTGGAGCTATATTCGATCTGACTACACTCCAGCCAGGTTTAGTATGCCTTAATCATTGGACTTTACTTTGTCATCTCCTCTTTATACATTTTCCAATTAATGAGTCCCCCTTACATGGCTTCTTCTGAAAGCATCTCCCTAATTGGTCTCCACATTTTAATCCGTCTAGATAAACCTTTGGCACAATCTAACCTACAAGTATTTTTAACATATAAAATCCATTCTCTTAATGACGGTGCTGACTGTATTACCCATTTCGTGCAAATTTCTCTACGTGCCATAATTATCAAAGCAAATAATAAGTGTGCTTGAGGTATGTTCGCTAAATAATTTTCATTACCTCTGTACATTATCCCGAAAATAACAAGTTCAAGGCTTACCTGGACTTTGATTCCTAGTGTTTTGGAAACAAACTCACCCACCTCACACCAGAAGATCTGGATTACCGGACATCTCCATAACATGTGCACGGCGTCCGCATTTTCCAGTCCACACTTAGGACAGTATCTTCTCGTGCCTCCTCCCATTTTGGCCAACTTGATTTTCAAATGAAATGAAGTGTCCTAGATGTGCATGGACATTTGCAAATCCTCTGAATTGAACGCCAAGAAAACCTAGCTTAACAGCATTTTGAACTGATGCTGCAGAATGAACAAATTTGGGAGACGAAGGTCCAGGCTGTGCATCTGAACTTTGTCTTTCTGGGGGACCAATAAGTAATGAGTAAAATCTCCTGTCCTTTTCTTTCAAAGATACCACTTCAATGGCTCCAGTGTTCAGAGCAAGAACTACTATCGCCAACACCAAAGCGTGTGCCACAGGGCATATCATAGCAGGAGGACAGTGTTCCAGAGAGAAGAATATTGCCCTTTCAGATGAGCTCGATTACCCAGCAATCCGTAATGATCATGTCCCAATTGGTGGAGTAATGAGACCCTTCCCTCCCACCAGAAGCTCCTGCCACCCGAGGGAGAGGTAAATGGTTTTGAGGCAATAGAGCCAGCAGAAGATGGTGATAAATTGAACTGGTGATGGGACTCCCACAGCTTAACACTGCCTCAAAAGGAGACATTTGTTGGGTATTTGGATTGACTGAAGCCGGACTGGACTGTTGTGTCAAAGTAGCTCTGAGATTTTTGCATTGCTTGTGCAACTACTTCGCCCGGGAGTTTAGGTTCAGTGAGCGTGCCATGTACACCCGTTTTTGAAGCTTTTCATGTAGGAGCCTACTTTTTATCTAAACAGCCACTCACCAACAAAGGCAATGTCCATGAGTCGCTTGGATAACTCACAAGCCAGGAGAAAGCATCAAAATGTGGCAGCATATTATGCTTGAATTAAGCCACTGTGTCCAAATAACCCAGGCTGCACTCCAGAATTTGCTTGGAGGTGTCCAGATCCTGGTTAAGCAGATCAGAAAAAGACTTGTCCATGTTGTCAAGGAGACTGAAGTCATTTTTGCCATCTCGCACAGAGTGTGGATGTACTGGCTAAGAAGGCACATGATAGTCACAGTGCAAGACCATCAGAAGCAAAAATGTTTCAGCCCATAGAGTCCATCCTCCAAGGCTCTCAGTCTGAAGAGGCTGCTGGAAAAACTTGGACCTGCAGATGCCCCACAGAATAATACAATAAGAACTTTGGTTTATAAGATTTGGGTCTGTGTCAATGTGCAACAGACTTGCGGATAGCCAAATTTAATAAGTGCTACTCTCAGACCTCCAACAGAGGCTAAAAGAGCAAGAGTGCTTTGTTAAATGGCAGAAGAGGGTTGAGACTGCTGAGGTTTGCAGAATTTCAGTAAAATGTAAAGATTTAATCTCCGATATAAAAAGCAGCTGAGACAGTGTAATTGACCTCCCTACTGCACAGACATGAAATAAAACTTCCTCAGAAGGATAATCAAAGAGCTATGGGATGTGGCCTTATGGAAATTTGTGGAGACAACTTGCATTCTTAAAGTCTAGGTGGAGGCGAACATCTGTATTGTAAGAGAAGGCGTGTCAGCCCAAGAGTCACATGCTCCAAGAGCCCATTTTTTATCAGGCATGACAAAAGCATTTGAACCCGAATTGAAAATACGTCCATCTCGTTGAACATTTGCTTCTAGGGAGGTGCTCTCCCTATGTCCAAGTGAAGTAAGCACAAACCATTTCTTTTGCCTCCCGGATGTCTAACTTCCAAGCTGGAAGTGGGACACCGAGGAGTAGACTCACTCTAAGGCAGGCTTACAGGGCAGTCATAAAAATAATCAGCTTAGTCTACGAGAAGGCCTCAACCTGTGCAGGGTCTGCCAATAGAGTTGAAAATTCTGGATCCATATCTTTAGTTATGGAATAAGCATTAAGGAGAAGAAAGAGACCAGCGTTTTACACTGTGTCCAGAATCTCAATTGTCCCTGGAGTGGGAAGGTTTCCTCGAGTAAGAACCTCTCCTTCCCATTGTTTTGGTGAGCCCTTGGAAGATTGTTCCCAGTCAGGGGACATAGTGAAGGGAAGGACTGTTTTAGTGTGTCCTTTTTGGCAATGGCCAAAAATATAGTGTTCTCTAGTGCTAATGGCCTTTTGGTGCATCAAGGAACAGGTGTTTCAGGGCTAGGGGTCATGTTCGAATGCAAGACACCATATCTGGATGTCATGCGGTTCAAATAAGCCATCTTATTGAATTTGCGATGGGATTTAAACCCAAAACCTTAGGAGACATTTGGCCCAATTGCGGTCTAAAGCTGAAGATTTTTGCGAGCGAAGCACAGAGGAGCCCCAGACAAACCGATTAGGCATGGAAAAAGAACTTTTGAAAGTGCCACAGATGGGGCCTTATGTCTTGGTTTGGTCACATCCTGTGCTTGGAAAACAGCAGCTGAAGTTGAAGTTGCAGGTCGCCAACAGGGGACGCTTTAGAGTTATTGCAGGGGAAAAGGTTCCTGATCCAGTATGGAACATGAAGGATATTCATAATATGAGGAATCGGAGAAGTATCCTCTATTCCATGTTCTGATGGATACATTAGAAAATTAACAGATATGCATTGTCAGGTCACAGGTGGTTGACAGCAACTTAATGAAGACCTGCAGAGGGGAGCATGGATGCACAAGATGGAAGCTACAACCTTGTCCACACTAGTAGTAGTTCGCCATGTACATTAAGTTAACATCAAGAAACTAGGATCATGTTTAACTCCTTGTAAGCTGCTACATTTGTCAGAGAACACGGTGTGAGCTTGTGATCCACAACTCTACATTACACCGCACATGCAAAGTGTGCAATATGAGGGGGCCTTCAATACAGACCAGTACATGCTTATGACCGTAGCAGTGAAGGCGCCAGCTACATCATATGTCAGACAGCCACAATTCAATTCCTCAAAGTAAGCAGCATTGCTCTGAACAGCTTTTAAACATTATTATTATTATTAATTCATTCTTAGTAAAGCGCATGGCTACCCTTAGGCATCCCAGCGCTGGTTGCAACCACTAGAAGATTCCAGTCTAACGGCAATTTCTGGAAGAGCCACGTTTTTAATTGCTTCCTGAATGCTAAGTGGTGAGTCGTTGAACGACGCTGGATCGGTAGCGTGTTCCATAGAGTGGACGCATTATTTGAGAACATACGCCCGCCCGAACGTACTCAACTAGGTTGGCCGATCTCAAGCTGCGAGAGGGCCTATGAAAGGACATCAAAGAATGTTTGATTTTTGGACCTGTTCCCCAAAGGGTTTTATGTGCAATGCAAAGAGATTTGAACATTATGCGTTCTGTGATGGGTAGCCAATGCAGTGCCTTCAGTGCTGGTTTAGCCGATTGTTTTCTGGGGATATTGTGTAGCAGCCTAGCTGCGAAATTCTGCACCACCTGAAGTTTCAGAGTGGTGGTATTTGGGGTGCCCAGGTATAATGAGTTACAATAGTCCAACCGAGGCAACACCAGTGCTTGCACCATAGTTCTGCGTGCTGTAACCGGGAGCAGTGGCAATATTTTCCGCAATTGCCTTAAGATTCCAAAGCATGTAGCTGCTACTTGTACTGCTTGGTGGTCAAGTTTTAGTGACCTGTCTAGCCAGATTCCTAAGCTTTTGATCCTTTCTTTAGGTTTTGGAGGTGGACCCAGGCAGTTGGGCCAGTTCACAGCTGGCGAGCTGCTCGTGTGATTGCCAAGAATCATTAGATCAGTCTTGTCCCCGTTAAGCTTAAGGTATGATTGGTCCATCCATGTGGCCACCTTTCCTAGGCAAGTTTCAAGGTCGACTGCGCTCTTCTTAGGGTGATTAAGGGCTACCACTAACTGAGTGTCGTCCGCATAGGCCACTATCTGGATCCCATACGGGAGGACTATCTCAGCCATGGGTCTTAAGTACACATTGAAAAGGGTGGGGCTTAATGAAGATCCTTGTGGGACACCGCAGGTTAGTGGGACCTTTCTTGAGGTATGGCTGCCTTCAAATACCTGGAATGTCCCATCTGTTAGAAAGGACTTAAACCAGGCATGGGCTTTGCCTGCGACTCCCACCTCTAAGTCTGTCCAAGAGGATGCCATGATTTACAGTGTCAAATGCGGCACTTAAATCAAGCATGATGATTGCCCACTGTACCTCCCTGATCAAGGACTTTCCGTGATTCTTCCAGAACTGTTAATAGTGCAGTTTCTGTGCCATGGGTAGGTAGGAAGCCTGTCTGGGAGGTATGTAAAATCGCGTGGGATTCAAGGTAGTTCGTAAGGGTCTTATGTACATGTTTTTCTAAGATTTTACTGGTCATGGGGAGAAGTGAAACCGGCCGATAGTTGCTCCAAACGTCCGGGTTAAGGTTGTTTTTTTTTTTTTATTAGTGCTTTGACCATGGCGTGTTTCCACGACCTCGAGACTGATGCGGTGATTTTGGATGAGTTGAGAACTTCCAATAATACCGGTAAGATGACCTCCTTTACCTTGTGCAGCAGGTTCACTGGAGCTGCGTCACAGGGGGAACCCGATTTGACTGTAGTAAAAAGTTTGGAGAGTGTGACCAGGTCTAGGATGGGAAAGTCAACTAGACGGTCCGATTCATCCTTAGTACTTTCTGATTCAGAGATCAGGTTCTCAGGCCCAGGAGCTGGTGGGAATGAATTGTATATATTGAGATTTTTTTTTATTAAAGAATTCTGCTAATTCCATGCAGCGTTGAGGTGCTGTTTCTATGGACCTTTCTGGCTGGGAGCAGCGTGACAGCTATTTTACTATTCTGGAAATTTCCCTGGGAGCATTGGCTGCCATGTTAATTTTCTCCTCGTAGTATTGTGCCTGGGCTTTCTTGATTTCCGTCTGATAATTTTTGATCGCCTCTATTTTTGTTTTTTCTCTGGGCTGTAATCCCTCCTCCATGCCCTCTCTAGTTTTTTACATTTTTGTTTAATTTCTCGTATTTTAGGGGTGTACCATGGAAATCGTTTTTCTATGGGTCTCCTTGAACTCCATTTATGAGGAATAATGGAGTCTAAGGATGTGACAATCCATTTGTTAAAATTATCGGAGGCTATACTAGGGTCAGGGTCACCTTGGGGATTAATGTTCGACAGTGTTGTAGACCAGATTTCCGGAGCTAGTTTTGCCCAAGATCGGTCCAAACTCTTCGATGCTCGATTGTTGGGTATGATCGTTGACGACTCCCAGACTATCGGGATAATTAAGTGATCTGACCAAGGGACTGGGGATGGACTGTCTACAGAAAGTTTTTCTTCATTCGAAAATACTGGGTCTAGTATGTGGCCTTTGTTGTGTGTCGGACTTGTGACTTTTTGGGTGAGTTGTAAGGCCTGTAGATTTTGTATAAGGCTGAGGACCTCCGCTTTATTGAGGTCATCTAAGTGCATATTGAGGTCCCCCAAAATAGTGAAATTAGCGGCGGAGTTTGCCCTTGTTGCCGCCGTATCGGCAAGGGATTCGACAAACGTCCCATACGGGCCAGAGGGTCGGTATATTAGAATTCCAGACAATGAGCATGTGGGGGAAAAGGTGAGTGCGAATCCTATGCTTTCACAATCCTGGATGATATCTGGTTCAATGCGTCCCTTTACGTGGTCTTTAAGGATGATGGCAATCCCCCCGCCCTTCCTGGGGGTAGCGCTTGTACCACCTCTGGTTCTGCATCTTTGTGCAGCCACGTCTCGGTCAGGAACAGCGCCTCTGGCTGCTCTTCACTGAGTAAGATGTTAATTTCAGAGACGTGTTTTGGCATGGAACTGCAGTTCAGGAGGAGTAGATTTAGCTCTTATATTCTCTTTCTGGGCCGGTCCCCGCACGGAGTGACTTAATTTAAAGGGGCAGTTAGGGCATGCTCTGCTGCCAGCGGTAAGGCTAATACAATGCATACACTTCTCATTGTTGGGTATTCGTAGTGCTAGTTGCTGGTGCGCTGAGCTAGGGCCAGGGGTCCTGGCCCCTGGTCCCGAAAGGTCGCGGATGGGCGCAGACGGGCTTGCCTTGGGCATCAATGGGATTTTTACATTTACCACAATACATTTATAGTTGGTGGTTATGTCAATGTTTAGAATGATGAAACTCTTCACACCACAATAACAAATGTTCAAGTGGCTGTAGGACAATTAAAATATGTCAGGAATACAATATACTGTAACACTATAGCTTCTAAGAGTAAACTGAAAAAGGCTAAAGGCCTTCTTACTAGTCAATACCCGCTTTAGAGGAAACTTTGTCCGTGCAGCAAGCTGCTGTTCTGCATCCTGTTAAAGGGTGTTCAGGGACGACATCGCGTGAAACTCAAGATAGCCGCCATTGCTGATAAACAAGTCCCTGTGTGGTCTAGTGATTGGAGCAGAGAAAGCCTTGGTGTGCACGCTGAATGCAGCGCAGTTCAACTGAACTCCTGAAGGGACCGGTACCGTCTCTTCAGCATGCATGTGAAGAGAATTTTCAAGTCAAGAAAAGAAACCATTGTCCAAAGTTTGTAGTCCACGGATGAGGAGCGGAATCACAGTCCAGAGTAGTGTCTTGCCTTTGTAGAGCTGACCTCTAAGGTCAGGAGTAGTGTCTCAGTTCTATATATGGGTGACAGTTGAAAGTTGAAACTCCTGAGTTGGGGAGATAAAGCCACTGTTTCCTGAAAAGTAAATATCGATATGAAACATTCAGAGTGTGTTCATTTGAGGAGCTTTTTGGAAAGAAATGGAGTGTAATCCTGGAGACTGTTGTGAAAGAATTTTCAAGTCACAGACAAGCTCTCCAGTGTACCTACTGACAATCAAAAATCCCTGAGGCGAAGAAAACTAGAGGAAAAGTAAATTTTCAAGAACAAATAAGAATCTCACACACGCGCCCCGACCCCCAACTGGTTAGAGATTAAAACAAAAAGAAAATGTAATTGCAAAAGAGACATTCATCTATCATCTTGTCCCAACATTATTCCACCAATCAAATCTGCTGGAAGTCTATTCCTCCACACCCACTATATATTACTAAATATTTATAGGTCAGAGCAGCAATTCCTCAAATGAGTTCAGGTAAAGATTTAAGAGTTTTATATATATTTATACGCATTGTGTTTGTGTTTAAGAGCTCAAATAGAGATCAGTACAGTTCAGAGTGTCCCTATTAATATTCTCTATATGTTTTATAGGTACATCCTCCTAGAGTAGCTGTGATTTGATTTCAAGGGTGCCAAAGTACGAAGCAGACATGCCTGATCTGAGGAGTCTATATCACCTTTCCGCCCCTGTGGATTCTAAAGACCGATTTGAATTTCGGTCACTGGTATTAGTGGAGGGGACTGTAGACTACTCTTCTGCTCCCGAAGAGATTGCCATCAGGTACATGACAGATCAATAGTGCTGAGCAAAGGGGAGTGGCCAGCAAGATGGCTGAATAGCAGTAACTTCCATGGGCTCAGACGTCTCGATTGACATCCCGACGGCTCAGGCGCCATCGATGCCCCTATTTTAGGCAAACCTGCAGTGCATGTCATGGCACTAGGAGGGGAGGAGAGGCAGGCTCCCGGACATCCAGAGGGGCGCGAGGCGGCCCTTCCTCCGAAATGTGGAGGTTGCAACATCTTCTAACATGGCAGCCGTGCAGCAGTGAGCTCCTCCCAAGCGAAGATCCTGGAGGAGGCCGACTGGTGGCAAGGGGCCAGCTTGGAGAGCCTGTGCAGTCGTGCTCTTTCCCACCCCTCCCCCTCGCCCTTCTGGACGAGGCCACAGGAACATTGATCTGGAAGCGCTGACCAACATCACAGGGTGGTTCTGGCCGGAGTGAGGTTTCTCTCCTGAGGATCTCGATCAGGGAGGGAAGAAGAATATGGGCTGCTGCCTGGCTCCTGCGGGGTTAATGCAGCTGTGCTGACTCTGATCAGGCCAGGAGTGGCCGAGTGGGCCTTCTGGCATGATGGGGTGCTGTGGAGTGCCTCACCCACCTGCTGAAAAGTCATCGGCCCTCAGTGAGATAGTGGCTGCCAGATGAGGAACTCTTCCCTGGCCCAGTGATAACTAGAGGTGGAGGGTCTGCAACTGTTGAGTGCTGGCGGCGGGAGCTGGGGGAGTACAGATTCCTGGTCCCTCCCCCTCTTTGCTGTAGCAGCATCCCCCACCTCATGGGGGAGCTTCATTGCTGGAACTTGTCTGGGCCAGAGTACCACAACTCCCCTGGGACTTGGTCAACGGGTGGGGAGGGCAGGCCCGAAGTGATAGACCGTTGGTTGCCGGGGGCAGAGGCATGGGGCATGAGATACAGTGCCCTAGAACTGATTGATGCAGCAACAAATGGACGGAATGCTGAATGAATCAAACATTCACCCCCAGTCAAGAGATGTGGGTTAAATCCATCGTTCTTTTGCTCACTACGCCACCCCAGTTTCAACCCAGCCATATGCAAATCAGTCTTGACCCTGCTCCTCATGGGAACAGTCCAGCTTGAACTGCCAACCAGATCTCTTGACTGGGGGTGAATGTTGGAAGGGGATCGATACATCAATATATCGACCCCCCCCCCACCCCCCCCACTGAGGCAGCGCATCAGATGGTTCACTATACGCACCTGAGCGGGATACTCGTTTGCCTTTTCTTCGGGTGACCCATTAACGCCTCACCCCTGGGAGACATGCGGACCACAACGGATGCCTTGACCACCTTCTATGCTATGCGTCATGGCATGGCGCTCGTATGTGTCTCCGGGCGGTAATCTTTGGGTGTTGGTAGGGACTAGGTCGCCCGTGCATGACTTATGAGCAGTGGCCATAGCCGTATGAATGTGTTCTGGTTTGGACGTATTGGATTGTTTGTTATCACGTGTCAGGTGCACAGAACTTACCAGGATGCTTACTGTGACACCTTTGAGACACGATTTTCATTTTTCTTTGTATTTCTCTTTGTCATCCCTATTTAGGTACTACCATTGCTTGGGAAAATCTACTATTTGAGATTTCCATACCACTAATTAGGGAAATTCTCCCTGTGGTGAACCCCAAGCTACCTTTGATTCACGTGGGTTACCAGTCCTATTTCTGGAACCCGTCCTTTAGTGCACATCTTTCACACTAGTTAGGTCCTGAAGAAACGCCATTGATCATTTAGACTACCAGGCGTGAAA
Source organism: Calotriton arnoldi (assembly GCA_963921515.1). NCBI lineage: Eukaryota > Metazoa > Chordata > Amphibia > Caudata > Salamandridae > Calotriton > Calotriton arnoldi. The sequence goes on from CAWUFW010004096.1 coordinate 1,362,986, forward strand.
CATGTCGACCTTTTGTTAAGTTACACGGGCACATTAGGCCTTATAGTAACTAACCTTCGGGTTTTTTATTCTACCAGGGGCACCACGCTAATAAAGAATTTCCTTGTGGATACCCCTATGTATTTTTAGCCACCACCTCTGCACGCACTTTTACACTTTTTTCACTGGATCCACCCCACACACCCGCATTCACCTTACGGCTTTTCTCTTAAAAGATCTCCGTGAAAGTGACCCTTCGGGGGACCGTCGGGCATTGCAGCGCCGGCCCGACGAGGAGCAAAAAAAGCCCGATGATGAAGCATGACATCCTTCGGGGTGTGTGAGGGCTACTAAGAGGCTAGACTTGGCCCTCCCCTTCGGGATTGGATCCTTGATACCGGGGATGAACCTCTGCCTCTTTCTCCTTCTTCTCCCTTTCTCCTAACCTACGACTCTATTCTTTTTACTCTCTCGCTCTGACAGGGTGACATTTCGCACCCTCTAGTTGGAACAGTGTCCCTTTAGATTTAAAAACCCACATTACATTACTTAGACGCAGTCGCCACCCCAGTTTTAGATAGAGGCCCACGAGGCATTGGAAAGGTATATTGCATTGCAGGAGGTTCAGGCAGCCATACAACGGGTAAATCTCTGGGGCCCAACAGTGTCCTGGCAGAATTCTATAAGCAGTATGCCAGACTCTTGGGGCCACACTTGCTACACCTATTCAGAGAAGCTAGGGATAAGGGGGCATGACGAAGGACTTTCAAGGAGCTATTATCGCAGTTCTACCCAAGGAAGGCAAACCCAGAGACCAATGCAAATCGTATCACCAGATCTCCCTACTCAACATTGTAGTTTAAAAACTGGCGACCATACTTGCCACTAGGCTCCTCCATGTCATTACTCCCTTGGTACATACAGACCAGTCCAGCTTTATACCAGGTAGGTCAGCGGGATATAACCTGTGATGCACACAATTGGCTTGCGGAGGTGAAGGATCTGACGGTCCCTTATGTCTCACACTGGATTCAGAAAAGGCGTTTGACGTGGTCCACTGGCCATTCCTTTAGCTAACATTAAAGAGGTTTGGATTCAGCCCCTGCTACAGGGAAGAGGATGTCATTGCTGTATAGGGTCAAAACAGCGGCGGCAAGAGTGCATGGGGTGCAATCAGTTTCTGATTGTGAGGGGGACACGGAAAGAACGCCCTCGGTCCCCTCTCCTGTTTACACTCAATAGAATCTCTGGCATGTCTAGTGTGGGCACATGAAGGGGTGAGGGGGTGAAGAGGAGGAGAAAAATGACATCCTCCTGTATATCACCGAACCAGAGAGGACTGTCCCAGTCGTTTTCCGAATCTTTGAGAAATACTTAGAGCACTCTGGGAATGTATATACTGGGAGAAGTTGGTGTTCTATCAGCCAAGTGGATCGGTGGACCCGGAAGTTCTCCTGCAGCGATTGAGGATGGCATGGGAGTTTTTTAAAAACTGAAGAATATGGATGACATCCTACACAGAGCATTGCCTAACTAGGAACCTTGGTTGGGGGCATCTGCTTTCCGAGAGGATGCAGAGAGGTGGCGTGGACTACCCCTCACCCTTCTGGGATGGGCTGCTATCTTCAAAATGGTCGTGCTTCCCAAGCTGCTCTATGCCCTCCAGAAGAAATACTACTTTACTCTGCAAGAAGTGGTTACTAGAATACATGGAGGTTAGGTCCCTGCTCAGGAACGGGCACCCCAAAATAGCTCTGAAGACATTACACTGCAATCCCTATAATGGAGGGATTGCACTCCCAGATATTGAGGCTTACTATTGGACGGCACACCTGATAAATATTAATGACTGGATCTTCACCCCTTACGACCACTTGACCTTTAGGCTGTAACAGGAGCGATGCAGGCCTGTACGCACCTACACTATCAGTACGGTGGGAAGGGAGTCGAACAGCTGCTGCCCAAAACCCAGGTGGCACCAGGGCTTGGGGAAAAGCCACTAAGTGTATTGGATGGACCGTCACACTTGACTTGTGTTAGGTTCTCCCTGGTATACCCAATGAAGCCGATGCCCCAAGGGCCAAACTCATTTAGTGGCCAAAGGTCTGGTAGTGGCCAAAAGGGAAGTGGCCAGGCTATGGGGGGAGAAGTCACCAACTATAGAAGAATGGAGATGGATGGATATGTATAGGGCCGCAGAGAAAATCACCTATAAAAGCAGGGCTGTCCACGTCAATTTTACAAGATGTGGGGTAGCTGGCTAAATCATTATGCATTGGGGGCATCAGGAAAGGGGCTGGACTTTCGATAGTGGTTACTACTTGAGGTCACAACATTATAGAGTTGATGAATGCGCCTGTAAGTGTATTGTTGACTTGTTGGATACTGTACGTCCTGCAACTGTAATGACACTGATTACCACCCTCATAGTTTGTACGGCTATGGGTGCATGTTGGCTCCAATTTGAGTTAATTAAAAAAAATAAAAAACACTTTAAAAAACAAAATGGCGTTGAACAAAGCAGATTTGCAATTGAATGTGCACTGCTCTATGCAAAAAATGCAATTGATTCACAGGTAATCAAACGTGAATAGGAGCCCATAAACAAATTCGAGTTTACAGTGGAGAAGACCAGGATGTTTCATTTGGTAGAACACCTATGAGAGAAGAACCCTTAAATAATAGTTTTGCATTATATTTAACCCAATTTCAAATCTTACAAGTTTCATGTAGGTTTTTCTACCCTTGTCATAAACGTTAGTTTCAAATTTTTGAACCAGTACCCAGATGTAGCATTACAAAAACTGCAGCAGGAGCCATCAAATCCAAGGAAGCATTTTTTTCCAGTAACAAAACATTCACAGTCTATACCATCCTGCAGTTCAGGCACTCCACAACACTAGTAATACCAGAAGAACAAGTTACATAACTTTGGTAACGTTCTTTCTAGAGAATACCCTACGTAATCGCAGATTCCTTCGGATATCCGCCAGGCACCAGACTGAATCCAGAGACTGTTTTTGTAGCAGTGCTCCTCCATGCAGATCGCTTCAGAGAACACCACAAAAAGGTTATCGTCCACACAATGATCCTTGGTATGATCTAGGTCAGTGATTCTTAACCTGTGGTCCGGGGACCACTGACGGTCTGCAAACCATATTGGGGGTGAGGGGGGTGTCTGATTGCTTAGAAAAATAAATTCTAATTGATTAATAAAGTGTATATAAGTAAGGAAACAAAATGTAAGGTTTAACATTTTAAAACGTTCTGTGAATGTAAAGTAATTTAAAGCTAAACATTCAGTTAGTATCACTGATTTGTAGGAGCAATGCAAGTGCATCAACAAGAATATAGTATGGACAAGGAGTGCCCTCAATGGAATTTAGAAAAGCTCCAACCTTCCTTAAAATATTTTATTTAATTAAACAAAAACAAAATTAATAATTTGCATATTTGTTCGATTAATGCTTGTTTCTATATTTCTAGTGTTTTGTTTTCATGTTTAAATCATCAAAAAAGTTTAGGCCTGTGTCCCTGGCTGGCTCAGTGGGGGTCCTCAGTTTCCCAAAATTATTCGGGGGGTCCCCAGGATCCTGTTGTGATTAAATGGTGGTCCAGTAATTCACAAGGTTAACCATCGATATATGTAAAAGCCCATTCTAGGGTGGAACTGATGTAACCTCCTTTGTGGGTTGAGGAGTTGAGGACCCTGGCAGAGTAAATGGGTTGTCAATGTGGGAGTGCCATCCTTTCCTAGAAAGGCCGTCCGAGAGCTCCGCACCAATTTACACAGAAAAAAAGTGTAGGATAGATGCACGGACAGAATTTGCGGGTCACTGATATGACTATCTGATGTGATCACAATTAGGAAGACAGTTTGAGGTCAGGAGACGCCACTGGAAGCTATGCAAAGGCTCTATGGGCATACAGGAAGAATGTCAAGACCAGGTTGGGACCAGGCATCACCAACTGCTTGGGAGTAAATGTCTGTCAAACCTTTAATGAGCCGCATAACAGGCGATTTGAACAGGGATGGTTGGTTAGGCAAACGAAGAAAGGCCGAAAGAGCTAAAAAGTAACCTTTCATAGTGTCCACTGGGCGAAACATGGGAAGTCAGTCTTTCTATGAGTTAACCCTCTGGAACGGCCCCAGGATTTCCAGAACTCATGTGGATATTGTTCAACCAGGGTCAGCCTCATGGTATGCACTGTAAAGCATTCCGGAAACTGCAAAAGAACTGGCTTTTTAACTCTCCTTATCCTCCCAGTTTCCTCCCTTGTAGGTCATTCAATGCCTTTTTAGCCAGCGCCAAGACAACTCTGGGTATTCGCTGCGCTTTAGAAATCTTATTAACATGACATTTCAAAGCACTGTCTGTGCTCAGGTAATGTACAGGCTTGGGTAACAACTCTTTAGAGAAAAGGTACAGTGGACCTCATGGAGACATTTCTACAAAAGAAAACACTGATACTGCCCTAAGGCAATCTGCGGTATCCAGACTTGAACAGATAACACTTGGCTGCATCCTGCCAATCATGTATTGTCTGGGCCCAAGAGGACCCAAGATCCTCCAGGACTCCCAGCAAGATATCACTGGCCAGGTCCCCAAGGGCATATGTATTGGTCCAACAGCCAGACTAAGTCTACAGATTGTGGTGCTAGACTGGTGGACGAAAACATGTTTGCCAAAGGCATCAATCCTTTTGGATTCTCTATCCAGAGGAGTATTTGTAAATGTTTGGATTCACATTACTGGTTGAGGACCGTACAATAAGGCTCCCTAGATTGGGGTGCTAGGCACACAAATCTAAGTTACCAGGTGTTAGCCTATGAAGTCTGACCACCTGCCAATTGACAGGTGGGCAAGAGCAACTGTTTCGATCAGGTAGCAGAGTATGCAAGACAATCTTGAAGTGGTCGTAAGGGCTCAGATGCTGCTTGCCCAGGCTGCAGAATTTGTCAACAGTTTTGATTTAGTCTCAGTGGATGGCAGCTTTAGATTCAGTACCTTTAAACCACCAGTGCAAATGAGGCACTTTGTTGATGGCCCATGAGAGGAGTTAAGCTCTGTCTTGCGAGAGGTATCAAGCCCACTGCAATTATGTAAGTTAAGGCAAAGTCATCTGTATAATGAGGGGTTGCAAGCCAAATCCCTCACCATTATCAGTACTGTGGGGTCCACCTGTCACGAGGTCCATAGTGGGGAATTATCGTCTTCCCTAAGTTAGCATGAGCACGTTGCTGCCAGTCTCCTGCTTTGTGCACTTTACTACACGACATTGTTTGCTTGTTCCACTCTGAAACTTTCACATAGAACATGCTGTTTTCGCGCCATGCTCGTTCCTGGGATTTAGTCTGCACATTGTGAACAAGGTCGAACAATGCCCCTTGTTATTTCGATCTGGTCAGGCCCTAGGACCTAGGCAAAACATGCAGATGCAGCTGTTACTTGGGAACACGCATTTTGGTCATATGGGGCTACACAGATGGGTAACTGACACTTTGAGAGGGAGAGGAGCATGACAGCACCTGTGATGTAGAAGTACCATCTATAGACTGAGGTACAGAGTCTGCTGATAGCCCCCAGAGATCTTCTAATATATAATAATTTTGCTTCTACACAAGGGGAGGGAGGTTAGGCTACTCTGTCGTTTATGACAGCTCCTTTTATGATTTTCGGACTACTTGCTATGCTGACCGATTTGTGTTAGGCATTTTTCTACTGATAGTGGCACGTATACTGCATACTAGAACATGTTAGTTAAAATAAACATTTTAAACTGCCTCGTGTTTGTCAGATCTTATTGTGGAAGAGCACAAGAGCGTGAGCGAAAGGATGCATCTCGCAACCGCAATTCCTGAGAGAGTTGGGAGTGTTGTGTTCTTTGGTGTCTAATCACTTGTTCCTCTGTGAGTGAGTAGGAGGGGAAGTGAGACACTATAGCTAGTCGGCCTCTGGCTCATGAGTACTAAGGTGGCAGGATAACTCAGTCCCGGCCTACTAAGGTCCCATCATCCCAAGCATAGTTCTGTGATCTCACAGAATCCACGCAACACAACCTGCTCTGGCACAGGATCAGAATCCAAGCCAAAAAGGTAATGGAGCCTCTGTTGATAGCTGTGACTACGGCAGAGGATTAGACTCATTATGCCTGACAACATAGTGTGCCTTTGTACTCAAGCCATTGCCTATATCTGTTCAGGATCCAACATGGGTCTCAGAACAGAATCATCCTTTGATGCCAGAATCTGCTTGGTGGGAACTGGTGTGAATCATGGGGCCAGAGAGTAAGCCTGTACTGGTGTTGCTTAATGCGCAGTAACTTGTCCCAAGCAGGCAGACTGAGCTGCGAAGGGACCAGCCAGCAGTAACTATGTCAAGAGATAGAAACTTATTTGCAATGAGAAAGAACCCTGGGCAGTACTCGCAGGAAATTGGTCCAGTTCTTGGCATAAATGATTGAGCAGTTGTGAGCTACTGTTTCAGAAGATACGAGTCTGAAAATCATATTAAGCTGGCAATTAGAATTTGGCACAGAGGAACACTGCACTACAAACAATTCAACTTTAGTGTAGGCTACGACTTAGTAAGGCTCCAGGAGATCAAGGGGATTTTCGTAATATTTAAGATGAAGGTGTTTGATTTAGAGCTAAATTCTTGGCAGTAATGTATTCATTTGTCCTGGTCGTCAGTGGGTTAAGATGGAGTTAAGAAACACTAATTCTCAAGGAGGTCTGCAGCCCAGAAGTCTTCATCAAAACTCACTGCATCTTCGACAGTATTGTGCGGACATCTGAATCTTCGTCCAACTTAGTTTTTACATTCGACAGTCAGTAGGTGTAGGATTCTGGAAGACATTTACAAAAACTTGCAAAGTATGTGTCTTCATAATATTTAAAAGATATAGTTTAAAAACAATGAGTGTAGGTATATATGTGCATAAACATTCATTTTAAACTGGATTATTAAATATCATTGAGTCAATAAAATAATATTTTAAAAAGGAATTTAACTCAAGTAGTATTAGGATTACCATCCATACTGGGATCCTCAGCTTGGCACACTACAGTAATACAATGGCCTGAAGCTAAATGAACTGCGTTACATAGAGAAGTAATTACGCAATGTCAGCATTTGGGATGGCCTAATATTCTCCTTCAAGGAACCCATAAAAGAGGATTCATGCACTCTCTGAAGACGTTCCAAACTGATCAAAGTGTAAGTGGCCGGTGAATACTAGACACTCTGCAGAGCTGGTATGCTTCTCTGCACCGTTCTCCAAGTGGATATGTATCAGTCATCCTCACATTTGCAACTCTACCTGAAGATAAAGTAATTGAGCCAATGAATATTAAAAAGTACCAGGGAGAGGGATCGTTGCTGCTGAACTGCACACTTTGCAGGTGGAGGAATTATAGGAGCCCGGATGAATACGTTAACATTGACTCAAAATCAAGAGTATATCCAATCAAATACGGCCCCTGCAATCCTACACCCTGCAAAACAGTGGTTTACTGTGCCATGTCCAGAAGTAAAGAGGCTTACAGCGGCTTGCTGGCCTTCGTCAAGTGAAGCTTTCTCTACCTCCATGATTAAGGTCTGAATCCAGACTGGGAGTCACACAATAATTTTCTACTTCACGTACGATTGCAACTGACTGATAACTTCTTTCTCAGATTAAAAATAAAAAGCTTGAAATTGGCACAAGAGAATCTACTTTTGTGAATGGAGGGCACAATAATTCTGTTCCTTAAAGAGTGGTGAATGAGTTACCTTCACATCTGCTGGTTCAACCGGTCGGATGTCCTGGTTTTATGGCCAAATTTGATACTTCCACCAGGAGTATAAAGGGGGAGAAATACAACTAGTGGAGGGGGGTATTGACAACACAGGTAAAGTAACGGTAGAGAGATTAATAAGATTTCAGACATCTAATTGTTTTATTGCTCTCGGATAGTTACCACAACCCCGCCTCATTGGTCGACAGTGTGAACGGAGTGGCTGATTTTATAACCTGCTGGAGAAGACCGCACAATATCAAGGGCGTAGGAAAGAAAACAAGTTTATAGCAAATTAAGTGAGGACGTTGTGGATCTTGATTGCATGCTTTACTAATGAAATGGTGTTAATGACTACACAGGAAATCTGACAGAACAGCCTGTGCTTGGTTTTTAGACAGTTGCACTGATTGATTAGAGTGTAGAGCCTTAAAATGGAGTGCTTTGTGAAACATGTTAAGTACAGCAAAAAGGGACAGATATTTTATCCTTTCATGCCATCATGCGGATCAGTGTAAAACTATCCTGAAATAATGGAGATGCCAAATCTTCAGCATTTTCTGCTCTGACTGGCAAGTGCATGGACAGGCAGACAGATTTTCCTTTTGAGTGCTGCTGATGCACCTGCTGTGCACACCCCCACACATCAGGCTGAATTACAGTGTTCAGGACAGGACCTAAATTGTGACACTAAAAGGCAAACTCTACTAGTTTAAGATGGCAGCTCCAGCTGTGAAGTCCAAAATGGCTGGCGAAGGTGCAAAATACTGCTTAATTGGTGGAGAGAAGATAGGTGGCAAGAACGGTGAGACCTTAGCGAATACCCATAAAGCTGTAGTTGAAATTTGTGACTAAGCACTAGCAAGAAAAGCTAAATTATGGTGCAGTAATCAATTACAAGCCCTTAAATGCACTGACTATAGCACAAGCAACCCAAAGCGTAAGCCTGTAGACAGTGCAAAATATTAAATGATTATCTTTGGGGGGGGGGGGCAAACTGCATTTCCCACTCTTCCTCCTTGATTGGTCATACTACTCTATCAAGTATAGCAGTGTCCGAAATGCAGTTATTCTAAATTGCTGCATGGTGGCTCCCACTTGAACTCCATTAGGCTACCCTGGTCTATTTTGCCTGAATCCTTAATGCAGCAGTGGAGCTTTGGCTTAAGATCACACCACTGTACATGTTCTCTCTACAGATATAGTCTAACATTCATCATCCTTCTTACTAGCTCCACTCTTTAATTTGGCTGACAACGGCATGCATCATTCGATCTCAAACCTTTGCTTGGCAGCTGGGGGTTTGGGCTTCGCTGGAAGACTGCACTTGTTGCAATCTATTCATGAAGCGGGTGCTGACATTCGACAGTGGTGTGTGTGCTGTGATGAGTAATCTAAGATGTTGTTTTCAGTCTTACAACTTCAATGCCACCAATAATGTTGAGGGCAACTTCGAAAACCTGAACCTCAAATTTTCTCTACACCCAATTCACTATCCCAATCCTGATACTGGTTTGTTCTCTGCACTATATCTGCGATTCACCTGCCTTTCAATTATGGGAATGAGGGCCACAATGTATTACAGAGTACTGGTGGTCACTCCGCAATGTTCTGCTTCTTGGACTCTTGCAATTGACCGAGGACTTCTCTCAGAATGGAATTTTAAAAAAAAAAGTTTGAAATTGGTTGATAGCACAAGAGGATCTATTGGTGAATTCTTGAAGAACAAGTTACTTACCTTTGGTAATGCTTTATCTGGTAGAGACTATCTAGCTGCAGATTCCTTAACTTTGAATTTTCCCGGGCGTTAGACTGGATCTGGAAGATTTTGTGAGCAGTGCACCAGCGCGCGTGCAAGTGGCTTCGATCGGCTCCATGTGTTTTGTCGGCTGCTCAGAATGAGACGTTGCAGTACCTACATAGGCGCCACCTAGGGGCGCTAATGTCAGTCTTTTCACAACTTTCCATGCCAGAAGCGCAGAGCCATGAAATGCACTGACCACTGGTGTGAAAAACTAGGGCCATGAAAGGGGTCAGCCCGGTCCCTAGAAATCTGTCGCAGAGCGGGGAGGATGGGTGGGTCGCTAAGGAATCTGTGGCTAGATCTAGTCTCTACCAGGTAAGGTGTTACCAAAGGTAAGTAACTTGTTCATCTGAGAGAAACTTCTAGCTGCAGATTCCTTACCTTTGAATAGATACCCAAGCAATACCTTCACGGAGGTGGGTCTGTGGACCAATTTTAAACAAGGAAGTACTGCAGGACCGAATGGGTGAAGTGCCCATCCTACAGACCTGACTGTCCAGCCAGTAATGTTTGGTAAACATGTGTAGAGATGCCACAGATGTCCAGTACCAGAACCCTGCATGCTAATGCAGTAGTCGCAGCTTTACCTCTAGTAGAATGAGCTTGCAAGCCTTCAGGAGGTTGATTCTTGGACAGTGTGTAACAGATTTTGATGCAAAGCATGACCCATCTGGAGATGGTTCGCTCCTGCACCGCCCGACCTTTCTTCACACCAACATACCCCACGAAGAGTTGGTCGCCCACCTGGAACTCGTGTGCACTCTAGGTAGAACGACAATGCATTTTTGGGGTCCAGGTGGTGCAGTCGCTCCTCTTTAAAGGGACGCGGAGGAGCAAAAAAGGTAGGCAAGGGGACCGATTGGCCAACATGAAATGGGGTGACCACATTTGGCAGAAAGGAGGCCCTTGTGTGAAGCACCAGTTTGTCAGAATAGAAAGGTAAGGCGGCTTAGAAAAGGCCTGCAGCTCACTCACTCTGAAGGCAGATGTAATTGCCACACAGAAGGCTGTTTTCAATGTTAGAAGCCTGAGGGGACAATTGTGGGGAGGCTCGAAAGGAGCACAATTTAAGAATGTCAAGACCAGATTAAGATCCTACTGAGGAATGATAAATGGTGAAGTAGAGAAGAGATGTACAAGACCCTTCAGGAACTTATGTAAAATAGGACTTTTATAATGAGGTTTTGTCAGACAGTCTTAAAAAGGCAGGAAGAGCAGGCAGGTAGCCCTGGAGTACCAAGAGCAGAGCCCTGGTGGGCAAGGGAGAGAATGAAAAGTAAGACTTCAGAAAGAGGGTCAGAAAGGGGGCAAACATTTTTGTGCACACCATACCACAAATTTCTTCCAACGGCCGGTGGATAATATCTTGGTGGAGGACCGATGGCTTCCAAGATGACATTGAAGACAGGTTGAAAGCAGTCAACGGTCACCACTAAATCTCCACGCAAGAAGGGGAAGAGTGGGCAGGTTCAGGTGGAGAATCTTCCCCTGCTGCTGCAACAGAAGGTCCTCCCAAAGAGGCTGCCTGATCAGATGATTGATAGCCATGCTCAGTTGCTCGGGATACCAGACTGTGTGCCCAGTCCAGAACCACAAGGAGGACTTAGCCATTTTAGGGAAGTTGTTCTCACAATCTGGCCCTTGTCCAAAGTCCGGGTGTGCTCTTTGCAGAAGACTCTTCTCTCCAAAACTACCTCACGGGGTCTTAGTACCCTTTTGGGGAAATTTGTTTATTCTGCCAGGACCATGGTCTAGACGTAAACAGCAAAACTAAATATATGCCGTTTAGCCACCGGAAAAAAAGTCAAGGGGAATGCAGTTCTAGAGGGTGTTAGTTTAGATAAGGTCATCTAATTTGACTACCCAGTTGGGGAGACTCAATGACTCATAGTTGCTCTGTACAGGGATGATTTGAGGGCTACTGTAACCTTGATTCACTAGACAGAAGCACAAACTCTCATTAAATCTTTGCTGAGACTCCAGAAAAGTGATCCATTACTCCCATTAAGTTTGGACTTAAATCTCAGACAAATTTCAGACATAGCTTTTTTTTTAAAACATCTTATATTGGATTCGGCTCTATACGACAGAGGAACTGGCCCTGTACCAAGATTGTCTCTGGGAGATAGTGGCTAACAATCTGGCACATACAGTCACCTGGGTATCGCATGTAAAAACAAGGCTGAGTAGGCTAGGATGGACCGAATATTGGCCACATACCTGTCAAAATTTACTCATGGAGCAAAAAAAAGTATTTGTACCAACTTAGGTCTCATGGGCTGTCACACTGTTGAAAATGAACATTTACTATTCTTTTGTTGCACTTGTGCAAAACAGCGTGCTTGTTAGATTGGTTCCCTTTGCCGGCTCTTTGGGCTTGAAAATCGGTATATAGCCCTGAGAACCTGCAAGTCAGATAACAGGCCCACAATTGCATATTCGGTCGCCCACTACGAACGCTCAATTTGGCACATTAGATCAAAGGCAGTTAGAAAAGCAATTTCACTTCAAGGGCATGTTCCTAATATTTTAATGTTTTAATGTTTTTAAAGTCTCATCTTGTTTAAAAATGCTAACAGATTGAAAGTAACTCAAAGTGCACAGTGCGTTAGACTTTCCGGATGGCATAATGGACCCTTTCCGAGCTCATTTTTAGGACTCAGAGGTTTTGGTCTCTGGTAATTGTTTTAGCATGGAGGTACTCTAGAGTGTTTTTTCTAATGTTAATAGATGTAGCATGAGCTAAAGTTATTTTAGTGGATTTGTGTTGTAATGAACTGTGTATTTTATCCACTATGTATGATGTAATATTCATAGGATTTTCACTGTGAAATGAAATCCAGTATTTGTAAAGTGCACAATTACCCAAGGGTGTCAAGGCACTGGGGGCCGTTGGGAAGATTAAGCGAGCTATTGCCCAGAGTCACCTGGTGCTGGACTAACATGGCACCAGGGATCGAACCGTGAACCACGTGGTCCGTGCACTTTTATGGTTCTTTGAACCGAAATAAAGTTAGCAGATTACTTGGGCCCGGGCATTCCTGATCTTCTTGAGAACTCTGGGCAAGAGTGGTATGGGCAGAAAAGTGTATAAGAGGTTTGAGCTCCACTAAAGACAAAAAGCATCGGAGAGAGAGCCGCCTTGGAAACTCCATCATGCAAAACTGCTGACATGGTTAGATCGGTTCGCCTCTGCCGAGAACGCACAAAGGCTTTCCCCACTGCTGAAAGACCTTGCGCCACCTCTGGGTGGAGATTCCATTCGTGATCCACTATGCATCGAAGACTGAGTTAGTCTGCTCTGGCCTTCAGAGAGCCCACCAGGTGTTGAACCACTTGGGATATGCCCTGTTCCAGCCATGTCCAGAGGCGCAGGGCCTCTTGACAAAGGGTCAACAACCCCAGCCCGCCCCACTTGTTGCAGTACCACATGGTGGTGGTGGTGTTGTCCGTTAACACATGTACTAGCCTTCCCATGAGGGAGAGTAGAAAGACTTTCAATGCCAGTCGGATCGCTCAAAGATCCAGCATGTTGATGTGAAGTCTCGATTACGCCAGAGACCAGAGTCCTCTGATCTCCACCTCTCCCAGATGGCTGCCCCATCACAGGAGTGACATCTGTCCCTATATTCCGATCTGGTTAGTTAAGAAAGTAGTCTGCCTCTAACCGAATCGCGGTTAGTTAGCCACGACTGCAGATCTTTTGCAGTTCCCTGTGATATCTGGACTACATCAGACCGATTCCCCCGATGCTGTGCCCACTGGAACGTCAGGCCCCACTGCAGAGCCCGCATATGACAGCGGACATGTGTCACCAACAGGATGCAGGAGGCCATGAGGCCCAGCATCTTCAGAGCGAGTCTCACCGAAACCCATGATAGAGGCTGATACATAGGTATCATAGCCTAAATATCCTGGACTCGCTGCTAGGGAGGAGAAGCCAAAAACTGCCTTGTGTCCAGAAAAGCTCTGATTAAAGGAAGCAACTGAGGGAGTCAGGTGTGACTTTGGCACGTTGATAGTGAACACCTGAGAGTGCAGGAGGGTCACCATACTGTGGGGGTGGGAAATGACAGCCTGGGGCAAGCCCACCTACAACAGCCAGTCGTCGCAACAGGGGAAGACTGGCACCCCTGATCTTCGCAGATGAGCTGCATCCACCGCCATCACCTTGGTGAACACCCGAGGAGTGCTGGTAAGGGCAAAAGGGAGCACAGCAAACTGAAGATGCTCACCGCCTACAGTAAAACCGCAGATGGCACCGATGGACAGGCAGGACAGGAATGTGGAAATCAGCGTCCTGCACGTCCAATGCAACCAGTCTCCTGGGTCAAGGGCAGACCAGATCTGAGCTAGCTCGGTAATCTTCAATTTCTTCTTTTTGAGGAAAAAGTTGAGGGCTGTGCCATCTAGAATAGGACAATAGCCTTTGTCCATTTTGGGTACCATAAAGTATCAGTAATCGCAATTGCGGCCTACTTCCGACACCGGAAGCACAAGTTACTACTTGTGTAACGATATATCTGTAAGAGACATTAGTTAGTGACAGATTCCTTACCTTAGAATATCCCCAGGCGTCAGACTGGATCCGGAAAGTTTTTGTCAGCAGTACCCCTGCGCGTCGGTAGGTGGCGTCGTGCGGCTCCGTGTTAGTCGCTGGCGTCGTAAGCACCGAGATGACGTCACAGAGACTACTTAGGCACCCACCCATGCGCGCTGTCAGTTCTGTACACGACTTTCCGCGCCAGGAACGCAGAGTCATGCAAGAAACTGACCACTGGTGCCATGAAACTAGGGCCCTGAAAGGGATGACCTTAACCCTAGAATCAGTTCGCAGAACGGGGAGGATGGGTGGGGTGGTAAGGAATCTATCACTAACTAATGTCTCTTACAGATATATCGTTACACAAGTAGTAACTTGTGCATCTGAAAGAGACGTTAGTGATAGATTCCTTACCTTAGAATAGATACCCCAGCAATAACAACCCCGGTGGTGGGTCTGCGAATAGATTACACCAGAAAGTCACGGAGAACAGAACGGCCAAAGAAGCCGTCTCTCCGGACCGGACTGTCAAGGCAGTAATGCTTGGTAAATGTGTGCAGCGAGGCCCACATGGCTGCCTGACAAATATCCTGCAAGGGAACGCCGCGTCCCAAGGCAGCAGTGGCTGCTGTTGCCCTGGTAGAATGGGCACGCAGTCCCACAGGAGGCTCCTTCTTAGCCAAGGAGTAACACGCTTTGATGCACAAAACAACCCACCGAGAGATGGTGCGTTTGTGCACGGCCCGACCTTTTTTGGTGCCCACGTAGCCAACAAAGAGCTGGTCATCCACCCGGAACTGTTGTGTGCGCTTTAGATAGAACGAGAGCGCACGTTTTGGGTCCAGACGATGGAGCCGCTCTTCCTCTTTTGAAGGATGCGGAGGCGGAAAGAAAGTGGGCAAAGTGATGGTCTGCCCGATGTGGAAGGGCATGACAACCTTTGGCAAGAAAGACGGACGGGTCCTTAAAACCACCTTGTCCGGATGAACAGAAAGGAAAGGAGGTTTAGAAGAAAGAGCCTGGAGCTCACTCACTCTCCTGGCAGAGATGATTGCCACCAGGAAAGCAGTCTTTAGAGTAAGAAGACGTAAAGGACAGCTATGAAGGGGCTCGAAGGGAGCGCACATCAGATAGGTCAAGACAAGATTTAAGTCCCATTGAGGCATTATGAAAGGCACGGGAGGAAACGTGTGTGTAATGCCTTTCAGGAAACGATTAACAACTGGGGACTTAAAGAGAGAAGGCTGATCTGGAAGCCTGAGAAAGGCGGAGATGGTCGAAAGATAACCTTTGACAGTGCCCAGAGCAGAGCCCTCCTGGGCCAAGGATAGGAGAAACAGAAGGACCTCGGAAAGAGGGGCAGAAAGGGGATCCACAGACTTAGCTGTGCACCATGCCACAAACCTGTTCCACCGGCAGGCGTATACCGATTTAGTGGAGGAACGCCTGGCGGCCAGAATGACATCACAGACCTCAGGAGGAAAGTCAAATGGAATCAAGTGTCGCCGCTCAATCTCCACGCATGGAGGTGGAGGCTGGACAGGTTCGGGTGGAGGACCATACCCTGTTGCTGTGACAGAAGATCCTCCCGAAGAGGCAGTCGGATCGGGGAATCGATCGCCATGTTGAGTAGCTCGGGATACCAGTATCTTCGTGCCCAATCCGGAGCCACAAGAATGACTTGGGCCCGGTTGCGCCGAATCTTCTTCAGCACTCTGGGCAGAAGTGGTATAGGCGGAAAGGCGTACAACAGACCGCAGCTCCACTCGCGACGAAAAGCGTCGCCGAGCGAGTGCCGCCTTGGAAATTCCAACGCGCAGAACTGATGACATTGCGCGTTCTCTTCGGTGGCGAATAGATCTAACCAAGGCTCTCCCCACTGCAGAAAGAGACCTTGCGCCACGTCCGAGTTCAGACGCCATTCGTGATCCATCAAGCACCGGCGGCTGAGATCGTCCGCCCTGGCCTTCAGAGAACCTGCCAGGTGTTGAACCACCAAGGTAATGCCTTGATGTTCCAGCCATGTCCAGAGGCGCAGAGCCTCCTGACATAGGGTCCACGACCCCGCCCTGTTTGTTGCAATACCACATGGCGGTGGTGTTGTCCGTGAACACCTGCACTACGCTTCCCCGGACAGAGGGAAGGAATGCCTTCAGTGCAAGTCGGATCGCCCGAAGCTCCAAAAGATTGATATGGAGCCGGGACTCCGCCGGAGACCAGAGGCCCCTGATCTCCGCCTCTCCCAAATGGCCGCCCCATCCCAGGAGGGACGCATCCATCACCACTGTGTGCTCCGGTTGGGGGAAGGGAGAGGGATCTGCCATTGACCCAATCGCGATTCGTGAGCCACCACTGCAATTGTCGTGCAGTGCCCTCCGAGATCTGGACAAGATCGGACAGGTTGCCCTGATGCTGTGCCCACTGGAACTTCAGGTCCCACTGCAGAGCCCGCATATGCCACCTGGCATGTTGCACTAGCAGAATGCAGGAGGCCATCAGGCCCAGGAGCCGGAGGGTCATCCTGACTGAAACCCAGGATAGAGGCTGAAAGATGGGAATCATAGCTTGAATAGCCCGGACTCGCTGCTCGGGAGGATAAACACGAAACCGCGTCGAATCCAGAACCGCTCCTATGAAGGGGAGAGTCTGAGAAGGACTCAGGTGCGACTTCGGCACGTTGATGGAGAACCCCAGCAAGTGCAGGAGGTCGGCCGTAGTCTGAAGGTGGGTGACGACTGCCTGGGGCGAGCCCGCCTTCAACAACCAGTCGTCGAGGTAGGGGAAGACTGACACCCCTGACCTGCGCAGATGAGCTGCGACCACCATCACTTTTGTGAACACCCGAGGGGCACTGGTAAGGCAGAAGGGGAGCACCGCAAACTGAAAATGCTCCTGGCCGACCGTGAACTGCAGGTAACGCCGGTGGGCCGGCAGGATGGGGATGTGAAAATATGCGTCCTACAAGTCCAGCGCCACCAGCCAGTCTCCGGGATCGAGGGCAGCCAAGACCTGAGCCAGAGTCAACATCTTGAACTTCTCCTTCCGGAGCAAGCGATTGACGTTCGAGGTCCAAGACGGGGCCGCAAGCCCCCCCTTGTCCTTCTTGGGGACCAGAAAGTAGTGGGAATAACAACCACACCCTACTTCTGGCCCAGGAACCCACTCGACGGCCCCCTTGGCCAAGAGGGCCGTGACTTCCTGCTGGAGAAGCGCCAAGTGGTCCCCCGACATGCGGTGGTACCGAGGTGGCATGGCTGGAGGGGCAGACTGAAAGGGAAGGGAGTAACCCTTGCGGATGATCTGCAACACCCACTCGTCCGATGTGATAGCGTGCCAGTGGGGGAGATGATGGCGGACCCTGCCACCCACTGGCGTGGGGTGCCCCACAAAGCTCGGATTAGGAAGGTTTGGAGGCGGAAGCAGCGGGGACGGAGGTGGACTGACCCCCATGCTGATTCCCAGACCCGCCCCTGCGGAAACCGCGCCCGCGCTGAGGCTACTTCTGTACAGGCTTGCTGAAGGAACGTGCCGGAGCGCTCCTTCCGTGGCCACGAAAGGAACGAAAACCAGGAGTGGTTGGGCTTTTCGTGGAAAGACCCAAGGACTTGGCCGTGGCCCGCGAGTCCTTAAAGCGCTCCAGCGCACTGTCGGCCCTGTCGCCAAACAGGCGAGTGCCATCAAAGGGCATGTCCATGAGTGAGCTCTGGACATCTGGCAAGAACCCGGTAGACCTCAACCAGGCGTGGCGACGAAGCACCACAGTCGTAGAAATTGCTCTACCTAGCGAGTCCGTGGTGTCCAAACCACACCGAATGGCGAACTTAGCCGCATCTTTACCCTCGGCAACAGCTTGGGACAGCACAGCTTGGGTCTCCTCAGGACACTGAGGCAACACCTGTGCAACTGTATCCCATACTGCGTGGGAATAGCGGCCCAAGAGGCAGGCGGTGTTCACCGACCGCAGCCCCAAGCTGGCCGAAGAGAACAACCGCTTGCCGAACTGCTCCAGCTTCTTAGAGTCCTTCTCCGGCAAAGCCGTGGGAAAGGCACTTTGGGACGAAGCTTGGATGACCAGGCTCTCGGGCGTAGGATGAGTGGTCAGAAAGGCAGGGTCACCCGGCGCCAGGCGATGCCACCTGGCGACGTTCTTATCCACAGGAGCCCCTGTGGCTGGCCGCGACCAAGTGCCCAGTAAGACGTCAGTGAGGGCGTCATTAAATGGCAGCAGGGGCTCCGACGAAGTGGACGCCGTCTGGAGCACCTCAGTGAGGAGATTAGTCTTCAGGGCCGCCGTACGGAGATCAAGGTTGAGGACCTCAGCAGCCCGACGGAGCACCATTGTGTAAGAAGCGCCCTCCTCCATGGTAGGCGGAGGAGAGGCAAACCCCGGGTCAGGGGAGACATCAAGGCCCCCAGCCTCATCTAACTCGTCTGCCCAGTCGTGCTCGGAGTCACACTGACGAGCAAGAGGGTCCTCGGACCCCTCCCAGTCGTCCTCCACCTCCGCCGCATGCGGAACAGACCGCGGCGGCAGGGCAGGGACTGGTGAAGGAACAAACTGCGCCGGGAACGGCGCCGGACAGGGCCGAACCGGCGCCGTGTCCCAAAATTGTCCTGGAACCTGGGCAGGGGTGGGACAAAATGGCATCCACAACAGCGCCGGGAGCAGAGGGTGGCGCTAGGGCCGGAGCCGGCAGCGTGGGACCTTTTGGCGCGGTGGCTGGAGCCAGCGGCGCAAGATCCTGCGGCGCCGGGGCCGGAGCCGCCGGCGGCTCCAACGGCCTGAAAGGATCCAGACACGGGACCGCGGGGCCCAAGGGCGCGCCAGCGGGAGCCCGAGGCCTAAACAGGCGGTCCATGGTAGCAAGAAAGTCTTGCACCTGTGCGGGAGTCACCGACGGACCCGGGTAAGGCGGGTAGGCCGCAGGACTCCCGGGCTCCAAAGGAGCCTCAGGGGCAGAACCCCTGTCCACCTCGTCCGCATCCGGGGACCGACAGGGGGACGTCTGAGAGCGGCAACGCTTCTTCGACTTCTTTTTGTGGCGTCTCTTACCCGAATCCGAGGGTGAAGACTTGGAGCCCGAGGAGTGATGATGGTGGCCCCGCGAGCATTCTCTGGAGCGGCCCCTAGACCGAGAACGGTGCTGGGACGAGTGCCGGACCTCAAGCAGCTTCCGGCGACGTTCCCTCAAGGCCTTCGGGGCCCATGGCCAAACAGGACCGGGAGTCGTGGCCGCTCTCCAGGCAGTAGAGAGACGCCGTGGGGGTCCGCCACCGACATATTGCGACGGCAGGCCCCACAAGACTTAAAACCAGGCATCCCTACGTGCACCCGAGGGACCACAGGAGACAAAAAGTCTCGAAAAGAGAGTCAAAAAGTGACTAACCGGATCTGCGCTTACTGGCGCGGAAAAAGAAAGAACTGACGTCAGCGCGCATGGGTGGTGCCCAAGTAGTCTCCATAACGTCATCTCGGCGCTTACGACGCCAGCGACAAACGCGGAGCCGCACGACGCCACCTACCGACGCGCAGGGGTACTGCTGACGAAAAAACTTTCCGGATCCAGTCTGACGCCTGGGGATATTCTAAGGTAAGGAATCTATCACTAACATGTCTCTTTCAGATCCCTTTATATAGCTCCCTTGGCCAAGAGCCACAACGTCCTCGTGGGGAAAAGACAGATGATCTAAATCAACCAGCTGTGAGAGGATGGCATGAAGGAAGGAGTAGTCTCGAAGGGGAGGGAGAAGCACCTTCAGACAATCTGCAAAACCCACCTGTCCGATGTTATGGACTGCCAGTGGAGCAGGTGATGGCAAATTCTGCCGCCAACTGGGAGCCCATGCTGGTAAAGCATCAGATTAGGAAGGTTTGGAGGCTGCCGGGTGGGGGGGGAGGGACGGAGAGGACTGACTAGACTGCTGGCTACCTGACCCATAAGGTCTGTGGGTACCACGCCCTCTGCCATGCAGAGGCTGGGGAGAATGCACAGCTCGTGACTGAGGGACTTGGTGCTGCTGGAAGCCCACTCTGTAGACAAAAGGCAGATTGGGGGGTGAAGTGGGGCCACAGAGAGGCCCAAGAACCTGGCTGTAGCAAGAGTCCTTAAAGCACTTGAGCGCCGAATCTGCTTGGTCTCCAAAGAGAAGAGTGCCATCGAAGGAAATGTCCACAAGGAGATCCCCGAAAAGCCAGCGGTCCTCAACCAGGCGTGGTGCCTCAGGGCTCATGGGGTGGGGGGGTAATGGTCCGGGGCCTCAGCAAGCCTTTAGTAATAGAGCTGATCAGGGGGGGTATACTCTTTCTTGACAATGGGAAACCCTTTCCCCATTCTTGTTATAGAGCTGATCAATGTGTCTGAACGAGTAAGAAAAGTCACTTTTTCTTTGGAGTCAATTCCAATTTATTTTTGTGGTGCTTCATAAGAAATGAAGAACATTCATAGCCAACACGTGTTTCGCCCCCTTACAACTGCCATCTGGCCTGGGGCTTCCTCAGGGCGTTGAAAAATTGGCAGCTGGGTTAGGAGTAGAGTTCGGTCCTTTCCCAAGTGGCCGCATACGGCAGAATATTAGTACGGCATGCAGAGCTTCGGTAATCAGGCTGCGATTCGTCGGCATGAGCCCCAGGGCCACCAATGAAACCGCTCTGTCCAGTGAGTCAGTCATGTGGATTCCACATCGTATTATGAACAGCCTGGGAGCACAGTCTGGACCTCCTCCGAGATCTGTAGTAGCACAGTGTGTGGAAGTAATGGCCCAAAAGGCATGTGGTGTTCACAGACCGTAATGAGAGGCTGGCAGAAGAAAACATTTTCTTGCCCAAAGAGTTCAGCCTTTTGGATTTCCTCTCTGGGGGAGCGGTAGGGAATGCGCCGTGAGATGTTGAGGCTTGGACCACCAAGCTCTCAAGGTGGGGTAAGGAAGTTTGGGTCCCCTGGGCAGGGCAGTGGCAGACCACCTGTGTTGGGTTTAGACCAAGTCCCCAAAAGGACATCAGTGAGGGTGTCATTGAATGGGTGTAGGGGGTCAGACGAGGAACTGGTTGCAACATCTCTGTCAAGATGTTAGTCTTGACTGCTACAGAGGACAACTGAAGGTAAAGGACCTCAGCCACCCTCCGCACCACCATTGCATATGAGCTTCCTTCCTCCGTAACCACAGTAGGGCGAGAAAGCATACCAGTATCTGGAGTAGTATCCAGTCCACAGGATTCACCCAGTTCCTCACACCAGTCCATATTTGGGTCATCTTCCTAGGGCTGGTATTCTGCAGGGTCCAGTGACCCCTCCCAGTCCTTCAAGGCCTAACACAAGGGAATAGGGCTCAGACTCAGATCTAGGAATCAAAGTTCCCGTCAGCGTCAGACAACACAGCTCTGTGTCGAAGTTGTGGATGACAATGGGGACGGTACAATCGGTGGGGGCCAGGAGCATTGGGCCCGGTGCTGTGGAAAGTCGAGATGGTACGACTGGTGGCGGTCCGGATCCTGCGATGGATCCCTGGGGGTCCACTAGAGCCAGGCCGAAGCCTCCGGCATGGAACCAGTTGGTCCCCTGTTCACCCCCCCACCCCCAACCCAGCGGGGCCCGAAGGCGCGCCAGACTGGTCGGGCCACCCAAAAATGAATCGCATGGCATCATAGAGTTCATTAAGCTGGACGGTGGGTGAGGAGTCTCTCCAGCTCCTGGAAAGTTGGGGAGACGAGGAGTTGGCCCATGCACAGGCTCTGAGGAACCGGGCCTTGAATGCAGATGCTCCCTCCTCTCCCTAAGTCGGTCAGCGAGACAAGTCGAAAACCGCTTAGACTTCTTGCTCTTGTGCCCCGACTTATCAGTGTCCCGGGAACTTGGGAGTGGGATGACGACTACTTCACGCTCTGCGACAGCTCCAGGGACCTTCACTTTGACTGGGACCTTGATTTGCGCGGAGTCGCACGCTGATTGCTATGAGCTTTAGGGATCGCTCACTCAAAGCTTTTGGATTCATGGCGTGGCAATCTGAGCCAGACTTTGAATCATGGTCGTGCTCCAGATACCACAGGCAGACAAGGTGCAGGTCCGTCATGGACATTGATCGATGACAGGCTCCGCAGGGCTTGAATCCTGTCTTACTAGATGACATCCTATCACACCAGGATAAAAACCTCAAACTCTTGACAAAACAAAAAGAAACCAGTCAAAAAGTGACTGAGGGGCATCTCTACTCCCAATCAGCACTTATTGGTGCAGAAAGAAAAGAACAGACTTCAGCGTGACTAGGTGGTGCCTATATAGGTACCGCATCATCACAACTGGCGTGGCTGACGCACGCGGAGCCAATCAGTGCAACCTGCTGGCACGCAGGGAGTGTACTGCTCATGAAAAATCTTCCAGATCCAGTCTGATGCTTGGGAAATTCAAAGATAAGGAATCTGCGACTTGAAGTCTATCAGATGGGGGAGGGGGGAACAGTATTTGAATCCTTCAATAGCAGGGATCCAAATACTATAGTAAGTTGAGATGTTATACATGACCTGTCTCAAAGTCAGAAAGTGCTTAGAATTCTACACTCCCGTAACAGGAATGACATTTTATTTCTGAAATTGTAGATGGTGAGCATTTAGGTGAGATACATTAAAGGAAGGTGGCCCCATTAAACAGTGAATCAAAGCAATTCACATGGCATTTAGTATTTTGTGGTACATCTTTATAGATTCGGACTATGAATCCGCCACCATTGCCTCAGCAAGACCCCCAGGGCAGCCACCCAAGAAATAGAGTATTTGGTGGAGCACATTCAACACTTGAGGCGCAAATTATGCTTGAAGGTGCTGACTGTAAAGGAAACACCCTTTGTTAACTAGAGAAGATGTTAGGCATGATATTTGAGCATTTGCCACAGTATGGCAATTAAAATTCATCAAAATACTCCCATTCGGGGGGCGTGGCTTCGGAGCCGAACATGGCGGACGCGTCTCCTTAGAGCTCCGCAAGTTTGCTCCTTCTCAGGGCCAGTATCCTGCATAATCCTTGACCCCAGCTGCTGCTACCGTGGGTCACTCACCACGGAGCACGCCATGACCCTGGTGCCGGAGTTTGACGGCGGTGGAGGGCTGGGATAGCCCTGACCAGCGCTCAATCGGCGGTGGCCGCACACGAGGCAGAGAGCTGTGAGGGCTGTACCGCGACTGCCGTTGGCCATAACCGCTGGAGAGACTGCTGCTGCGGCAGCGGCCCTGTGTTGTGCGGCCCCTGGGGAGTGTGAGACGCCGAACAGATCCTGTGGAGTGGCTGTTGGTGTGCGGACTGGGCGGACGGCCTGCATCGCCGCCACGGCGGCGCCATCATGGTGGCCCATCCCCCCCACCTTCCTGAGCATCGGCGCCTGCGGGGAAAACGCTCCGGGCCTAGTGGGGCTCCAGACGGGGCCCGGAAGCCGCCGCATTGCCTGGACTGCCCCGAATACCACCTGGGACCGATCGTCCAGCCCTGGGGCTGCGGATTCGCTACTGCGGGAGAGACCACGCGGGGGTGCGCCAGGAGACCTGGATCAGTGGTGATCACGGTCTGTGCCCGGCCTGGGTCGACTGCGCTGAGGCGGCAGCCTCCCTGCTGAGGTGTTGGCGCCACCTGTGGCCCTGGAGCCTTGCTGGTGAGTGGCCCGACCTGCGACTGGCTTCTGCTGTGTGGCGCCCCGTTGCTGCCCCCCGCACCTGCTTCCCAGGTGAGGGGTGCGACGCGAGGCCTGTGGACCCAGGGCTGCCCAGATGGCGGTGTGCGTATGTGGCCGGACTGAATCATCTGCGGTCGCCCCTCTACTCGGGGTGGGAGCCTCTATGCGGCGCCTGTGCTGCTCTGGAGGCAGGCCCTTCCCAGATCACCTGGGATATCGGAGAGCTTGTCCCGTGCACTCACCGGGGGCGTCTGAGTGTGAATGCTGGAAACACCAGGGCGGTACCATGAGATTGGGCCCGGGGTGGAGTGACTCTCCAGGCTGATGGCCGCCCGCCATTCTCCGGCTGCCTCCCCCTTCATCCTTACCCTCCGTGAGGGCCGACCCGGTGCGGGCCCCTTCGGTCTGCTCCTCCAGCCGCCATGGGTAAAGACAAGCATGGTGCGGCGGCTCCCAAACAGAACACCATGGACCACTACACCTCCGCCCCCGCGGGGAAGGAGGTTGCGGAGGGCCTGTCCTCAGACACGGCGACGCTGCTGGGGACGCTGCTGGCGGCGATTAATCAGTCGCGGACCGCTCTCGAGGCCCAGATCGGGGCAGTTGGCTCCGAGGTGTCGTTTCTCCGCCAGGATCTTCGGAAGGCGGTAGACCGAATCACTGAAGCGGAGACAAGGGTCTCCACTGTGGAAGACACTGTATCCACCCTCCAGAAGTAAGTGGACAAGCTTGCCATGGTCTCGCGGGAGCTGGCGTCGCGGATCGAAGACGCAGAGGGTAGGGCCCGCCGCAACAATATCCGCCTGGTGGGTTTTCCGGAGGGCTGCGAGGGGATGTCGATGGATAACTTCCTTTCGGGTTGGCTTAAGGCGCTGCTGCCACCCGAGACCATGTCTTCATGCTTTGTGATCGAGCGGGGTCCACCGCGCTCTGACCAAGAAGCCGCCGCCTGGGGAGCGTCCGAGGCCAGTGATCGCCCAGCTCCTCAACTATGCTGATCGGGATGCCATCCTTCAGTATGCCCAGCTCCATAAAGACAAAATGACCTATGAATCTCATCCCATCATGGTCTTCCCTGACTATACCAGGCTGGTCCAGCAGCAGCGCCAGTCCTTCGTGGCGGCCAAGCGACGGCTGCGAGAGTTGAACTTATCCTACGCGCTGCTGTTCCCCGCCCGGATGAAGGTGATCTACAATGCCAAGACAGTCTTCTTTGATACCCCGGAGGAGGTCTTCGCGTGGACTGATGAGAAACGTAACCTCAAGCCTCACTCGCCGCTCCCTATGGACTCGGACTCCTCACAGGGCTCACACCAGAGCAGTCGGCAAGATAGAGACACTGTTACGAGGCGCCATAGATCCCGCTTCAATTGGCGAGCCCAGTGCCAGGCGGGCACTGAGGAAGCTTTGGGCATATAGACATATCTTATCATGTTCTTCAATGGATGGGCGAAGTTGCTGGCGGTGGCTCTATGTTGGGTCGCTCCAGATCCTGTGGGTTGGGGTCTCTATCACCAGCCCTGGAAGGTGTTGGACATAGTACGCCCTGCACGTTTAGGGTAATGTTGGGGGGGGGGGGTTCCATTGGAGGAACCGCTTGGGTCATGTTTGGGGCCTGGGACGGGATTCCACCGCAACAGATACTCCTGGTTAGAACTGGGGGTCTCTAGTTGGCAGAGGTAGGTACCTTTGTCCAAATAGGGACCCTTGCTTCTAGTCAGGGTAAGGGGGTACACTCCTGAAATATCCCCTGCTCACCCTCTTGGTAGCTTGGCACGAGCAGACAGGCTTAGTTCAGAGGCAGTGTGTAAAGCATTTGTGAACACATACAGTAATCCAGTGACAACACTACAAATGGACACCACACAGGTTGTATTATAAAAATAAGTATCTTTTATATAGATTTACCACAAGACCATAAATGACAAATAATCCACAATACTGTACTTTAAAGGTGGTAGAATTAGCTTGAGTCTCTTAAAATAGCAATGCAACACCGAGTTCAATGTACCTTAAGATGCGTAACGCAGGGCAACGAAAAGTGTTGCAGGGAAGGTGATGCGGTAGTCCCTTACACGCAAGGACAGTGATGCGTTGAAGATCTGGGGCAAAAGAAACAAAGTGGCGTCTTCTTGAGGTTGCGACAACGAAGGGGTGATGCGTGCACGCCCGACGGCCGTGCGGCGATTTTGATGAGTCTTTGGAGCCGCGACAGGCCATGCGACACGCTTCCCTGGCGATGCGACGGAGTCTGATGCGAGGTAGACGATCTTCTCCTGGGATGCGGGGCGCGCCTCGTGTTGCGATGCATCGGCGTCTGATGCGAGGTCGATGCTCTGCCCCGGGGATGCGACGGCGTCTGATGCGACGTCGACACCTTTCTCCGGCGATGCGATACTCAGCGGCTGCGGCGACACGCTTCTTCGTGTTGAGTCGCGCATCCAGCTCCCAGAGACACGCAAGTGTGTCAGAAGGTCCCATTTCCCAGCAAGGGAACACAGGGGGAGCTGGTGGGTGAAGTCTGTTGTCCCTGAGACTTCAGCAGGAGGCAAGCTCTAAAATCAAGCCCTTGGAGATCCTTCACAAGTTGATGAAAGTACATTCGAAGTTTCTCTCTCCTTTCTTTGGCGGTTAGGCAACCACTGCAGGCCAATCACCCAAGCAGCACTTCAGCTTCGGGAAAGTCACTCCTCAGTTTCTTCTTGGTTCCGCTCCTCAGCCAAGGTTTCTTCTTGTTTCCCAAAAGTGATCTAATTTCCTAGGGGTCTGGGTCCCCTTTTTATACACCTTTTCTCTTTGTTCTCTGGAGGCAGAGAGGCCTTTGCCTAGCCCAAAACCAGTTCTGGTCAGTCCTGGAGCACTTTGTTTACAGGACTCCTTCTGTCCTTTCAGAATGTGGGGCAGAGTGCTCAGCCGCCCTGCAGGAGGTGGAGCCAGCATTGTGGAAGGCAGGCACAGCCCTATTCAGACCCAGGTGCAACTCCTCCCTCCACTCTGGATGCAGATCTCTCTATTCAGCCCTGTGCTGACTCACACTGTCTCCTGTAGCCACCCCCAGCCCCTGTCACTCAAACTCCAGACAAGGAATACACAACCTAGCAGAGGCAGGCTTGGATAGTTAGGCAAGAAAATACCCACTTTCTAAAAGTGGTATTTTCAAACACAGAATGTTAAAACCAACTTCACTAAAAGATGTATTTTATCATTCTGAGTTCAGGCATACTAAATTCGTCTTTCTACCATGTTCCCTGGGTCAGTTAGGATTATAAGGTGTAATAATCAAAACTGCCCATTCTGGCCTATGGGGAGCAGGTAGCCTTGCAATAGTGAAAAACGAAAATGGCTGTAATTCACTATTAGGACATGCCACACACACACCAGGGCAGGTCCTACCTTATACTTACAATGCACCCTGCCCTAGGGCCTACTTTAGGGGTGACCAACATGCAGTAAATGGGAAGGTTTAGGGACTGGTAAGTGGGTGTACTCACCAAGTCGACATGGCAGCCCTAGGCTGCACACAGGCTCTGCAATGGCAGGCCTGAGACACATTTTACAAGCTGCTTCTGTGGGTGGCACAACCAGTGCTGCAAGCCCACCAGCGGCATTGGATTTACAAGCCCTGGGCACACCCAGTGCACTGTACTAGGGACTGACAAGTAAACCAATCATCCAATCATGGAGTCACTAATACATACATCAATTTACAATAGGGAGCACTTGCACTGTGGCACTGAATAGCAGTGGCACAGTGCCCAAAGCATCTAAACCAGCAAAAACAGATCAAGAACATTGGAGGCATCATAAAAAAAATGGAAGGGAAACCCACGCCAAGGATGCCAGGTCTAACACTCCTTGTTCCTGGAAGTATGGGGGTGGTCTTGTGGGGCCGTTTGTTGTTAGTTCTATGTTTTACGCACCATGCACACAATTCCATTCTCGGTCTCACTCACATCGTTTGCCACTATACATGTTGAGGACTAGGAATGGCCCACACCGCAGGTAATTCTCCGTTGGGGGAACTTAACATTCTTGCCTGGAATGTGCGGGGTTTGCTGAACAAGGTCAAGCGGGGGGCGGTGCTTCATTTAGTGAAGCCCTACTCGGCGGACATCCTACTATTGCAGGAGACGCATCTTCTGGGCACTAAGGCCCCCTGCCTCTCCCGCTATGGGTTCGCCACGGTGTACCACTTCGGCTTTAGGAGGGGTGCACGTGGCACAGCAGTTCTTATCCACCGCAGAGTGCCGCTTCATGTTACACTGCACTGGTCAGATCCGGGTGGCCGCTTCACGGTTATCTCTGGCACCATAGCCGGTGAACAGATCACAATTGGGAGTGTCTACGCCCCTCCACCGTTAGGCCAGACATTCATAGACAAACTAAAACAGCTATTGGGAGATCTCCCGGGCGGCCTGACGATACTGGGTGGTGACTGGAATGACACCATGGATCCCCTTGATAGGTGGCGGGCTAGGCCGCCAGATGTACCCCCTTCCAGATCCAAACTGAACATACTGGCGCATACACTGGGCTGGGCAGACTCGTGGCGGGCCTTTCACCCTTCGGAGGCCGGGTTCACATATGCATAGTCAGTCCACCCCACTCTTTCACGCCTGGACTATCTGTTCCTCCCACACAGCTATATACATAGAGTGACACACATCCATTATGCCCCGGGGTCTCTCCGATCATTCGCCGGTCCAACTCAAGCTGCGCCTGCAGACCCGTCAAGCCCCCTACCGGTGGCGCATGTCTCCATGGCTGCTCCGTGGCGCCGAGTATCAGGAGATGCTGCATCGGGCAATTGCCGACTATCTTAGCTTTAATGTCAGAACTTCCCCGTCCCCGGTCACCCTCTGGGAGGCTTTCAAGTCCACGATTAGAGGTGCCGACATAAGCTATCGCTCGGGGGAGAAGCAGCAGCGATTGGCGCAGGTGCGGGAACTGGAGGATCGGCAGGTCCAACTGCAATCTCAAATTGTGGAGGGTCCGGACTCCAGCGCCTGTCGGAATCTGCTGCATGTTCAGCAGCAGCTCCATCAGCTGCATACAGATAGCGCTAAAGAGGCCTGGTTGGCATATAGGATTCATCAATGGGTCAACAAGTCCAGCCAGATGCTCCACAGGCTCTGCCAAGCCAGAACGTCCCAGACGCAGGTTCCCCTTTTGAGGTCCCCGGACGGCGACATGTGCGCCTCCCCAGAGGCCGTGGTTCAGGCCTTTGCCAAGTTCTATGCGGCACTATGAGGAGCGCAAGGTAATTGCCGAATCCCTTATAGAGGACTTCTTCACGGTTATCCCTCCTCGCCGCCTCTCTGATGAGCAACGCGACACCCTGGACAAACCCATTTCCCTAGACGAACTACGGACGGTGTTATCCAATACCCACCCGGGACGTGCACTGGGCCCGAACGGGTTCCTGTGCGACTTCCTGCGCCCTCATATGGGGACTCTCGGACCTCATCTGCTTGAGGCGCTGCACGAGGCCTCTGAGCAGTGCATTTTGCCTCCAGATTGGCGACACGCCGAAATAGTAGTCTTCCTCAAGCCTGGCCGCCCTCCTGAAGAGCCGGTCTCGTATCGCCCCATCTCCTTGCTGAATTTTGAGCCTAAATTGTTGGGGAAGATCCTGGCCAACCGCCTCCGCACATGTATTCAGGATCTGGTACATCCAGATCAGTCTGGTTTCATGCCACAACGCTCCACCAGACAACATCAGACGGGCCCACAACGCCGTGGCAGAGGCTCATCGTCTGGGTCGCCCCGCGGCGGTTATGTTGGCGGACATGGATAAGGCGTTTGACTCGCTGAGCTGGACCTACCTTTTTAAGCTCTTAGAAGCGGTCAACCTGGGACCTCGCTTTAGGGCCTATGTGAAACTGTTATATACAGATCTCACCGCCTCAGTTCGTGCGGCCGGTTGCTGCTCGGCTCCCTTCCCTATTCGCAGGGGCACAAGACAGGGGTGCCCCCTCTCCCCTCTCTTATTCGCCTTAGCGATCGAGCCATTAGCCGCATGGGGCGCCTGGACACTGTCTTTCGTGGACTGGTCGCCGGAGTGCTCGGACAGGATCGCGCTATATGCTGATGACGCCCTGTTCTTCATATCAGACCCTTGGGCCTCCGGGCCCCGTGTGCTCCAAATCCTGAGGATTTTTCGGCGAGACTTCCGGGCTATGCGCTAACCCATCCAAATCTATCCTGTTCCCCATCTGCGGCGGGCAGAGGAGTCAGACTTGGGCCTCGCAACTGATCATTGCAGACGCGGGCTTTAAGTACCTCGGGGTATACAATCACACTGTGTCCTAACGAAGCTTGGTCGCGCAATATAGCTCCGCTACTTCCCGCCGTCCGTTACGAAACGACGATTTGGTCCCACTTACCCCTTTCGCTATATGGCAGGTCCGCCATCTTCAAAATGGTGTCTCTGCCACGCTTGCTTTATCGGCTGCAGAATTATCCGTATCCTATCCCCCCCGTCGTGGTTTCTCCAAATGAATGCACTCCTGAATAGGTTCCTCTGGCAGGGGGGTGCGGTCCGGGTGCGCTTGCAACGTGTACCCAGTCTACGTACTGCGGTGCGGCAGCCGACGTTCGGGCGTATTACTGGGCTTCGCACCTTCTGGTGATCAATGAATGGTGGTATGGCTCTCAGGCAGACCCGGCCTATGCTGTGGAAAGGCTCTTCATGGCAGATACTCTGCTGCTCCATCTCTTGTACAGTTGCTCGCCCTTGGAGGCTTTTCCCCCGGCCTGCCGGACAGTTATTCAGATATGGAGGCGGGTGGTCCGGTCTATGGGTTCGTGGGGTATGTTGACCGGCGCTACTCCCCTCTGGCAGGGATCTCACCTCCGGCCTGTCTCGACATTAGTGGGGTTTCGTAGGTGGGACGATATTGGGATATCCACTCTCGGAGACATTATGCAGGGGTCCACGCTTAAGTCCTTCCAGAGGCTGCAGGCGGATTTCGACCTCCACAAATCACAGTTCCATCGGTACCTACAGCTCCGTCACGCACTGTCCCCCCCCGATACGGCATCTCACGTCCATACCCGAGTTTTACCCGTTGGAGGGTCGGTTGTTGATGGGAGATCTAGGGGCTCACAAAGTCCGGCAGATTTATCAAACCCTCACTACACACTCAAAAACCACTGTACATCGGACCCGGGTGGCGTGGGAGGCGGACTTGCCCGCCCTGTCGTACGACGATTGGGCCGAGGTGCTGGCTAGCCCCAGGTACTCCGCTGTTTCCACTAGATACAGGCTGATCCAATTTAAATATCTCCACAGAATATATTACACACGGCTCTGCCTCTGGAAGATGGGGGCTATTCAGTCCCCCACATGTCTCCGCTGTGGCTCGGACGAGGGGTCGTTCCTTCATACGGTGTGGAGTTGCGGGGCACTACAGCACTTCTGGTCGGGCGTTTTGTCTTGTATGGGGCGGGCACTGGCATGGGACATTCCGGCAGACCATAGATTGACGCTCCTACACAGCACAGAAGACATTGGGGGAACAGATATAAAAGACACCTTCTGTTCTTGGGCCTCACATTGGCTAAGCGAGACATTGCGCAGCACTGGAAGGCTACGTCCCCACCCTGCATAGCAAATTGGAAAACGGCCATGGACCGGTGCATGTCAGCGGAGATTGCGGTGTTTCAGGCAAGGGGCTGTTCGCAGAAACATGAGAAGATCTGGGCTAGGTGGGCCAAATACAGAGGTATCAACTTGTCCTCAACGCGGCCAGTAAACCGAGACCCTATCGAACGGCTAGTGGTGAATGACTTGCCAGTTTAATGTGATAGAGTTACACAGATGTAGACGGAAACTCATTCGATGTGTCTATATCATCTTTTTTATGGTATGTATGGTGCGTGGTTGGGGGGGGGGGGGGGAGAGGGGTGGAGTGTTTGTTTGTTTTTCTGGTCTGATGTTCCGCAGACCTCAAGGGTGGGACATTTTCAGTACCTGGAGTTTCTACAATATGCCTTTCTAATGTACGTTGCTTACCGGGCTTGGACCATCTAGTACTATGGAAAATCAATAAAATCTGTTTAAAAAAAAAAAAGTACTCCCATTCACTAGGGACGGTTAAACAAGTGAAGTATTTTAAATAGCAACAAGATAATGTTGAGCATAGGCAATTATATTTCAAGAGTAGGAATAGCAAATTAACCCACTAACACGTGTGCCATCTTTAAAGTATTCCCTGTTATATGTGAGAAATTTATTCACAGCTTAATCAGGACGAGCGGGTTGTGAGATGCAATTAAAAATACAAGAGATTTTAGCATGTACAAATCCATCACTAGACAAAGCAGTTGGCACTGCAATAAACTAAAACGTTTCAATAGAACTTTATATGCATGTTCCTGTGTGCCAATCAGAGGTTTAGCTGTTGGTCTGATAGACAAGTGAAGGCAGCATGTGTAAATGTGCATCTCATTATCAAATACCTAAAACTGTCCAGTGGTTAGGACAGTGTGGAATGTGTAGCAAATTGAGACATTTACCTCTTCTAGACAAATAGTGGAAGACTGGAATTTGAGATAATTGACTGACTACAGCAACTGAATGATTAAGATTTAACATTAACTTAAGGTCAACTGGGTCTATTAGGAATGGATCCGTTTACATCCAGATTAATGGCTCAATTACAGAGTTATTGAACTTGAAGGGCAGAGCAAGGGGTTCATAAGAGGTGATAGAGGATAAGAGCATCTGTACAGCCTTG
Organism: Calotriton arnoldi; assembly: GCA_963921515.1. Taxonomy (NCBI): domain Eukaryota; kingdom Metazoa; phylum Chordata; class Amphibia; order Caudata; family Salamandridae; genus Calotriton; species Calotriton arnoldi. The sequence goes on from CAWUFW010004096.1 coordinate 1,395,487, forward strand.
TGTGGAGGATGTCAGAACCTCTTTCAGAGGTCCACAATCCAAGCGGGGCTTTCTGGGCCCAACCACTAGGGGTTTGTCCTTTAACAGCTGCTCTGGGCCCGACCTACTCTGGGTCCTGGACAGTGGACCAAGTACAACTACTTGATGGCCTGACTGTGGCCAAGGCGGAGTTAGGAGCAGAGCATACAAAGCCACAAGACCAAGTCCAAACACTAAAAATGGACTGTCCCGTAAAACACTTGCCTGTGAAATAAAAGTAGTTATTAAGTATAAGCACACAAAATATATGCATACATAACATCCAGTCTTAAAAGTCAACATGTTCGCATCGTCCTGGGCAGTCTCCCTTCCCCTTCTAGTGTAGTGGGTTATTTTCCATTCGATAACGGGGGAGGCTATCAGCAAACAAAATCTTGTTCTGGCCTTAGGAGTCCTTTAAGTAGGCCCAAGCGATAAGTTTGTGGAAGCATTTAAACCTGCAGATTACTCTGATCTGTATAGTAAGCACAGTATGCTTCTGATGCATCTTACGAGGTTTAGTATCTTACTGGCTGCACAATGCACCTTCACACACAGAACTATAGTACTAGTGGATGCATTTTGCCAATGGCTATAAACCAGTGATTTATCTCAGTAACTGCCAGAAAAGGTCGATAAAATCTTGGCAATAAAAAAGCAGATTTCGGGAGCAGGTGGCCCATAATGGGGTGAAATCAAAAAGCAAGGAGTCATCTAGAGCAGAGCCAGTGATGGCCTAAGGTATACCAGTACACATGCATTATTTTTACAAAATCCACTCCCCTTTAAATTGGCAAGGAAAAATGTGATACTAAAGCTGTTCTGCTGTACTTAATTTGTCACATACAGACTGCATTTTAAGGAACCTTTGGTAGGCAACTGTGTGAGGCCAGAAAGTTTCAGAACATAATACTTGCACCATAAAGCATGTGTTAGTTCGCTTGTTGAGGAGATAATTGTGCAGTCTCTGGTTACTTAGTTTGAACCCGAAAAAATCCAAGGGTTAATGTGCCTAAAGCAAGGTACTGTTCGATATATAGAGATATATATATATATATATATGTGTAACAGATGTGTATGTTATGTAAAGTAGTTCAGTGGGTTAATGCCGATATCCTTTTCTAACCCACAGGGTACAAATTACAATTCCGGCAAAATCGATTTTTTATGTGACTGCTGCCAACAACTGTCTAATCTGCCATACAACCTCGATCTTTCATAATTCTAAGGTTGGTGAAATGAGACACTAAGTGCCAAAAAAATTCAGTTATTATGTTGACATGATGGCTCGTTGGTGGAACATGCAGTGATCTGCCGGTCACCAGTTTCAAACGGAGCTCCACCTTCTGAATTCAGTTCATAAAGTACCATTAACAGGTATCAGACATTCAGTTTAAAGGGGCAACTACTGCCCATTAAATTGGGTAATAGTACCACCTGTTATTTACACTGCTTAGAAACAGCAGAGGTGTGGTCTAAAGCCCTATATATGAAAGGTATTGTGTGCTATACAGTTATTACAAATGCGAAAAGTCATACATTTAATTTAAATGCAGTTATTCATATGAAATCACATACCCGACATTCCTACACATTACACATGGATGTGCATATCTACCATATACATAGCGCCATATATACAGTGCTTGAAAAAGTCAGAAAACACCTTAAAATCTGTTTCCCATACAAATGTATGAAGTGACAAGCTCAGTCTTTACTCCCCTGAAGGGAAGCTTTGATTTTACACCATCACCTACCAGCCTAAAAAATACTCCGACCAAAAGGACTTCTCAGTTGCCTGCACTCTGACATTCTAGAGAGGCTTAGAGATTGAGAGCGAAGTGGAGGTGGCCGATGTGGGGATCGAGAGGCACTTTAGGACTGCTAGAATCAACACTTGCTGTGCTATAAGAAGCAGCCCCTCTTCGCTGAGAGGCAGGTCAATACTAGTGCGGATGTCTTGCTAGGATTAGGCAGCACTCAAACATCCATACACGAGGGGGAAGATCAGAAGATGAAAGAAAGTTAGATCTGGGACTCTTGAGTCCTGGCTGATGTTGAGAACATAGTTCAGATTGAGCATTAACTGCATGTATTCTGTATGCAGCGCTTTTATAAACTTAAACAGTAGGGAACTTCAAGGCTCTATCTATCGATGCACCGCATTACTGACTTGTCTAGCATCACCATCTTCCCCCTTCTGCAACAATGTGAAAATCTAGCATAGCCCTAGCAATATACCTCATTGATTCACTGCAGAACAGGGCAACACCTGCTGCTTTCCCAGGACTGGATCTGAACACAGCTCTGCCAACAGACTTCTGTCCTGATGAGCAATCTGTCTCCCCCACGCCTCTCTCAATCTCAGTAGCAGGGAATGAGGGTGCAAGCAATCTCTTTTTACAGCATGGTGCTATCATTAGAGACCTAGAAGAGAAAAATTGAGCTAAAGAGAAACAACCGCTAGAGAGATACTGTGCAAAAAAATGTAGATCCTCATGTGGAGATCTTCGGGACATTTGTAGAAATACCACAAGTCTGGTAATCATGTTACCCCAACCAGTAATTGTGATACTACAGAAAACTTAGAATTAATTAGGGAATAATATGCGGAAACTGTGCCTTCTGATATTTTTTGGCTGAGGGCCACCTGCTAATTGCCCCACACTCCCTCCTCCCCATCTGCACTTCAGCAAAGGAATACGCCACTTCCCCTATATGCAAACACACTGCAAATTAGTACGATTGCATTTTGGTCTTAAGCATTGAGAATCTTGAGAAGTGACATTCAGTTGTGGACCAACATATGCATACCCAATAGTGAAGTTTGATATTTTGCCATATCTGCAAAGCAAGATCTGGATGATACAATTTAAAACCTTTCGATTGCATCAAGTACCTTGGCACAGACAATTGTTTATGTAGTAAAAAAAAAAAAAAACATAGGAAGATAGTGAAAATTGTATTAATCGTTTATTTCCAGCTCTAAAAGACTGCTGGAATACCGAGTAACAGTTCTTGACAAGTTAAAAAACCTCTTCCCATTGCCTAGGGTGGGAAACCGTTCTCTCAGCCAAATCTGCACGATTCCGAGTCATGCCATGTATCACGGACCACCAAATCCAGATAAAACTACAGGACAATAAAGCATCCAACAGCAAGTGTTCGAGAAAAACAGCTCAGTCGTACGAAATACTCACCGATTCACTGCAAAAAATAAAAATGAACAGGATGAACCAAATTATGGTAAAATGAAGGGGTGTGCTCATTTTCATCAGCAAATTTGGCCCTCCTTTGCTAACGAGAAGGTAAGCTGATCATTCACAAATTCAATTTCACTTGGTGCTAGTCACAATAAGAGCGCGCACACAGCACCAGAGGAACTTGAAGTCAGCAAGAAAGATTCAAGACAAATGTAGCAGTAAACATTCTTAACACGTAAAGAAAAAACTCACTTTGAAGACCAAAGTAAGCATTCTTAAGTAATCAAGGCAAGCTGTAAAATGCCTCTAGAGCTCTAACATAATTAGAAATGTAGGGTAGGGAAATAGACAAATGTTTTGAGCTAACCAAACACCGCAAACAAACTACAAATAAAGCAATGCCTAGATTTCCTGTACTGCTTGCCCCCCCCAACAGACACACTAGGTTTGAACTTAAAATTATAAGTAGACCTCTAGCATCCAACAATACGGGGAGAGAGGCTACTACATCACCACAACTGGAATATGCGACTATAGTTCACATATTAAAAACAAGATAAAATTGTAGGAGGGTATTAAGGCAGCATGTGGTGTACGTAATTGACAAAGCTTAGATTTGAGGCCTAACCCACTTGGAAAACCTGCCAAAATGTTCAATTAGTTGATGATGTAGAGCCACAAATTGCATGCAGTCCAAGAAGACAGAATACAAGTTCAGCTACCCCAGCGACAACCAAACGATGAATGCACAGAAGGTAGGTGCGGCAAGTTGGATAGTCAAAGATAAAACAACTTACCCCAGCGTATTGATGAAGCCATTCACGGATCCCTCTGCGTACAATGAGACAATGTCTCCCACGTGCAGGAAACTCGACATCTTGTCGGACATGGTTTAATGGCATCACCTAAAAATGAAAAGAAATGTTTTACTAAGATGACAGCATTCATTTTAAAACAGGTGCTCATAACAAGGTCCAGTTACAGGCAAGTGCAGCATTTTAAACTGAGAGCCTCCTATAGAAAAGACAGTATGGGTGGCTTTAGGCAAAATCTCACACCGAGCTTAGATGGGCATGCAAGCACACAGAAGATTGAAAATACAAGAAAGACTGCCAATTCGGTGATCGTGAAATGCCAGCATGAACGGGCATAAAAGTATGACTTAATTTCATGCAATTTTGGAAGAGGAGACACTCGCGCCTGCAGGAGCTGTTTAAAGTTTTAGAACTATAAGCTGTTCCTAATTCAACCTCTTGCTATTTTTAGGCACTGCCCATTTTTCAATAAAAACAGTCTAGATACACAGTATTTTCTTTAAAAAAAAAAACCAATAGAATGCTAATTTGACCTTATTTTCCTACATGGTTGTAGAGACAATGGGATTTTTTTAAATGCAATATACATCTGTCAATTGTGCTCTATTGCATCATTAAACAGAATAGAGGCTTTCCAAAAACCAAGGCCCACGTGATGCCCGAAATCAAGCTGGCATACAGGAAAGCTTGGTTTATCTTTGCTTGGTACTTGAGGGGTGCACCACCTGTAGATCTGTTCATGTTGAAATGTTAGGCTGAGGAACCTCAAGTAATTGCTTTAAGTTAAAACCTTTGTTATTCGCCCGTTGCAATGTGCAGCAAATTCAATGTACATCCTTAAACCACATGTGGGGAATCCCGTAAGAGCAAAACACCGGCAACACAATGCTGCTCAAGGATGTAGTCCTAATGCGTTGAGGGCCCAATGGACAATGCGCAAGGCATTGAATTGGATGCACTTTTTCAAATAAAGTTTTGAATTATTCTGAATTACTGGTAGTTTATATAAATGAATAGTATTTTTTTTTTTAAACTGTGCATTCAACACAAAATTGTTGAATGCAATATGCGTTTTAAGGACACAGGTAAAGATCATCTTAAATTTAGTAATTAGTTAATGAAATAGAACAAAAATACTACCTAATAAACTGCACGGAGTGCCTTGTCAGTACTCGATATAGTATTCAACCCCAGACTATTTACTCTAATAATTCGATTATAAAAAAGGGGAAGTAACAAGATGCCCTTTGAGACTTGTGCAAATCACAAAAGCGGAACTAAAGTGTCATCCGGGGAGTGCCTCGTCCAAGCACTCTGGCTCATGACATTATCAGGCATAAATAAGCACACCCTCCTCAAACGGATGTTCAAGGCTTAACTTGGTAGCCTAAAGGTCAGGAAAATTGCTAGCACTGGCAAAATGACTTCAGCAAACCCTCGTTTTTGACAATGGCTCATGTATAGACAAGGTTCTCTTTAGATATATTTTAACCTTTTACCATTCATATCATAATCGCTAAAGAGTGCACCACTATCAATATGTCAACCAGCTAGTGCAAAATAAAATGATACGGATGCGCCAGGTACACAATAACTAACAGTTCACATCCGGTCTACTGGATTTGAAAAATTAACTAAGCACAATCAACAGGAGCATTACACCGAGATCAAATTGATGTCTGCCCAATCACCTTCTGAGAAGGGCGAATTAGGGAAAGGTGGGAGACTCTTAAAGAAATCCTGTTCCCATCAGTCAACTGAGCAAAAGCAATACAGCAATACTGTGGGCGAGGCATCTGTGAGAGAAGGGGCCCGATTCATGGAACAAGCTTCTAATAAAGCTGGTGTCAAGAGATCAGCATATATAGGTTTGAGAAAGTGCCATTAATCTTTACGCTAATTTGCTGCAATTTACGATTCAATCCCAAACAGTCTCCACTCTAGAGTAACACCCTAGGACTTGACAAAATTTACTGTCCGTGCGTTATGACAAACATGTTCAAAGACTGACCGGAACCGCTGATGGCCCACAGGAGTGTCAACTAAAAGGACAATGATGCTGACATAGCAAACGTTATGCCCCGGAAAAGGACTACATTAAGGATGGGAAAGACCACCAATCAAAAATGTTTTTATTAAAAATTACACAGACTTACAACGCAAGCTTCTTACACTTGTTGTAAATAATCCCGGTCCACAAGTTGTGTTGAAAGCATTAGCCATCCCCAAAGCACAATGGTGATCAGTATGCTAGAACGCAATTGAAAAAGTACAGAAGGCACTAGAGCAGTTCACAAACTTAAAATGCTCATGACAGGAACAGATCAAAACAGACCATATGAATTCAATGTGGCCTTCGCACGGTCCATGGTTTGGACATTACCTGTCATGAGCGATAACCCCACACACAAGCAAGTGGGATACTGGTTTTATCGAGAGAAGTGTGGGAATGCTGGGTGGTAGTATTTGTGGATCCATGCAGAGTCCAGAACATTCCCTCAGAAATAGGCAGAAAATGTGTTATTTCAGCAAAAGTTTTAGGCTTGCAGGGTATTCTTGGTAAGAAAGAGTAATAGGATCCACACAAGTCATTTCATCCTGGGCTCTCCAAGGTGCATAGTTCAGCAGTGTCTAGGTTTAGTAGGTTACTCTGGGTCGCAGCCAAGCTCTAGCCCAGATACAGCAGCCAACCACATCGCTAAATTGGGTCAATTTTCACGACAAAAATGTAATGTCTCTACATCGCATTTTGGGGCCTACTGTGATGTGGAAGATGAGCCCAGCCACACAAGTGGGGCATCGTTTTTATGCAGAGCACTTTGGGAATACTGTGTGGAAGGAATTTAGAGTACCCCCACAAGCCGCTTACAGCCAGTGAGAGGAACCAGGGGGACTTCAATCCCCATAACACCCAGCGCCTGGAGGTGCAGACGCCAGATCCCTGCTCCCCGAGGCGCATTTAACCAACTTGCGGCCCCCGCAGCGCGGGAGCCGCTTACAGCTGGTGAGAGGAGCCAGGGGGACTTCAATCCCCATAACACCCAGCGCCTGGAGGTGCCGACGCCCGTTCCCTGCACCAGGAGGGTAATGTCTCCACATCGCATTTTGGGGCCTACTGTGATGTGGAAGATAAGCCCAGCCACACAAGTGGGGCATCGTTTTTATCCAGAGCAGGTTGGGAATACTGTGTGGAAGGAATTTCGAGTACCCCCACAAATTCAACAACTTTTTCCTCACAGGAATGAGGAAAATGCATTTTAATCCAAGTTTGAAATTTGCAGTACATTCCAGACATGTCTGGAGATCAATGCAAGTCACACCACCCTGAATTTGTCTGGATTCAAGTGTCAGAAATGCATGGGGTTCCCTGGTTGAAATAGCCAGAACACTGCAGCTATTCACCATGGCAAGTGAAAGGAAATTGGGATTTACACCACCTCTGTTAGCCCATAACCCAAATTTACACACAAAATAATCCAAATTGCCTTTTGCTTGCCATGGGGGACAGAGATACTCTAGGCCCCAGGGAGGCAGGAAGACTGAGGTTAGGGTGAGGAGAAGGGGGGGGTGAAAATAGACGATGCTTGGACGGCCTGCACATCTACCATATTGGTTTCTTTAGAAAAATGTATCTCTGGCATCTAGTGACATTTCTCCTCCCCACAATGCCCAAGGAAGGGACAGAGTTAGCTTTGAGGCTCTTTAGGGGTGGGGGGCAGACCTGAAGCTTTGGTGAGCCACTCCCATCTTTTTTTTTTTTTTTTTTACAATTTTAACATTTAGCATACTGTAAGACAACAATGGAGTCCAACAGATCCCCCCCCACCCCACCCCCCATATGCTGCACCCACTGCCTATGGAGACACCGCTGCAGAGTCATGTGGCAACGTGGATGTGTGACCAGGAGAAGCAGACCTAGTAGATGCAAGATCAGGACTGGAAATCACATACCTAACCGGAAGGATTGAACCATCACCTGAATGTCTGAGGAGGGAATGTGCAGAGAAAGGCTGTGCCCAGAACTGCCTGAATGAACAAGAGACATTGTATGGGCTCCAGGTGAGATGTGGGCTCCAGGTGAGATGTGGGCTCCAGGTGATCAGAAAGCCCAGGCTGAACAGAAAAAACTGCCGTCGACTGCAGATGATGTCATAACCTTAGGTGATTCAGCTTTGATCAGCCAAGACCTTGGTGAAGACCGGAGGTATTTATGTTGAGCAGAATGAAGTACCCTGTTTGGTAATGGGTGAAGCCCAGTACAAAACACAATTACTTCTGATGTGAGAGCAGGATCGGCACATGAAACTGAGTGTCCTGCAAATCGAGTGATGCCAAGTAGACCTCTGCTTCCAAAGCCAACAGAATCTCAGCTGAGTCGGCATCTTGAAATTATCCTTCCTGGGGAAAATCTTCATAACCCTCAAGTCTAGGAGTGGACGCAAACTGTAATCCTTCTTGGGGAAAAAGGAAGTATTTCAAACATTTTCCAACATCCTCCTCTGTCACCAACTTCACTGCTCCCTTCAGAAACAGCGTTGCCACCTCCTGCAGTACGATCGAGTCGTGATCAATGGAAAGGCAGGGATATGGGCGGTTGTCAGTAGGAAAGGTAGGGGATACCACCATTCCATGATCTGCGGTATCCACTGATTAATGATAGTCGAGGCTCTTAAGATACTCTGCCCTTCACAAACTCCTGATGGTCTAAGAACTAGAGCTGCTTCCCTGGTAGTGCAGGGAGGAGGAATTGGAGGTGGTAACAAGATGCTGGAACCCTTGATCCTTCGTTTTACCTCTGCCCCAGTTTGGTCGGACAAGAGAATTTTGGGGCTGCTGCTGCCATTACCGAGCAAACTAGCGCTGACAAAAGCTAAAGCCTCTCAGTAAGCCCCAATAGCGGCTGAACAGACTATAAACCATCTGAGGCTATTTGCAGGCCACCAGATCTGCATTAGCCCTGCTGGCCTTGACCCTCGCCAAGACTAAATAAGCTTAGTCTCCAAACAAATGCATGCAGTCAAATGGTAAGTCCATGAGAGTCATAGGCACGCCCTTAGAAAACCCAGATGTGCCAAGAGTCATGACCACCAATACCCCCCTCCCCCCACCCCTCCTTATCTTGAACACAACGGTCTCTGGTGGTTCTTGGCGCACACACAGGACTGCATCGGACTTCACAATAAGAAATGTGAAAAAGAAAAATCAAAGCAGCAGGCGTTTTCCATCTATGCGCCCAGGATCTGGAACAGTATCCCCATATCCATCCATGCTTCTACTTAGGAGAGAGTTGGACTCCCCTCTTTAAAGAATACTACACCGCAATACATTAATTGTAAACAACCCAGCGACCTCTAACACTTGTTGAGTTTATGGTGGACTTTGGTCCTGTACAGTGTTCCACTGCCTTCTAGTTAGGTTTGTGCCTAAGAAATGCCATAAACATATGAGGCAGTGACAGAGGACCCCCATAGCCTAAGCAACCCAGTTGGCAATAAAGGCCCAATTTGATTATATGCTGTGAAGCATCCTGCCCACCCTTAATTTTCTCTGAGAAATGGGTTTTGTGGTCATCGGGGATATAGAGGACAACCAGTTGGGCAATGTCCCACAGGACACGCGTGTATATGCCCAACAGGCATATAGTATTCAATCATGTGAATGCCATACTATGGTGGAAAAAGTCCTTCTTGCGCCAAGCCTCCAGGTGTATGATTGAGTGGATGGGAAAGTTCTTGAGACTTGAAGTGCAAGAAGCCTTTATTACAAAGCTCAGGAGAAGGATGGGTGGACAAGGGGAGAGGGGGTGCAAGGGGCAAGGAGATGGTGCCTCAAGCCAATTTGCTGCAGGAGCCGAAGGGGGCCTCTCGCACCTCCTTAAAAGGGACCAATGGTTCAAAGTTTGGGCCAGAAGGCTTATGAAACGCATGGGCATATTTATTTTTGTTTCATTTGAGGGCAGGGGTAACTCTTTCCTCTGCCCCCTTCTTGAATACAAAGGGTAAAGATGCAACCTCAGGAGGAAGTACTGAAGGGAACTCCATCTCTGGCAAGAAGTGAGGCCAGCAAAACCAACAGCTAGGTCAAGAGAAACCTGATCGAACCCTTCTCCGGGTCCCATAAGGATCTAGGGAATCAGAATCCGATCCAAAAAGATAATGGATAGATGGCCATAGGTAGGAGCAGGTTTCTGGTGATGCTTCTCCTCCAATAATCTATAGCCTCTCTTCTGCATCTGTGCTATTCCACAGGAAGCTGTAGCTGACCCTGTATGACCCAGCAGCGGCGTTGGCAGAGTCCAAGCACATAGGGGAGGATATGTGGCAACTGGGGTATTTGCATTTGATGCAGCAAGGACAGAGCTGCATACTTTTGGACCAGCGAGAAAAGAGTTGACTGGCTTGCAGTGAGAAAGGGTCAGCTCCAAATGACACAAGAGTTGGCAAAAACATGGGCATGCCATATGGCCACATGGGGCCTTAAGATGGGCTTGAGGGGCCTAGAGAAAACACAAAACATGGTGTTAAGAAACTTCGCTTGATTGAACCGTGGGCCTAGGAAGTCTGAATAAGGAGGCATATGTGCCAGAGGCTGCTCGGAATAGGATGATGCGACTGCAGGCTCCAGAGGCAGTGCCAGGGGTGAATTCACCAGCAAAGCCTGTATGGAAGTAGCAAGAGATATTTTCTTGCTCAGAGGTTGAAGTTACTATGAGAATTGGAGGGCACCAGGGTGACTGACCTCTAGAAGAGCTTCTTTGGTCTGCTCGAGGAGTGTGAAGATGGTGACCTCAAGTAGCCCCAGTGGTGACTCCTCACTCTTGTTGCGGGCCTGCACCCTAAAACATTTAGCCTAACTCTTCTTAATTGCCTTTGGGTGCATATTGAGCCAATCCGATGACTTAGTCATGGTCTGACAGTTAGCACAATAGGCAGGTGAAGAGATGGTGACCTCAGTCCGTTGCATTCCTTATATGGCTTAAAATCAAAAAGTATTTGGAAGAGACATCCTAGCTCCACACGATTTTGTATTTTTAGAGAATTTGGAGCACTTAACCGCGAAAACTCCGACAGTGCGCTCCGGATCTGTACCAAAGATGTAGAAAAAAAGAAGACACCAGTGGGCCAGGGTGGGTGCTATATAGCTTGGATGACGTTACCAAACATTACTTCCATAGCAGACATTGAGCCAGCACCCCCTACAGGTGTCAGAGCACTGAGGTTTTCTGGATCCAACCCAATACCTGGGACAGAACAGGAGAGAAATCTTCATGTAGAAGTATTAATCAGAAGCAAATTACCACAATGCAAACAGTCAATCCTCACAGACTAGCAGTCGCAGAACCAGCAGCATGCGCTCCTCACTCCAGAAGTCACCCCACGAGAAGCACAACAATTCTCCTCCCCCCGCGGAGTCAAGCCAATGTAAAACGCATGCAGATTTATTGCAAACATTAAAATATAGCAATTATAGAGGAGCAAAGAGTAAACCTGAATAAAGACAATATAAATTAAATTCCCATCTTAATAAATCGTCGCTAATGGCTATTAGCACTGAACAACGACCATCATGTGGAGTACTTGCTGTATACCTGCACACTGAGGGCAAACAGCCCAGAGCTGCCTGCGAGGACGGTTTAGGTTTGAGAAGCCAAGATGTTCTCAGTCTGTAAAAAAAAAAAAACTACAAACCCTCCCCCCACCCCCCCACGGAGTCAAAACTTTAAAATGTCTGAAAGAGTTCAAAGTGCTGGATTATGTTGATTAGCAAAGTCAATGTGAGAAAAGTTATCATTTGATCATTTGTGATGTAACGTGAAAGTTCATGAGTATGATTTCCCATTTTATAGACTTTGTATACTAATTCAGAAACTCACTAATGTACAATTGCATGAATGCGAAAACTAAAAGCATGCTATGAAAGCCTCGGAGAACACACTTAAGCACTTTCAGGAACAGAAAGATGCGCAAAGAGAAGTTTGAGTGGTGCCCAGAACTTATTTGAGATAGAAATGCAGTATTGATGAACTTAACAGCTTGTAACTGTGAGGTGTTTATCAATGGTGCTAATTCGTAACTAAATGAGCTAGTGTTTCCTCTGGGCAGGCTTTCGTAATTACTGTTAATGTGTATTGAATGCATCTTATAATTCAATTTGTTAAAATCAAAAAACTGTTTAGAAAGGTCTATGGAGGAAAAATTCAAACCACATGAAAGGTTTGTTATACTTTTGTATTTTTCTTCACAGGACGTATGTAGCTGGTTTATGACTGTTTTTGATGAAAGTTTACAGATGTATAATTTTTGTATTTTGTAAACAACCCTTAAGCACAATGTGCGCTAAACACATGTTGATTGTAGATTATATTTGCTGTATACAAGAGATCTAATAAAGAGCAAAAAAAAGAAACTACGAAAAAAAGTGTACTGCGTGACTTTTGGTTACATACCAGTATTGTTATTTTGTATTATCAATCACTATAATGCTGCCATTTCAAAGTGAAGTAAAATAAAAAACAGATTCTCTTAGCCGATTCACCAGCATTCAAGAAAAAACATTGAGAGCATGGAAAACAGGATAGCTCTTGCTGGCAATTCTAACAAGTGGCCTACAAATCACACCATATAAAGACACGAACTGACAGTACTACAATGGGTTGGAAAAGTTTGGCTGAATTGAGGAATTTTGAACAAATCAATTTTGGTATTCAGGTATTTATGCAAGATAGACATTATGACAGCCTAAACACGAAACCGGATTCCAAGAATGAAAAGCTTCATAGGTGCTTTACTGGAAATCATATTAAAAGGACAATGGTTCACTGCGGATTCATTCTCATACCAAGAACCTCCATTTTTCTTATAGAGAACAATGATCTCCACCAATGGATATATAAATCGCATATATGAGCGCAACCAATATACAATCAAATAGTCTCTAATAAACGGATTTCAAACACATATATTTTAAAATTCAGTCATGGTTACAAATACAATTTAATTCGAGATTTATAAAATGGCAATATTTACGTTTGATTCGGTGCTCACAAACATAAAAGAAAGTGCAAGGGTGAGTGACAAGTGAAACAAGTGCATCATAAATAAAAAGACGTAAGACTCCTTCCTTGGTTAAGTTTGGAATGAAAACGGTGGGGTCTATACAAGTCTATGGTAGACGGCGTTTCGGCTCTGGGTCATTAAGAGGCAATCATCAAGACATGACAGTGAGCACCAAGCATCTTCCTCGACCAAGTAGCTGCATGGGAATATTCTATACCAGTAGGGGGGCTTCTCCTACTTAGGGTACCATTAGGGTACCAATGACTAATCCAGAGGACTCCTGGTCCGATGCTTTTTTTGCCACAGCAGCTAGAAATTTATTCATTGACTGTAGGCTAAATCTCGTGAAGGAAAACCAGAATAAAAAGGGGACACGCAGCGAAGCACCTGGGCATGTAAATCTGGCACATTACAATAAATTCAACAAAAGTTTGGTATTTAAAGACTGAGGGACAGGAGCCTTGAGCCCCAAAACAAACAAGCATTTGCAATGCCAATAGGTCTCACATTTGCGAGAGTTTAAGCTATTGGCATTGTAAATGACAATGCCTTTTATGTGTTTTGATAATTAACACAAATAAAAGGCATTGTCATTTACAATGCCAATAGCTCAAACTCTTGTAAATGCGAGACCTATTTCACTTCAAAGAAGCGGCACTCATTGTACCGGGCTGCTTGGAAAGTGAAAGATTACATGGCGCATTGAATGTTGCAGGAAAGCATGTTGTGCCTGCAGTTGGAGAAACTCATTAGAGAAAATTGTGCTTACAAACTAAATAGGACGTACCGTGTAACAGAAGTAAAAGGTCCAGTCCTCATGGGAGATTACAAATGAAGACAAGGCGGTACTAGCACCACACCTCAAAACTGAGTAAGCCAACTATTAGAAATTATCACAATAGTATTAAAACCACGCAGGCAAAGTTTTTTGAGAAGAAAATCAGTGATGCCCAGAATTCCTCAAGGGAACTATTTGCGATAGTCAAGGCTTTAACCACGCCAGACCAGGACATTCTTCCATCAAATACATCAGAAGAGAGGTGCAATGACTTAGCCACACACTTTCTCTCGAAAGCAACAGATATATACAGCTCACTTAAAGTAAATGGGGAATTAACCTCACAGTGGGAAAAGGATCAGGAAAAAGTTTCTCCTTTAAACATCATCACCAACCTCCCGCCAATGGAAGCAGAAGAAGCTTTGATGGACAAGGTAAAGTCTGGCTCTCCTTTAGATCCAGCCCCACCACATATCCTTAAAACAGTTATACCAGTCATCCTTCCATCCCCAACTAAGATCTTGAACCAGTCGCTGGAAATGGGCATTGTCCCAGCATCATGGAAACACGCCATTGTGAAACCATTGCTAAAAAAAACTAATGCAGACCCACTGCAATTAGAAACTATCGCCCTATTTTTCAGCTGCCTTTTGTGGGCAAATTACTGGAAAAGCATGTCAACAGATCACGGTCTGACTTTCTAGAAACTAATCAGTGCCTCCACCCCACACAGATGGGTTTCCGGGCACAGCACTGAGTCTGCTCTGTTGATGGTGGTGGAGCAACTTAGATCATCATTAGACCAGGGAAATCCAGCTGCCCTGCTCCTCTTGGACCAGAGTGCTGCCTTCGACACGGTAGATCATCATATATTACGAAGGAGACTCTCAGCCAACGGGATACAAGGTACCATGCTTAAATGGCTGACATCGTTCTTGGAGGGAAGAACTTTCCAAGTATTGGAGGATGCTACCCTCTCGAAAACGATGTCACTAAAGTGTGGGGTGCCACAGGGGTCCTCACTAAGCCCCACAATATTCAACGTATATATGGAACCACTTGCTCAGATTGTCCAAGAGTTTGATGTATCAATGACGTCCTATGCGGACGATACTCAACTGGTAATCTCCTTGGACCCCAAAAACAACGGAAACTTTGAGAGACTCTCACCATGTATGGAAGGAAAAAAAAAAAAAAAATCAAGGAGTGGATGACAAAAAGCTGCTTAAAATTAAATGGGGATAAAACTGAACTAATGATACTCTGGAACAAGATCTGTCCCGGGCCCTCCATAAGCTGGCCCGAAAGCATGGGCAGCTCACCCATACCTAAAGAAATAATCAAGAACCTGGGTTTTTGGCTAGATAAGGATCTCTCTATGGTCACACAGACTAAGAAAGTTGCAGCCACCTGTTTTGGACTGCTGAGAAGTCTTAGAAAAATCCCAGAAAGGATTCCAATCCAGCTTAGAAAGACAGTAGTTTATTCCTTGGTGACCTCGCGATTGGACTATGGGAACTCATTGTTCCTAGGGGCACCAAAATATGTAACCCATAGACTGCAGGTGGTCCAGAACACTGCAGCAAGGTTGTTGTGCAATATCCCGGCTCGGGAATCGGTAAAGAAACATCTAAAAGGGTTACATTGGCTCCCAGTAGAGGCTAGAATCAAATTTAAGATTCTAGTCATGACACACAGAGCTTTACATAATAGGGGTCACAGGAAAATCAGGTGTCTGGTATCCCCTTACATCCCAAACAGACATTTGAGATCAGGCTCTGAGGGACTCCTAAAACCTACTAGGGCCAGGAGGGAGAGGTGGGGAGGAAGATCTTTTTCCCACCTGGCTCCCAATTTCTGGAATTCTCTTCCACTGGAATGTAGGTCCCTGGACAATGAATTGCAGTTCCGCAAAACAATTAAAACATGGCTGTTTAACCAATACCTTTAAATGTCCAGTCAACTAGCTGCGTGTCTCCTAGCGCTGGGAAGCCCTTGGGCAGCCATGCGCTCTATAAGTCACAAATAAAAATAAGAATAATACTAATACTAATAATACTACTAAGGAGGGACTAACAAGCCTATTAACGAACAAAAAGCTAGCATTTACGAAGGACAATGACAAATATGGGCAGAGAGTAGGCGGGCTTCAAGTCCAAACTCAAATACAGCATGCCTCGCAGAGCAGCGCATGCTCTGTCCAGGCTTGACCTAAAAAGTGCAGCCGCGTTTGAACTGTAAACTACAAATGTCAAAATGGCCGCCATGTGCCTCAAGTCATATGCATGAATGAGGGCCATTTTGAAATGCTTATTCAACGTTATTCTGCAGTTTATAATTGCCACTCAAACAGGACCATGATTTTACAATTGGACATTCCACTTTGAAAATAAAGTGCGTGGGAGCGCCAAAACAAAGGAACAGTTGCTGGGGTCTTGGGGAGAAAAAAGTTTAAATACGAATAATGCAGAGCAGACCGGGGAGAACAAGCAGGGTGAAGAACTGTGTGAATTTAAAAAAAATAATTGGGGAACAGGATGGAGAACAATGATAATGAGGTGCTAAAGCAAAGAGGGTGGGGCTGGTAGGGAGAAGGGAAGAAAGGGGGGGAAAGTGCTGTGCTCCATAAAGTGCTAAAAGAAGGGAAAAAGTCCCTTCATGTAAGCAGAGGAAGTGTACAACACATCCAATCAGCAGCAATAATGGCGCATGGCACAGATTATTTGCATTTGTAACATTTCTAAAGTGCATTAGACCAAAAGGCCTCAAAGCGCTAATAACGATAGAGAACAGAGTGAAAACAGACAACCTGAAGCAGACAAACCCTCCATCATACACCTAGAACAGGAAGGAAAGCCATTGAATAAGGAATAGAGCAATGAGGCAGACAAGGCAATTAATTCATCAGAAGAAAGGGGCTGATCAAAAACTCACTATGAATTGTAATATACACAATAAGGTCATCGACCACGCAGCTAAAGCGGTCTGGAGCGAGCCCTAAAATTGCTGATACCTTCAGTATTTTAGCAGGGATGCTGAAGGCTGCAGCAATTCAAGGGTGAATTTGACAGCCATTATCTCATGTAGGTGTCTGTTGTAGGTCTCTTGTGCGAGTGAGTTGCAGTGAGGAGGAACTGAAGAGGGAAGAGCTTTGTTCATCTAGAGATTAAAATACCCAGCAG
The DNA here is from genome assembly GCA_963921515.1 of Calotriton arnoldi. Taxonomy (NCBI): domain Eukaryota; kingdom Metazoa; phylum Chordata; class Amphibia; order Caudata; family Salamandridae; genus Calotriton; species Calotriton arnoldi. The sequence goes on from CAWUFW010004096.1 coordinate 1,412,539, forward strand.
AACCGAGGCGAGAAGACACTTCAAACAAACTCGAACGAGCCGTCCCTTTCAGGGCTATTTCCGTCCCTCTGGTTCGTGTTGTCGAATCCTATTCCACTGACGCCCCCGGACGCACTTGTATTTATGGACAGCGATGGTTGGATAATAAATTCATAAATGCCGACATCTCGGTTTTCGTGCGAGGCAGCTGCCGTGTAGCCTCGGGTTATAGTTCAATGGAGAAAGGCCGCCAGATCTTTCAGAAACCTACAATTATTAACTAAACCAACAGCTCGGGGGCCAATGGGCCGCCAGGCAGGGGATATTTGGCGATTCCTGCTTTTCTATAGCGAGGTTTCACTTTGCTTTAGTGCCTTGTTAAAGTAAGTCTTGTTTCGATCCGCTGCCTGCGATGCAGGATTTAACTTACCTGCGGAATGCACTAAATTATCAAACCTTTTCACACTATTAATATATGCATGCAAGAGGACTCAAGGACTCCCAAGACAGCAGTGGGGGCTTAAATACAGCCACCTTAAAAGCAAGGTGCCTGGTATGTGTATATATATATATATATATATATATATATATATATATATATATATATATATATATATATATATATATATATATATATATATATATATATATATATATATATATATATATATCTCGCTGTACTGGCATTAGTGTGGACTCCAAGCGCAGTGGGGAGTTTGAGTATATAGACTTCGATGGCATGAATGCACTATATGTATGGATTGTCCCATAACACCCTGAGCAGTGGGGCCAATTGAAGTGTTCATGTGGTTTTCAATTATTGATTTGTCCATATATTCGAAGGATCCCCATTTACTCACAGTATCCACTTACGGGTTCTATGATGTAGCCCACCTTGTCCTTTCTTAATGTAGAAAGTACTTATCACACTGCATACCACTTCCATGGGGATGTCTAATCAGCACGAGGGACGAAACTCCACAATGTCTCAATATAGTATAGATATTCTAGACCCCACCTAGCCAATCTCCAGCCTAATAAACTTACATGATGAATCTCCCATCTCAAACCACCACATGGTGGATCCCCCCCCAACTCCCATCACCACATGATAAACCGAAAAAAAGTGTATTTTTAAGATGGAGTCCAAGAAATGTTTTGGCGTTAAGTTATAGTCACATAAAACACCCCTCTAGGATTGCAAAGAGGAGGCTTTAACTTCTCCAAAGGTCAAAGTGTCTCAACATCTGCAGAAGAGGTTCTCGAAAAGAAAAGAACCCTTTAAAAAGATGAAGTAAATAAAAGAAAAACCAGACTCCTTTATCGATAGGAATTCATCTCACTTTGCAGTTCTTGTCCTTGAGTTGTGCTTCACAAGATTAACAGGATTAACAGATGCCTCTACATTATCCAGAATGACTCAAATGCCCTTGCACAGGATAGGACATTAAAACAATATATCATCAGACTTGCAGTCAGTAAATGGTGAACCATTATATATGTGACAAAATAATTAGGAACGACATACAACACAGTACATCCCACAATAACAGATCATACTCCTCCTCAGATGACATTTTTGGAATGGTATACTGGTTAAGGAACAGCCATGCTTTTGATTTTCCTTTGCAAACAGGGTAAATGTTTTAAGCTGAATACACAAACTGTGCAAAGGATCGCATCAAGTATAATTAGGGCTCCTGGGTTCATGTTTTCGTCTGCATATACCTACAATTAATTTCGGATTAGTATTTATCACTTATGTTTTGGTTGGTGCAAAACAGTTTCTACAACCATATTTCAACATTTAACAAATAAACGTGCACTCAGAGAATTATGTCTAGTTTTAGTGCGCTAAGCAGACCTACCTAATAAAATACATTTAGTTTAAAACTTAAACGTAATATCAGAAAGTGTGAGTATCTGAAACGATTTAAGCTTGATTTAAACTCCATGCTGCAAACATGGACATTTGTCTTGTGGCCATGATTAACATTGACTCAAAATAGAGAGGTAAACAAATTGCTTTCAAAATGCACTTGTGTAAACATTGGTAGGAATACTGGTAGCCTTAAGTAGAACACATAACAGGATCACAGTAAGGGAGTGGTCAAAGGGGTCTTGATCATCATAACAGCAAAGTGACAATCGCACATCACTAACCTACACCCCGCAAACTTCAAGCAGGATGTTACTAACCACCTTGTATCTTTTAGTACCAACATATGTCTCAGGGCTATGCACTCTACTCAGCCCCTCAGATAAAAACTTCAACCTGGGTCTCTACGCCAAAGGAGTGGCCCTCAAATTCAATGGGTGGCTCTGTTACCAGTCTGCCAGAAAGGGAGCAGCAGCGAAAGGGTCTTCTCCATTGGTTCTACATTTCTTCTCAATGTCAGTGGAAGACCAACACAAAGATCTAGAATGTCACTCTTGAATGGTGCTTCAGAGTCAAGTCATGGGAAAACTAAGGCACTGGCACCTAGTGCCAAGAGTTATCCAACCTTGGGGCTTTGTGGTAAATTAAGGGTCATAAGTTAAGCTGCCTTGCTGCAATTTAGCTGGCATTTACAGAGGCACTGAAAAAGTAAAATTACCTCACAGGGGTTTATAGACTGCTCCATCTTCTACTGGAGAGAATAAATTGATGAAGGTTGATAGTGTGCCATCTACCTAAAGCAGAAGTAAAAGTCTCCTCCTGCACTAAAGTGCTGTAATAGGAGGTGCTCGCTCTCCCAAGTAAAGGTGGCGGGATATACCTCTAATAGCATAATTCTTTTTAACTTCACTCGTTTTTTTTGTCCATCCAACTCGGATCCCTTATCCTGCTTAGACAGGATCTTAGATCTCACTGGCTGACTGGTTTTTAGTAGAAAGGCATGTAGCATATCCAAGAACATATTCTGCTTGGCAGGCCTAGGAAAAGATCTTCTACTCTGAAATGTTTTCCATATAACCGATTAAATCCACCAACACGTTATTAGGATCACGTTTTTCACACTGCCAGTCAAGCAAAGCTAAGCGTCCCTCAATGTGTTATTTCACTCTAAATTCCGCATAGTTTCAGAAGTAGAGCATGGGGTTCCATTATTCCACAAACCTCAAGTCTGGTTAGTGGTCATCTCAAACTGAATGAGGTAATTTTTCAGAGCAAATAGCTGGAAGATTATTTTATCGTAATTAAAATTTTCAGCCCAAGCCAAATTCATTGTACAAAGTTACCTTTGATTAACACTGCCACCTGATGGTCTGGGGAAAGTCAGCATTCCTTTTAAACTCTAACATAACTTTACTAACACGGAGGACAATATCAGGGTCATCAAAACTTCCTTGCTTACACTAGGGAGAGATCACCCAATTATTGTGTACATTTGTTCATTGGAGAGTTTATCAGAGCAAGAACTCCCATGATGCATCCCAACCTTCTACATGTTTAGAAGCTTGGTGTTTACATTTTTTTTTTTAAATGCTATGTTCTGCTCTTCCCCATGTAGTGATGAGGCCAGAGTGAAATTTAAATTATGACAGTGAAATCTACATAATTTCGGGACTCAATTTTACGCTTGCTACACGAAATTGCTGAAGTTCCATTATTACACCACAACACTGCAGTTTATTGCAAAATTATAGCACAGAACAATGCGAACCACCAGAACGCAAGACGCGGTTTGTATCATCTGTGATTTTTGTGCTAACAATGCAAAATGTGTCAAATTAACGCAAGCAATAACTTCATACTAAATATAGCACTAAGTGACAGATTCACATTATGTCACAATTCAGTGAAGGCAAACTAATCTAATTGAGCACAACCCTAGTATTGATCTTGTAGCCATTTGCTACATCATCAGCTTCCTCAGGGAGTGACTTGTGTAATCACGTTTCACCTGGAGAGGAGAGATTCAATTGACATGTCAATAGATTGACAGTCTACCACTGATGTTTAGGCAAGGAGGAACAATTAAGATCATACAAAAGGGGTGTTCTACCCAAGTTAGAAAACTCATAGTATTTCAGAAAAACATGCCTACTTTCAAAGTGATCGACAGGAGGGGCATATTATATGGAAGTAGGGGGTTTATCCTCTCTACCAAGTCTGAATAGTCAATACGGATGGTTCCAAGAGGCAAGATTGCATGATTTCATTGATAGCCACATACCAGTATGTGGTGGTAACAGTGCAGAGGAATTCTTAAGCTCATCTTTGTGCGGAATACTCACCAGTGCTTTATTTATTCAATGTTTTCTATAGCGCGAACATGACCCAAAAACATGGGTGTCAGAGCGCTTTACAGTCACTCAAGTGAAGAGGAGAATGCCAGTTTGAATTGGTGCACCCATCCACATAGCACTCCTCCCCCTTCCCCCGTCCTGCACATAGTACTTCAACAGGACTATAACCATCCACCAATAACGGTGTCACAAGCAATATGGTGTCTCCAACCGCACAAGTCGCTGCACTCATCCCAACAGCCTCCGATGCAAGAATATAACAAATGCCACCAGTGTGAGCCCACCTTCTCACATCATTAGTTCATCCCACACCAAAGGCAGACTTCCAAACACCTTCAAAACTGGTTACATCACCTGCTAAATAAGCCCAACTTTAATTCCAAAAACCTAACAATTTATCAGTCTATCATGTAACTACTTTTACATGGCAGTTAGACAGTTGCCAATTAGTTGCGCAACATTAGACCAATAGGTCTTCGTTAATTAGTCTGGGTTCATGTCACAAGGCAGTGTTAAAAATAAATTAAAAAAAATATATATATATTGAATGGTTTACTATATACTTCAGATCACGGAGGATGTAGTCTCCACATCCAGATTGCCTTCCACACCAGCTTGGATACCACTGAACCACTAGCCCCAAAAAATTGCTTCCACAGTACAATGTAATGGTTGAAATCCAAAATAAGGGTGTCCAGGTTCTAGTATATTTTTTTTTCTATTGGTAAGATCGAGCAGTAATTTAAACAAGACTCGGTTAGGGTTTAGGGCCTTAATCCCTGCCCCTCAAGTAAGCAATATGCCTGGTTATAACAAAACACTCAAGATCTACCCCACAAAAGTATACACCACACCAGAATATCAAATACTAAGAACCTCTATCGCATACCACTCTTCTGCCCACACATCAACAGTCCAACTCTCTACCTCATGTTCATCGAGTAGTCATACATGTTCCAGACAAACGTAACATCTCACAATATTGATGCATTCTTCATTACAAAACATGGCCCACTTCCACACACACTTACCGCCCTCATAGGAACACACATAGAATCATAAAAGCAGGCTCCAGCATCCAACGCATTAAACGCATAAAAGGTCTTCGCCTATCTTCCACTGACAAAAATTCGAGCTGATCACCTGCCACTATCCAATCTCAGCATCATTAACAGTATCCTTCAATCTTATCTGTAGACCACCCAAACCAACATTAACTTACCAAAAGAAATTTCAGACTGCATCACCAAAGACTGCACTACGCACACTCATTCCATATTGGTTAGTGACTTTGACATCACTGGCGATTCAAGCACTTAGGCTGCTGGATGTCCTTTTTCCACATTTCATTGTCTGTCACCAAAACTACTCACTCATAATCAGAACCACCCGTGACTGCATTAGCTTGAATCAACTCCAAAGTCAGATACCCCTGGACTGGACAGACCAGATTGCATTCCTTTTCCATCTATAACACTACACCTATGCACAGATGTTAATGGAAAAGAGAAACAATTAGTTTGGGCAGCCTACAAGGACAGCGATTGCTGCATAACTCTCACCACCTCACAATGATTCGGCCCAACAGTACAACACAACCCTGAAAAGCCTTCTAGAAAACATACAAAAGGTAAACATACTACAGGTCTAAATCCTCAGCCCAAAGTTACATCAAAGATATTACAACAAGCAAGCCTCAACTGGCAATGTCCTCAACTCCCTTCTCAAAGGGCCCCTCATACAGATCATTTAGGATACAAAGCTATCTTCTGTAACACTACCATTAATGAAGTGAACAGAAGCAACTTGCTTTTCCAAATTTGCCAAGAATTTCATTATTCAACTCTGAACTTATCAATTCAATAACTTTAGTGAAATGCCAGAATCTCTTCAATGAAAGCAAATAGAAAAAATCGGATCCCACATCAACACAATGCAAACTTCAACCATACTGTCAATCCCAAATTGCTCTGTCAATAGACTGTCTTTGACTACTTCATGCTAAACTAACCAACATACTCCAAACACTGCCATCTCTAACAAAGATGGCACTCTACCTTCATCCATCATGAAATCCCTCCAAATTGTTGCCCACATTCCCATCAACATAGTCCATGTTTCTCCCAGCTGAACACCCTGTCTGGACACCCTCAAAATGGACATATCCTCAGATTTTCAAAAAACTTAAACCGAATGGTGGGTGTCCCCTCACCAGCTGCACCATAAGGCCCCACTGTGGCATAATGTATGCTTACGCATAGGTTTACAGCAGTTTTACTGGGAATCCTGGTATGTGCGCTGCCTGTGATGGGTGGGTCAAATAATGATGGGTGAGGCTTAAATCATTACTGTTCCTCCGAGAAGAATTTGGGCTTCGGGACACAGATCATTGATGGTATTGTGTCCGTACTACTTGTTGGCACTTCCAGTGGAATTGCAGGCATCGCTCATCCTCCAATACCTGCATACATTAGGCTAAAAGAGGAGCATGGTATCTGGCCTAAATTGTGGGTTCTCATTAACATCCTGCACTCACTTCCGACCCTGCCAGTTACCAGACTCATGCGGCAGCCACTACTGGGTAAGACTCTCCTGGGACAACTGGACAGCCATACTTTTAGTCCATGAAAGGGTCCTTCGGGAGTCCAAATTAAAAATTATTGTACTTAAAGATCCTGAATGACTGGTACTGGTCCCCTTGGGGACTCAAACGGGCCAAACTCCTGCCTCACAACCTCTGCTGGAGGTGTGGCACAGAACATTGCGACTTACTCTTCATTTTATGGTCCTGATCAGCCCTCTCCACCAATTGGTCGCATTTGTGAGATTGCCAGAGACAATGTGGCTCCATTTAGATCACCCCTTCCCTCCAGCGGGCTATCCTCTATAGAGGATCAGATTTCCCCCGAGGTGTCAATTCACAAATGCTGCTGGCTGCCTCACTGGCAATGGCCAAACTCTGTATACTTCGCACTAGCGACAACCCACCCTACAGACTTACAATGAGTGGCTGACCAAACTCCAACAGGTAGCTTGCCAGGAAAGGATCTCTTTCCATCTCAATAACAAGCTACACACTTGAGAAAGTCTGGGGCCCGTTCCTTATGATACTGTACGCCATTCTTGAGCCCTTTTAAACCTCATCTCCTCCCTAATGCCCATTCTCTCCCCCCCCCCCCCCACATCTCCCTTAATATTGTCTGGGGATAGGGGCAATTTGCCCTTAACTGACCCTGTTGTATGCAAGATGTGATTCACCCTACATAACCAACTGCATGCTGCTATCCTATTCATATAGTAATGTGTGCTTCTCACCTGTAGCCTTTCATCCAACTAAGACTCCCATATTCCATCCCTTCTGTGCCATCCTTTCATATCCTTAAACAAGACTCATTAGGAAATTTCTTTCTGCTTCCCATTTCAGATACCCGTTTCCAACATGGAAGTTCACGTTATGAACCCTTATGTCCTTCATGGAGCATTGTCATTTTTCTATTCCCCCTAGACTGATTAAGATGAACAGGGAGTTTTGCTTGGTTTTTACTCTCTGCTTACTTTTTGTGTTTTTAAACAATAAAGGTTGCAAAAAAAAGCCTGCATTGAAGCTAGACAATCTTGTCAATCCTTGGCCCTTTTTTCCGTCAGAAGAGTAATCGAAAAGGCAGACTCTGCTCTGCTACATTAGAATAATTTTCTACAGGGCTATCAATCTAGCTTCAGACTGCAAAGCCAGCTACTCTTCTGCAATGATTTGGAGAATGGGGATGTGGCATAACGGCCAGAGAGCTGCTGACTCCTGAGCTGGGGATCCAGGTTAGAGACTGTTGGCTCAACATCCTGTGAATCTGGGCAAATCACTTGATCTCCCCTTGCCTATGGACAGCACCTGGATACCTTCATGTGTGTTAAGCTGCGCAATACATTTCAGAGTATTTATTTATTTATTTATTATGTTTTACCTCACCAACCACCATCAGCTTGTCCAGATGGGAACCTCAATATCAAAGAAACACCTCATCATCAGTACAGCACCCCAGTTAGCCACTTCAGTCTCCTCTGCTCATGACATTCAGGAAATCAAAACCCACCCAGAGCTAATCCAGAAATGGAGAACAGGAGTAATTGTCTAACGTGTAAAGCTTTAAGTGCTGGCATCCAATAGCAACCATAGAGTTAATGTTTGACAGACCTGGATAGGTCCACTCAAACAAACAGCAAATGTGAAATCGGACTCCTCCTCAGGCTTCTCTTTCAAAGAAGACACTACCATGCAATCCAAGACAGTATAGGATTGCTCCCATCAAAAAAAGTAAAACTCTTCCTACCAAAAACAGACCTCAGAACAAAAGAACTAGTGCTCTCATAACTGGATAGAGGCAATGCTCTACTGCATTGCTTCCGAAACCACACTAGCATGAAACATACTGCAGCTCATATAATTAAGGGCTCAAAGTTAAGCGCATCAGCTCAAAAGTGAAGAACTACACCTGCCTCCACTGCCATCAAGATCTGCTGCAACATCTACAAGGCCATCAGCAACCCACCTCGGATTACTAGCCAAGAAACCCAACACAGACAGCAGCACACCTGAAACAAGTGCATTGCCAGAATAGAGACTAAAATAGAAGAAGGAAACGACCAGGACGACAGGCTGCTTCTAGATGCACACTTAGAAGCCAGTGCAGTACCATTAAACAAAAGGACAGTAAGACCCATTTACCTCACTAGGAAATGGCACAGTTCCATTACAAACGCACATTATATGGTTCAAATGCCCCAGAAGCCACTACAGAGCTCTTGGTCTCATCTTTAAAACCATTATCCCAACAACGTGGTGTGTAAAAGAATGAAGACAATTAAACGCATTTCAGGAAGCCGGGAGGCTTGAAAGGTATGCAGAGCACTTTGGGAATTTCTGTCTGTGGCCAAGTGAGTCCCAGATTGGTCGACAAAGCAGTCAAAACCTTTATTTTAACACGAACATGCAGAATACAATCAATGGGAAATGACGGATCTTAAAATTCCTATTCTCTGTCCAGATTAAACGCCCATGGTAGATTCACACTTTCAAGTGCGACGGTGCTCGTCCCAAAATATAAGATTATTTTTGTTCCATCCTGGTTCTTAAAACGCTTTCCAGCCCGTTAGGTTACCTGCAATCAAACATTTACTAAATATCTTCAGAAATATGTAGTGAATGAATTTCAAGGCGTTTTTAAAGCACTTCAATTGAGAAGGCAGAGAAGATTGATTTAAAAATAGAACAGGTTATTCAAATTGTGCAATGAGGCCGTGAAGCCAGTGTGTGTGAAAAACAGCAGAAGCAACGCGCTGGCGAAATCTGTAAAAATGTCCCTGCTGACACCTGGTACTATAGTGCCATGCTCAATGTGGGCCACTTTAAAGAACGAGGAAAAGGCCAATTCTATGGCACGACTCAAATCATCCACATTTCTTGTCATGAAAGTCATTTATCACAAAGATTTTTCTTGGGGGTATTTTGATACATGGGGTCACTTATAAATGCACCTATGAAATTTAAGTGATATACAAAAAATGTAGGGCCCTAGCATGCATGACATTTCCTCTATACAGGACACAGCTGATGGTCCTTAGAGGGCAGAGCGATAGACTGATTCAGCTCTTTGAACACAGCAAGAAACAAAGGTCAGACATATAACAGAGGAAATTGCCTCATAGATCACCCAATAGGCAATTGGCTCACCCAAGTACCTCCTGCCACATGAATACAAGAAGCACAAACCCACTCAAACTACCTACACCTCAAAGTGAGGAGACTAGTCACTGGCACTAGTGAGGTGGATATGCAAGCTGGGATACAATGAAGACTTCGACAGCTGGTGGTCGCTAGCAACTCCAAGTAATTGCTAAAAGCTAGGTCACCACCAAGTCAAAAGAAAGACTAACAAAGCCCAAGGAGCGGAGACTGAAAGCTACTAGCCAATCAATCAGTAGTGAGAAAGTTCACGAAAGCTAGAGTAAAAAAGTTTAAAACTTAGATTGTGTTGCAGCCATTAGGAAAGAGGTCACATCTGATACTGTAAAAGGGTGTATGTATTATTAACAGTTCACAATCTTACTACTTTGAAGTACATGGACTTCCAGCTGCGAGTTCATTGTCTGACCAAGAATGAGAGTAGCTACGGCTTTTTCAGGTAAAATGCTATCTAACCGTGGTAACTTATCTTACATTTCACTCTTGTTTCAGTGGGTTGCCAATTCTCATATCATGTGATCAAAAGTTTTTATTGAAGGTGCAATTCTAGGGAATGATCTCAAATTTGATTTATTTGAATTTCAGCATCGTGTGTGATAGTTCTGCACAGGATACGAGTTAAGCAGCCTTGTAATGAGGGCTAGTGTGGAAAATTAGACTACAAAACTATCAATACAATGGGTGCGGAGGTCCAGCACATTTACTAACAGGAGTCCGATTTATGCAGTAACTCTGCCCTAATTTCTGTAAGTCACCACAACACAGCTGGTATAAATTTATATTTAAGACAAATCTAGAAACACCAACAGTACGACGTTGATTCATATGAAGGTTAATAAAAATAAGTGCTAAGACAACAAGTATTACAAGTGCAGAACACAATTTGTGGATTATTTTGGTTGGCACTGATGGACATTGGTTTCAGTATGTAGATGTGCTGAAAATCAGATCTCAGAAGCCTCAAAATCATTCTGCAGAGACCCTACTCTAAGTCATTGACCACGATACATCAGGTCGGTACCCTTTACACATTGTTGTAGCGTAGAATACACGTCAATACCTTAAGTTTCACCTGCAGCATTTCCTAAGAAATTCCAAATAGAACCTGCAAATCAGTCATTCTGAAACTGACGTGGTGTCGTTGCTGGTCTGAGAAACAAAGCTTCATAAACATCTAACAATACAAATAAGTGCTTATGGTCGCTGAAGTTAAGGAGCACAACTACACTCCTACATTTAACAGGACTAGAACATTCAAATGATCTAAAAGCTACTCTTCACGCTCACTTCCTGATTAAGCAACAGATCTCCCTCAATTTACACCCTAAAGCATTACAAGTGGCACAAAACACAAATTCTACAAGCTTTGCCCTCTTCCCTTCAAACTCACTAAATATGGATGTTCTCCATTCTTTGGGTTTGTGGCACATAATTGGCTAGAGGTAGGGGTCTCTTCAGTACATACATGGGTAGAAAGAACATAATTTACCACTCAGTTTAGACTACATCCCAGAGTCTTGCAGTCATGCTATGCATAAGAATGATCCGAAGACCAAATTTAATTAAAATGATAGTAAAGCAGTCAGACATGGCGAATCAAGAATTACACTACATACTATCTGTACAAGGTTTCGTTGGCTAGCTCTTGCAATCCTAGCAAACTCTCTAACATGTAAATTGATGATTCTAGTATTGGCTCATTTTTGGACAGGTCACAAAAGTTTTGAACAAAGGTATTTATAAGCCTTGAACACGGTGTTCTGCTGGAATCTATTAGGATTTTACTACATACATTGGCATGTCTATAAAGTGAGAAATTAAACAGCTAAGACAATTTGCTAATTGCAAGCTGAATATCGGTATGTTTCCACAACAAATATTTAAAACTATGACGTTTTTCTTGCATCAATGGAACTACCATATCAAGTGTTTGGAGTATGGATGCCTGCCACCATATGCTGTGAAGCAAGTATTTACTACCCTTAAAAAGTGAAGAACCATGGTAAGAACTAGCTACCTGGAAAGGAGTTTCCTGACCCAGCCTCAAAATAGACATATGCTAAATAAACTGAATTTTACATGCACTTAGTTCTCCAGATGTCAGTTTCAAACAGATCAATAGAGACTACAGTAATAGGGAAGGATCAAGCGATCTAGCTGCATCTCCCCAAACTAAATGATACTACCCCCTGCTTCAAATGCATTACTCATTATAATGGTACTAGAAATTATCAAGTACTTACAAACTAAACAAGATCATTTCAAAGACCTTCACAAGTTTTAAGTAGCATCTTTTATCACTCTGAACTTAAGCTTTGACAATCTTGTTTTTCTCACTAATAATGTACTTGTGCTAAGTGAGGTACAGAGGAAGTGTGCTAAAAACTTTTCTGGTGTCCATCATGGGGACGTCCATGCTGAAACAAACATATTATAAACCAAAACATTCACCATTTTGGTAGTAATCTTTATTCGGTTAAAAGATGCAAACTCATACAATTTATACATGTCAATCAAATATACATCCAATCCCAAAACCCGTACATATGTAGATTTTATGTACCAATCCAGTCAATGTTTACTGTAAAATCTACAATAAAATCAGTGAAAACTATAAAACACCTTGTATTCAGCCGATGGCATGATGAAACCATGCAAAACACACAAGATGATGGACGGAATGTTGCACATTGGCAAACATTCACCCCCAGTCACAGATCTGGGTTTAATCCATCGTTATTTTGCTTCACCACTCCACCCCAGTTCAGACATAGCCATATGCAAATCAGTCTTGACCCTGTGCCTTATGGGAACAGTCCAGACCGAACTGCCAAGCCATGTCTTCCCTGGACCGGAATCAAGCATCCTAGGACCGGTTTCGGGCTTTCAGCCCTCATCAGCCAGGATAGCTTGAATCCAGTGGCGTAGTGAGCACGGGACCCACGTCTGGGCATACCCTTCCCACTTAGGGCGAAATGCAAAACACACAAGATGGACGGAATGTGGCACATTGGCAAACATTCACCCCCAGTCACACTATGCCACTGGAGTCAAGCTATCCTGGCTGATGAGGGCTGAAAGCCCGAAACCGGTCCTAGGATGCTTGATTCCGGTCCAGGGAAGACATGGCTTGGCAGTTCGGTCTGGACTGTTCCCATGAGGCACAGGGTCAAGACTGATTTGCATATGGCTATGTCTGAACTGGGGTGGCGTGGTGAAGCAAAATAACGATGGATTAAACCCAGATCTGAGACTGGGGGTGAATGTTTGCCAATGTGCAGCATTCCGTCCATTATCTTGTGTGTTTTGCATTTCGCCCTAAGTGGGAAGGGTATGCCCAGACGTGGGTCCCGTGCTCACTACGCCACTGGAGTCAAGCTATCCTGGCTGATGAGGGCTGAAAGCCCGAAACCGGTCCTAGGATGCTTGATTCCGGTCCAGGGAAGACATGGCTTGGCAGTTCGGTCTGAACTGTTCCCATGAGGCACAGGGTCAAGACTGATTTGCATATGGCTATGTCTGAACTGGGGTGGCGTGGTGAAGCAAAATAACGATGGATTAAACCCAGATCTGTGACCTGGGGTGAATGTTTGCCAATGTGCAGCATTCCGTCCATCATCTTGTGTGTTTTGCATTATGATGAAACCATGCTCCAGCATTTCTAGGTATGTAAATACAAGACGTAGTTTAATAAAGTGCATGTGCAATACTACCTGGTGGACTTACCAGTGTTGGTAGGGTTAAAAGGTAAAACAAAGTAACTTTCATGTAAAAAATATATTGTACTAATAGATCACTGTCTTGAGCCTGATCTCTAGCAGTCCCTCCATTCCTTAATTGTAGTGCTAACATGAGACCTGTATGACTACTGTTTGCAGAAAGGTATGTGCAAATCATACTGTGCGCTTCTTAGATAGTAGGCAAATGTATAAACGTGAGTATAATTATTTGCCCACTTGATTGCCAGCACTTTTTGGTGGTCCAGTAAGATTTCACTCCGTTTGTTGTGCATGATTAGCACAGCGGATAGAAGCTGTGCTTATAGAACGTAATAAACCAGAGCAATGTGGGAGGGACAGTGTGTTCTCATAAATACAACTACATTATCCATTTTACAAATGCTAATAAGGATCCGGTCTAAGGGCCAGGCTGGGTGTGCAATAGAGAAACACAGCCAATCAAACATGCTCCCCACATAGCAGGTGCTGTGCAGACCAACTAGAAGCAGTTTAACAGCACACCAAGAATCCAACAACACCAAAGTAATTCATCAATGGAGTTGCCCCATCAATGATGAAGAAAATCTACCTACACTATATTATCCAGCCTATGCCCTCCACACATCAGTGGTAATAGTGCAACCCAAGAAAATTTACAGGCACCACACTACATTGCTCCCAGAAAGCTGCGATAAACCCTTTGGTCCACAGAGAAACAGTGAAGACATAACCGAAGAAATCCAGCTACCACTCGAACAGGTTTGTGGAGTCCAACGTCAGGACATTTTACTGGTCGTACAACACCTGGTAGAATCTCTGCCTCACTGAGGTTTCATAGTTACACCCACACCTGTGGGTTGCGCAATAACCAATTCTGGACCCCACAAATCTATTAGAGTGGTATGTGGTCCACAACCTCACCATGCCCAATTTACTGCAGTACCACACGGCGGTGGTGTTGTCCGTGAACACCGTTGTAGGAAAGTGTGTTTCTGTTGCAGTAACCCCACCACTTTTTGCCAGATTTCTGATGCACTTTGACTTGATGTGCCCTGGATCCATGCCAATCAGGTTCCCAGGGCCTGTGTTCTTTCCCAAAACTGTACCTGTGTATCCCCAATTGGCACCTATCAAGGGCACTGTGACCAGGGAAGGCCTCTAAGGGGGGGACACACACCCACACCCCCACCCACACCCCCACCCACACCCCCTCAAAACCCCCTAAATACCAGTATTTAGGGGGCAGCCCTGAATCCAGAAGGCATGTTCCCGCAACCTACGAAGGTTGCAAGAAAACAGAAGATCTGACTTGGCCCCAGCCCTAGTGGCCAGTCTGCAGTTTCCAGAGATCCTGCTCCAAAAGTCACCTTGTCCTGCAGCCAGAGACCTCCAGAACCCCTGGGAGGACTGACTGCCTTCAACAAATACCAGATCTCCTGTGAACAGCAGCTCTGTTAAAAAAAATCTCCAAAGAAAAAAAATCAGAGCCTGCTGAAGACAAAGAAACCAGATGCCTGGAACCACAACTGCACCTGTTGCCTACGGCCAGAGTCAGAGTGGTCCACCGGTCCCAGCGAGGTCCCCCAGCACTCCAGAGTCAGAGTCCATCGTGGGTTGACCCCTCCAGGACTCAGACCTTACCTGCAGCCTCTGCACGGAACCCCCGCACCCCCACTGCGAGTGGCCCGGTAAGGTGAAATCGGACCTCAAAAGGCCCCCCTGCATCCAGCCGCCCTGGAGAAGAGAACCTGAGGTGCACCTACGTCCCTGAGCCCTACAACTCAACTGCCCAGCTGTTGGTTCCTCCCGGAATACTTCCTGTACCGAACCTGCAGCCAAAATAGGCAACTCCCATTGAAAACAGGGCACCAAACGCCTAATCAGCACTCTGCACCCGGTCGCTCCTGTGCCGCTGTGGATGCACCTTGTGTGCTAACTCTGATCCCCCTTTCCCCCCCCCCCCCCGAGCTTAGCCCTAGGAGCTTTGCTCCCTCAACCCTGTGGCTTGCCCGAGAGCAGCCACCAAATGACGGCCCCATAGGCTAACATTGGGCCTCAGCACTCTGCACCCGGCCGCCCTAGTGCCGCTGAGGGTGTTCTTTGAGTGCATCCTTGACCCTAGGGGAACCCTGGTTCTAACCCCAGAAACCCAACTCCCAAGACCGATTGCTCACCTTTAAACTGATAACCTGATTTTCTCCCATAGGACTGAATTGACTTTTTCTGTGGAAAAAGCTTAAGTGTGGAGTTGTGAATTCTACGAAAACCTAAGAAACTGTTTTGAGAAAAACTTACTTAACTTTTATCCAGGAAATGTCCCAGTGTGATATCTAGGCATATCACACGGAATAGAAAAAGTACTCCTGAAAAAGTACTCCTGAAAAGTATCAAAAGTAATTGCAACTGTATTTGCACATTTATACAAACCTTTAAGAAAAGTCATTCATTCAGCTTGCTTTTTAACAATCTGTCTTGAAAAGTACAGTCATTTACCTGTACCAAGTCCCGCTTGGTTCTATAAATAAAAATACAACAAAGAAATATTTTTGATACAAAACACTGGTCTGAGTTCAGTCTTTGAGTGACTCAATTTCTTGCCCGAGATATACAATAAATGCTTAACACTACCCTCTGATAAAGCCTTACTGCTCACCCGCACAACCACAAATGGAGAGAAGGGCATTATCTACTTTTACCTCCAAGTCTTTGAGGATTTACATTGGATTCTGCACACTATACCTTACTTTGGTATAGTATATACACAGAGCCAGCTTCCTACAATTGTGCGCACCTTCCTTAGATGGATGTAAGGCTTTAAATGCCAAACAAATCGCTCTCAACTCCAACAAGCTGCTGGAGCTGAGATTCCACCAGAAACCAGAGTTCACTGATCTCCAGGTCTCACAGATGACCGCCCAAACCCTGGAGTGACATATGGATCGCCACTGTGAGCTCTGGGTGGGTGAAGGGAGAGCAGTCTGCCGCTGATCCACTTGCAGTTAGTCAGCCACCACTGTAGATCTTTTGCAGTTCCCTCCGATATCTGGACCAGGTAGGAAAGATTTCCCTGATGCTGCACCCACTGAAACTTCAGGTTTCACTGAAGAGTCCGCATATGCTATTGGTTGTGTTCTATTAGCAGGATGTAGGAGGCCACAAGACCCAGCAGCTTCAGAGTCAGCTTACCAAAATCCAGGATAGAGGCCAAAACATTGCAATTATAGCCTGAATATTTCTGACTCGCTGCTCCAGCAGATATGCACGAAACTGCACTGTGTCCAGTATGGCACTGCTGAAACGGAAGGTCTGAGAGAGAGTCCGGTATGACTTAGGCATGTTGATAGTGAAAACCAACTAATGCAGAATGTTCACCCTAGTCTGGAGGAGGGCAATGACTGCCTGGGGCGAGCTTGCCTTCAGTCAGTAGATTAAATTGGGGAAGATTGGAACCCCCAACTTCCGCAGATGGGTTCCAATCACTGCCATCACTTTCATGAACACTGGAGGGGCACTGGTGAGGCCAAAGGGGAGCATAACAAACTGGAAAAGCTCGTGGCCCACAGTGAACCACCGGCCAAATCGGTGGGCCGGCAAGAGGGGTATATGGAAATACATGTCCTGCTGGTCCAGCGCTACCATCCAGTCTCCAGGATCCAGAGCAGACAGAACCTGAGCCAATGTAAGCATCTTGAATTTCTCTTTTCAGGAAGGCAGTGAGAGGGCACAGATCTAGTATTGGGCAGAGGCCTCAATCCGTTGGCACCAGGAAGTAGCAGGAACAACCAAATCTTACTTCTGGTACAGGCAACCTCTTGATGGCCCCTTTGGCCAAAAGAGCCTGTACTTCCCGAAGAAGCAAGGAGAGCTGGTCCTGTCAGCAGTTCTTGGGAGGGTGGGAGCGGTGTGGAGTTCTCATGAATGGTATGGCGTACCCGTTCTGCATAATCTGAAGCACCCACAGGTCGGATGTAATCTGTGGCCATTGAGGCAGGTGGTGCCTGACTGCTGCTAATGGGATGGATGTGATCAATGAAAGGTGCACTAAAGGGGCCTGGAGGTTGCAGCAGCCGGAAGGGCGGAGGACTGGTTCTCTTCCAGGGGATCCTCATCAATAGTCATAAGAACTGAATATTCCCGCCCATGCGCGGGGACCCTGGAAAACTATAAAAGATATATGAAAACATAATACAGATATATATATATATATATATATATATATCTCATTTTTCCACACATCAATGCAGCCTCCAATAAGACAAAAAGGGTAATCAATGCACTGAAACACTATTTTAGCAACCATAAAGTATAAAAATAGACAACAGGAGGAAAAGTATCACTTAAACTCTTTAATGAGTAGAATCCCAAAACTCCATCTGCAAAACAGCAGTCATTATTAGCCTATAGGCTGCATTGTACAACACTAGCATAGAAATTGAAAGTAATTGTAAACAAAAACTAGCACCGTGCCTTTAAGGCAGCCATGACCCCCAGCTTCCCATCATGCCTCAGGGGTGACAGTTGGGTCAGTTCTTTCCAGCTCCTTCAGTCAGGACCCTGAAGTTTTCAGCTCTGACTAATTTAGACTATGTCAATAATTTTCACTTTTATTAGTGATTCTTTACCTCTCACTCGACATTTTTCACCTTGTAGAGTGAGGTTCTAACTTTTGTGACAGAAACTTAGATCTTTTTCGGTCACAAAATGCCTTCTCTTTTCGACCCTTGTCCCTCCTGTGGCAAGAAGGCAGGACTGACCCACACTGTGTGTATACTCTGCTTACCCGAGTCTCACTCCTCTAAAGCTTGCCAACATTGCAAAAAGCTGTCTAGGCATACTCTCAAGGAGAGGGAGAGAATTAGTCTCTATGGGCTCTCAAAGAAGCAAAAATCGACTTCCAGAGGAAGATCTCCAGTATGAAGAGGTCCAGATCGGCGTCGGGATCGGCGTCGAATAGACCTCCAACGGCAAAGAAATTGAGTATCTCTGCTGTCAAGACCTCCACCGTTGATGGTATCGGTGCACCGCACATCGACAAAGAACAGACCATCGGATCAGCCTCCTCCATTGACGTCAACTCGGCGGCGTTCAACGTAGAGGAATTGGTCTCTGTCGGCGTTGCCTCAATGTTCGGAGAACAGGTCTCAGTCGGTGACATCACAGACGTTAGACGTCAAAGCACAGGACTCCGTCTAGGTCATCGCATTGAGAGGCGACGTCGAGGTGCTTTCCTCCATCGACGTCAACCAGGCGACGATAGACGTAGAGGCCCAGATCCACACTGAAGCAATGTAGGTCAACCTCTAGTAGATGTTCGGCTTCGGCAACGCATCGCTTGACGTAGAGACATCAGTCTCCGTCAGTATCTGTTCAATCGACGTCAAGACATCCACCATCGAGATCGACGTCGAAGGCTAAAATGCAGCCGGTGCCTCATTCT
Organism: Calotriton arnoldi; assembly: GCA_963921515.1. Taxonomy (NCBI): domain Eukaryota; kingdom Metazoa; phylum Chordata; class Amphibia; order Caudata; family Salamandridae; genus Calotriton; species Calotriton arnoldi. The sequence goes on from CAWUFW010004096.1 coordinate 1,431,644, forward strand.
CAGTCGGTTCCTTCTCTCCCGATGTCGAGAGTTCAATCGCCTTTGATGGCCCAAGAGACACCGACTCCACGTTTGACAGACACTCGCATCAGTCGACGTCGATCCATCATTCTGTCCGATCAAAGTCAAGACACAGCGTCGTCAACCTCGAGGCCACCAGAGGTTATCTTATTGACGTCGAGCAGGGATGGGCAACAAAATTGAGCATCAATATGCCTACCCCCAAAACTTCATCCTCTGTGATTTTTGAGACTTTACACCACAGATCAGCAACCAGGCTTTTGTGGTCTCTGGTACCGGGCCTTCTGTAGCCTGTTATGGACGTGTTCCTCACACCAGCAACTATCAAGGCCGCACCAGCAAGGATCTTGAAAAAATACAGGCCTCCAGAAGAGGATCCGCTATTCCTTAGAGCGGATCCACCTCCAGACTCTGATCATCACGGCGGCTAAAATGACACGCAGTAGCTTCCTCCTCAACAGTGCCTCCCGAAAAGGAAAGCAGAGCACAGGACTCCCGGAGAAGAAAAGTTTGTGGGACTTCAGCCTCCATGCTGAAGGTTTCCAGCGCTTCAGCCCTACTGGGGCGCTATGATGGGGCTTTGGGGGACTCTAGAAAAATTTAAGGGCAAACTTCCCAAGGAGGATCGCAGAGATGGAGGAGGTGTTGCAAGAAGGTTTGGTGGCTCATCAAATCATTAGTGCTGCAGCTGATGGAGCGACTATCTGTTCATTCTTATGCACATGGGATCTGTGCCAGAAGTTCATCCTGGCTCCGGCTTACTGCACTAAAGCTCGAGGCTCAACAACGGATCCTGAATCTCCCTTTTTCAGGATCTTCCTTATTTGGCACACCTACAGATGATGAAATGTCAAGAATGAAATCGGAGCTAGACACCGTGAAAGCCGTAGGGCTTGAAAAGAAAAAGGAGTTCAGGCACAGATACAGGCCATATGACCGCTGGCCTTTCCATCAGAGAGTTCAAACCCCTCAGAGGCATCAACAGCACCAAGCCAGAACCCACTATCAGGGGTTTCGCACCCCCAGAAGAAAAGGGGCATCACCAATCTGCTGCCTCAGCGAAAGCCCCATCAAAACAATGAACAATCTCTTCCCCCATCGCCGTTTCCCACTCTGGGGGGGTGGGAGGGGGAGAGGAGAAGGGGAGTATAGCCAACCACCTGGAAGAGTGGCACAGCATCACAAACGATCAATGGGTATTAAGCACATTGCAGAATGGGTACTCTATGTTTCCGTCATCAACCTCTGGAGATCGCTCCAGTAAAGACCGCGTGCTACCAACTGCAGGTACTGCAGCAGGAAGTATCCACTCTCCTACGAAAATCAGTCATCGAAGAAGTTCCTATATCTCAACGAGGTTGAGGAGTGTATTCAAGGTATTTTCTAGTGAGAAAGAAAGGTCAAAAGTCAGAATTCAGACCTAAACTGGATTTGCGCTCTCTCAACAAATCCATCCGGAAGGAAATGTTTTGCATGTTGGCTCTCCAAATATATCCTCATCTCCAGCAAGGGGACTGGAAGTGTTAGATAGACCTGCAAGATGCATATTTTCATGTCCCAGTCAACAGACTGCACAGAAGTTCCTGCGTTTTTTGGTGGGAGCCAAGCACTATCAATTCAGAGTTCTGCCCTTCAGGTTTAAGTCAGCTCCCGAGTGTTTACCAAATGCATGGCAGTAGTAGCAGCTGCTCTAAGGCGACAGGGAATGTGTGTGTAACCTTACCTAGACGACTGGCTTCTGAAGGGTCCATCTCCACAGTGTGCGAGGACCCACTACCAACGTCTAGCCCTTTGTCAACGGCTGGGCCTTCATATCAATTTCGAGAAGTCAGTTCAACATCCTACTCAAGGAATCCACTATCTGGGTGCAACAATAAACTCTGCAATAGGAAAAGTGTTTCCTTTGGAGGAGAGACTCATCTATCACTCTGAAGTGCAGGCAGATCCTTCGCACTGCTTTTCCTTCAGTCCGACAGGTTGCTTCTCTCCTAGGGTCGATGGCATCCTGCATCTTTCTCGTCCCCAATGCCAGGCTGAGGATGCGTCCTTTACAGCAGGATCTGGAGGACAAATGGGATCAATGATCGGCTCGATGGGATGACAAGATCCATCTCTCGAGAGCAGCCACATCATCTATCCCATGGTGGATGCGACAAGAGAACCTCTTGGTGGGAGTTCCCTTCCATCAGCCTTCTCCGACAATCGTTAGTCACAGATGCCTCCCTCCAGGGGTGGGGATTGCACATGGGGCCCCTCCAGACTCAAGTTCGGTGGTCGGCCAAAGAGCAGTCGTACCATATCAATATGCTGGAGCTAAGGGCTGTGCATATAGCCCTCAAGGCTTTTCTACCCTCTATTCAGACCAGCTCCATACCAGTCCAGACGGACAATACGACCACCACGTACTATTTAAACAAACTGTGAGGGACTCGATCGCGTTCTCGGTCCCTGGAGTCTCAAGCACTCTGGCATTGGCTCCTAGCAAGGAAACTGTAGATCACAGCAATACATCTACCAGGAGAGCAAAACTCAAGCAGATTCCCTCATTCGTCACTTCGATCAACAAGACTGGGTTCTACACGACAAAGTGGTGGAAGAAATTTTTCGAGAATGGGGTCGCCCAAGTATTGATCTTTTTGCGGACGAGACAAACATAAAATGCTGCAACTTCGCGTCAAGGTTCTACCAGCCAGGGTCGAGAGGGAATGCCCTTTTTATCAACTGGTCAGGGGGCTTTGTTTACGCTTTTCCCCCTCTTCCTCTCATCCCAAAGGTCGTAACCAAGCTCTCCCACTCGAAGGCAAGAATGATTCTGATCGCTCCAGACTGGCCACGACAGTGGTGGTACCCGGACCTTCACCTATCAGAATGTCCACACAAGAGGCTGCCGTGCAGATCGGACCCGATGTCCAAGATGAACGGGAGCATTCATCATCCCAACCTTCCCTCGCTGAACTTGGCAGCATGACTCCGGAGGTCCTCCAGTATGGACACTTAGGACTTTCTCAGGACTGCATGGGCATTTTGAAAGAAGTGAGGAGGCCTTCTACAAGGCACTCTTATGCATTTAAATGGAAGCGTTTCTATTTGTGGTGTGTACAGAATGGCTTCCAGCCTACCAAGGGGCAAGAGGAGGTAATTTTGCCTTATCTCCTCCACTTAGCCAGGTCAGGCCTAAAATTCTCTTCCATAAAGGTACACCTGGCGGCCATTATGGCATACAGGCGGTCTCCTTCTCAACCTTCTTTCAATTGCAAGTGGTGAAGGATTTCTTGCAGGGGTTAAAGGTCCTATACGAGCTACCTCGCCTCCCTGGGAACCAAATCTGGTTCTGTCCAAACTCATGGCTTCACCTTTTGAACCTATCCACAAAGCATCCCTGCAGCGCCTTACACGGAAGGCCACTTTTTTGGTAGCAATCACTGAGCAAGATACAAGCGCTCTGTTCTAAGGAACGGTACACGGTTTTTCACCACAACAGTCTCGTTTTGAGGACCCGCCCCTCCTTCCTTCCGAAGGTGGCGTCGGACTTCCACGTTAATCAATCCATCTCACCGCCTACCTTTTTTTCTAACCCCTCTACACCAGCTGAGAGGTCGCTTCATTCTCCTGACCTGAAAAGGGTTTTGAAATTTTACTTGGACAAGTCTAAAGCTATTAGGAAATCTGATCAACTGTTCATAAATTATGGTTCCATCAGAACAGGTTTCCCAGTTTCTAAGCGTTCCATCTCCACATGGATAGTGTCATGTATCAAGCTGCCTTTTCAGTTGGCACAGAAACAGCTGGGTTCTACTCCCAAGGCTCATTCCACTAGAGGGAAGGCAGCTACAGTAGCGTATCTGAACAATGTACCGATTGCTGAGATCTGCAAGGCAGCCACTTGGAAATCGATACATACATTTACGAAGCACTACTGTCTCAACTCCGATACCAGAGCAGACACTCAAGTAGGCCAAGCTTCCTTGAGAAATTTGTTTCAATGCTAAATCGGCTTAGATAGCTTTAGTTGGTTCACCTCATTTGTCTGCAGGCGGAGGATGGGCTTGCTACTAGATTCAGTGCTTATGACTATTGATGAGGATCCCCTGGAAGAGAAGGATAAATTACTTACCTATAATCCAAGTTCTCTTCCAGGGGTAGCCTCATCAATGCCATAAGCAACCCACCCGCCTCCCCAGGCAAATGAGATGATCTTTAAACCATATCTTTGTGTCCTGACCCTCGGGTCTCCGCAAAGAACTGACCCGTCACCCCTGAGGCATGATGGGAAGCTGGGGGTTATGGCTGCCTTAAAGGCACAGTGCCAGTTTTTAGGTTTACAATTACTTTCATTTTCTATGCTAGTGTTGTTCAATGCAGCCTATAGGCTAATAATGACTGCTGTTTTGCAGATTGAGTTTTTGGATTCTACTCATTAAAGAGAGTTCAAGTGATACTTTTCCGCCTGTTGTCTACATTTTTATACTATATGGTTGCTAAAATAGTGTTGGTCAGTGCATGGATTAGCCTTTTTGTCTTATTGGAGGCTGCATTGATGGATGGAAAAATGATGAATATGTATAGATATATATATCTATATATCTCTATATCTCTATATCTCTATATCTCTATATATATATATACACACACACACATACATACACACACACACACACACACACATACACATATATACACATACACACATATATGTTTTCATATATAATTTTTTATAGTTTTCCGGGGTCCCCACGCATGGGTGGGAATATTCAGTGCGTATGACTGATGAGGATACCCCTGGAAGAGAACTAGGATTACAAGTAAGTAACTTATCCTTCCTGCATCCTTTCTGGGCTCCATGGCCCAGTCCTCAAAAGGACTGGGCAGGCTGCTAGACTAGGTACAGTTGGTACTGTGGGCGGCTGAGGTTTTCCCTTCCACATTTGCGATAGGGGCGAAAGGACTGCTTTTGTAGCCTGGTTGGCTGGGAAAGGCCAATGGATCTGGAAGTAACCCTGCTCAGGTGAGCCTGGTCACCAAATAGGCGGTAGCCATTGACTGGCACATCAATCATTTTAAAATTTGTTGCCCGACAACTCCGATTGGGAAAGGCCCAACTACTCATCTTCTAGGCTTATTCCTTATCGTCCATCTAGACTCCTTACATCTAGTGAGAAAGCGCTATTGATAGTTCAATGAATTAGGACCGATACATGGGGCAGATCTTTCCCTCATCTCACCTGCTGTATTGGAACAGACTACCTCTGCACATTCGAATGTGTACTGAACATCTCCAGTTCAGAAAACTACTTAAGACTGCTCTTCAAAGACCGTAGTCTCCGCTTTGTCTGTGTTTTTGCTTGTGCCGGGATAACCCTCCCGCAGTGATTTGTGCGCAATATAAATTATATTAACATAACAATCCGTGTGGACTGTAACCAGGCGTGGTGGTGTAGCACCACAGTAGAAGCCACGGTTCTATCCAGGGAGTCCATCGTGTCTAGTCCGCAGCGGTCGGCTAACTTTGCAGAAACTCTGCTGTCCACCAAAGCTTGGTTAAGGATAGCACAGCCATCTGGCATCATGGGTAGCTGCTACGCAACCAAATACCACAATGCAAGGCAATACTGGCCCAAGAGGCATGCAGTGTTCACTGACCGCAGTGCAAGGTTGGCGGAAGAAAAAAAGATAAGTTTCCCAAAGGTTTCTAGCCTCTTGGATTCCCTATTCGGTCGTGTGGTAGGGAATGTGTCTGGGTTGACCTTTGATTTAGAGGCCTGTACTATTAGGCTCTCAGGGAAGGGGTGCTGGCAGAGGAAGACTGGGCCTCCTGGAATGGGACGCTGCTGATGGGCCACCAATCTGGAGGGTTTTGACCAGACCAAAAAATGTTAACAAAAAGTCAAAAAAAAGTTGGTAAAAAAAAAAAAAAAAAAAAAAAAAAAAGGTCACTTGTTTTGGCATGTGTTTGTAAAACCTTATTGGTGTGGGAGCTGCCGGGCCCTCACCATATTAACAAACTTTGACAAAACAGAAAATTGTTTTTGGTCTCAAAAAGCACACATTGCCTTAGTAGTTCCCGGCACTGAACAAAACTACTTTGTGTCGATATGCTCCTTGTGAAAGAGCAGAATGCTATCACTCACAGTGAAGCCAACCCATAGAGACAAAGACAGAAGTTTAATAAACACAAAAGGTCATGGTTAACGCCAGACCTAATTGGGGGCCCAATTATTAAAGAAAGTCTCAAAAGTGAACCCATGGTATATATCCGTGCATTAAGTGAAGATATACAACTTTCATGAATTCACAAGAATTCACAGAAGTAGGCCGAGAAATGGTAGTCCTAGAAAATTTGTGAACTGCATTTTAGCATGAGCAAATCTGCATGTGTAGATTTGCTCACGCAAAAATCTGAGTATTTGCAAGTGCACTTTCCCTCCAACTACTTTTTTCCCCAACCATGGAAGAAGTTTCACATCTGCCATTGTCAGGTAAAGTTCCAACCTTTCTCAGTATGGGAAAAGATTCGAGAAGAGTTGGTGAAAGCCCTTAAAACCTGCAAGTTAGTAGGTTTGCAAAGCCTCAAAAGGGCATTCCAACCCTGGAACTATTGCTTACCACTACCTTCAGCCTAAGTATGTAGATGTGCGAGGGGCGTGGCTTAGCCAGCTGCAAGATGGCCACACTCTGAGTGGGCTCCGCCGGCCAAGCCTTCCATCCTTCATCATCCGGCAGACTCAACACACTCCGCGACCCGAGGGGCTAATGCAGCAGTTCCTCTTCGCCTGGGGCATCATTTAAGCTGCAAATCGCTGCCCTCCGGCCCCGCTGTGTGCGACTGCGGTGGATTGTCCCCCGGACTCTGCTACTTCGACGGGGCCTGGACGGCGCGGCCCGCGCTGTGTCGCGCGCGGAGGCCTGGAGCCCTGTCCTGCGGCCGCCGCATCGCCTGGAGAACCGGTGAGTGCTGTGGCCTGAGGGCGGTTCGTGGCGGGTTAGGGGCTACGCTCGCCGTACCGTCCGGCCCGGTCTGCCCCCATAAGGGAGAGCTGGGTGTTCCCAACAATTGAGCGCGGGGGTCGGGCGAGGCGGGCAGTGTGGCCCTCGCGTACTCCCACTGCGGGCTGCCTCCCGGCTGAGCATGCACACTGCCCGAGGGGCCTCTGGCTGCCCAGCAGCCTTCACACCCGCCAGAGAGACTATCGGGGGTGCGCGCAGGCCTCGGCTTACCTTCTGTTCCGGAGAGACTTGGGTGCGACCGGAGGATTACCCACGTCCCTGGCTGGGCTCCCCGTGCCTCCTGCGTTGGCTGGATCACTCCCCGTTGTGCTGTGGCTGCTCCCTTTCTCTGCTGCGGTGCATCCGCTCGCCGTGCTCCCGATTGCCCCCTCCATCTTCTGGCTTGGCTCTCCCTGAACGTCGGAGCTCCTTGTTGCTGCGGCCCATCAGCTCGCTGCAGGCCTGAGCCTTCCGTGGGGCACACGTGATGCTGCCGCGAGGTCTGCGGTGGCCTGGACAACACGCCTACTTGGAGGCTGGAGATGTGAGCTGCGTCGGCTGGGGTAAACGGCGGTTGGGCGGATTGCCGGCTTCCTCGACTGGGCCCCCAAGTCCTCCTGCTGGTGCCGGTCCCCCCCCTGCTGTGCTGCTGCTGCCGACCACATTTGCCTCAGTGCTGCCCACGCTGCTGATCAGCTCCTCACGACTACTTACCTCCGTAACTCGCTGACGGGGCTTGCTCTGCTCACTGGAACTCCTCGCTACTACGGCCACTCATCTCGCTGCGGGCCTGGGCCCTCCGCAGTGCTCACGCGCCGCTGCCACCTGGTATTCGCGTGCATTGATGCTTGAATTATATGCCAACCTGGCGGCCGGTACAGTGCTCTGAGTCCATCTGGGTGTGGGATGAGTGAGCAGGCCTGAGCGCTGACTGCTGTGCCTGGACCTGTGCCTTCCAGCGCTGCTCCCTTATTCCCGTGCCATACGTCCGTTGCTCTCTTGCCGGGGAGGTTGCCGCCCTCCCCCCTCTGTAACCCCAGTACAGCCCGACTACGCAATTCTCCAGGTCCGGTGTGGGTGGCCGGGCGGCCGATCCTCTCCTTCCCTGTACTACATCCGGCGGGGGTGTCCCCTTGGTCGCTGCGGCACGGGCCCGATCACAGTGAGCCCTCGTGATTCTTGCTGCTCCTCGTGAACAACATGGGTAAGGCTGACCCTAAGCAGCCTCGGCTCAACTTCGAACAGCGGAGGCAGACGCGCCAGGAGGGCGCCGCCGCAGACGGAGGTGACCAGCCGGCCTCCGCAGAAATGACAGCTGCACGGGAGGATGACCTCAAAGCCATTATGCTGGAGGTGAGGTCGGCGGTGTCCGGGATTGCCACCCAGCTCGTGCAGCTGACTTCCCGCCTGGACGTGGTCAAGACCAGGGTGGACGAACACGACAACCGGCTACTTCATGTCGAGTCAAGGGTGTCTGACGTGGAGGACTCCGCCGCCCAAGACCGCCAAAAATTATTACAAATGGATAAAGTCCTGGACCTCATTCGCTCAAAAAATGAAGATTTGGAGGCTCGCTCCCGTAGGAGTAACCTCCGCATTACTGGAGTTCCGGAATCTACCAACATAGCCAGGATGGAGGACTATGTGGAGCTGCTGCTGCGGGAACTGTTTGGTGCCGCGCTCTCCCAGGTTTTCATCGTGGCGAGGGCTCACCGTTCCATGGTCCTCGGCCGGCCCCGGGGCTGCCTGCCCGCCCCATTATTGCTAAGCTCCTCAATTTCTGGGACCGGGACGCGGTCCTCCGGGCGGCCAGGGAGAGGGGTGAGATCCGGTACCAAGGCAACACCCTATCTTTCTACCCTGATTATACCATGGCGGTGCAGGCTGCCCGCCACAAGTTTCTGCCCGCAAAACGCATTCTGCAAAAACACGAAGTGTCATACTCCTTGGCCTACCCTGCCAAGCTGCGGGTCAAACAGGGATCCAGAACCCTAGTCTTCCCTGATCCGAAGGGGCCCTCGCTTTGCCAAACAGTTGGACCGTTCTCATCGTACCACTCCGGTCGGATCCCAGGACCCAGCTGCGGCCAACATGAGTGATAATGACTGAACTGTAGTGCTCCACTCCTTATCGAAATTACTTTTGACATCGAACTGGCCGGTACATGGCGTTGGGACGCAGCGCTGGTCTCTCTTAACTATCTGCCCCATGTTTGTTTAATTGCCTACTCATTCTGCTTCTTGGTTGTACCTGGGATGTATTGTATTGACTTCCGTTGAGTTCTGCTGATAATTATGGCTTGGCCACCCTGCGGTATTAGCAGGGTCGTCCGCTTGGCGCTGCCATGCCCCCACGGGATGATTCCCACCTTGGTTGCTGATTCGTTCTCTCCCGGTTGGGGTTCCCCGGGGTGGGTGTGGGAGGAGACTCGACCTGTTTGGGGGGTTGGTGTGGGTGGTGGGCGGTTGGGTTTGGTGTCGCGGTGTTTCCCTTCAAAGGCGCTCTTGGGGTATATTGTGTCTTTTGACCTTACTCTCTGCTATCGCCTTCTTCCTTCCCAGTTGGGGTCCCCTGGGGTGGCTATGGGTGGTGACATGCCCGGTTTGGTGGGCGGATGAGGGTGGTGGGTGGTGGGATTTGGAGTTGCTGCGCACCCCTTATGTGGCGCCAGTCTGGTTACATGTTGTTCTTCTGCTGTCACAACTCCATAAACTAGTCTTAATGTCTCATCTGGAGCTAGGGGTGGGGTTGGACTGGGGTGGGGGGTTTGTTAAGTTTTTATGCCATTTTATTGTAATGTTTGTGCCTACACGCTCTCTCCACGCGCTTTTTCTCAGCATGCATCACCTCACGCTTCAATCTGCTCATTACACTATATCTGTACACGGCACCTGGTTCAATTGGGCGCTTCAAGACTTGGCCCCGCCCTTGTGCCCTCCAGGTACACTAGACCCAGCACATACACTAACGTTTCGCATCGGACGGGCCCAGCGACCCTGCGTGCCACCTTTTAAATGTTCTAGCATAACATGACGGACACCATTTGTTGGACTTGGAATATCCGTGGACTAAATGACCACCGTAAAGCCAGGCTCATCCACTCCCATCTAATCCGACATAAAGTCGACATTTGCCTTTTACAAGAAACGCACTTGTTGCCAGCGACCTCCACTAGACTTCAGTCGCGCTACTGGGGTGAATCGCACTCCTCTTTTTATTCCTCCTACTCCAGGGGCATGAGGATTCTGATACGTAGGGGTCTCCCCTGGCACACTAATCAGGTCCTTACTGACCCCGATGGACGGTATGTTGTTTTGCATGGCTCTCTACATTCACAACCAATGACGATAGCGGCAGTTTACGGCCCTAATTCGGATGACCCTGAACTCTTCACCCACATATGGCACCTCATCTCCTCCCTGGGTCCGGCGGCACTTCTTTGGGGTGGGGATTTTAATCTCTCACTTTCTGCAGTCTTGGACCGCTCCAGTCCTCACTCTTCCCACCCTCGTGCCACTGCGCTCCTTCAGTCCATTCTCGCCGACAACTCGTTATATGACGCATGGCGCCACGTGTGGCCCGAGGCGAGAGAGGGCACTTGCGTTACCGGAGCACGGGGCTGCTGGTCCCGTATTGACCTATGGATTACCTCTCCGGATGTTCTCACCTGGCTTACCTCAGCTAACCATATGGCACGCACATTTTCGGACCACGCACCAGTCCAGCTTGGTCTTCGCCTTCCCCACTCTCCACGGCGTGCCTTCTCCTGGCGTCTTCCCCGAATGCCCTTCGCGACCCCGTTTTTTGTGACGAGATTCAAATCGCGATTACTACTTCGACTCGAATGTCGGCTCGGTAGACTCAGCGTCCATCCTTTGGGAAGGCTTTAAGACAGTGATCCGCGGTGAATGCATATCCGCGCCTCTTTGGACAAATTAGAATCAGAGATTAAGGCCCTCGATGCCGCTCATGCGGCTCACCCCCGGTCTGAGACCCTTGCACGCCTGCGTGAGAAGCACACAGAATTTGCTGTGGAGGCCGACAGGGAACTCTCCTTTCTTGGTAGAGAGGCTCGCGCTCGTCGCTTCGGCGAGGGCGATCGGCCGGGAAGGACACTGGCAAACCTTCTACGGTCCCCTCGCGCTGCGTCATATGTGGCGGCACTCAGGGATGGTGGACCCACCAGGACCACCTCTCCCGAAGACATCAAGGTTCGATTTATGGACTACTACTCGAAACTATATTCCGCAGGCCCCTCCCCTTCTCGTGAGGTTTTCGAACAATATTTTGATACCATTGCACTGGCTTGGCTGGACGACCACCATCGCGAATTCTTAGATGAACCTTTCTCGAAGGAAGAGATATTCGCCGCCATCAATAGTTTACCAAGCGAGAGGGCCCCTGGTTTGGACGGCTTCCCCGCCTCGTTCTATAAGACGTATTCTTCGATCTTGGTGCCACACTTGGCCGCCATGTACAATGATTCTTTCGATAGCGGCCTATTCCCGCAGTCATTACGCGAGGCAATGATAACACTTCTGCTCAAGCCGGACAAACCAGCGGATTGCTGCAACTCCCATCGCCCCCTCTCTTTAATCAACAGACAATAAAATTTTCGCAAAGTTAGTGGCTTCCCGCCTTCTCCCCCTCATTGCCCTCCCTGATCAGTCCGGGTTCATACCCGGCAGAGCCACGTCTCAACCTCCGCACCATATTCTCGGTCCTCCATCAGATTAACCCCAGTCTCCCTGCTGTGGCTGCCCTGCTCGACGCCACTAAGGCGTTCGATACACTGGAGTGGCCCTTTTTATTCTTTCTTCTGCCGCGCCTTGGCTTCAGCAACATTTTCATTAGAAAGATTTCACTCCTCTACACCCGCCCGTCCGCCTTCGGATAAATGGTCAAATATCTGATCCTATTATGATTAAACGTGGTACTCGGCAGGGGTGCCCGCTTTCCCCCATGCTCTTCGCCATAGCAATGGAACCTCTGGCTGCCAGACTCCGGCAACACCATACGCAGAAGGGCATTGGTTTCACGGCCCGCTCTCTTAGTCTCTATGTATGCGGACAATATTACACTGTATGTCCGCCACCCTCAAGACAACCTCAGTCCCCTGGTACGTGAGATAATACGATTTGGTGGAATGTCCGGCATACAGGTGAACTGGAGCAAGTCAGTGTTGTTTCCTCTTACAGATGCCACTAAGCCATTTACCCCGGACTTTCCTTTTGTTTGGGCTTCTGGCTCCACCCGCTACCTAGGTATATGGCTGAGCAGGGACTTAGACGAACTATGGAGGGCTAATTTCGGACGCGCGGTGGAATGGCTCGAGTCCAAAATACCTCATTGGAACCGGCTCCCCCCATCACTTGCTGGGCGTATAGCCATTGCCAAGATGGTGGTCCTCCCAAAATTTCTTTATCTCTTCTTGAATATACCTATACCTCTGACTGCCCACTTCTTTCGTAAGATCCGCTCCCTGATAATATCGCTTGTCTGGGCCGGCAAACAACCCAGGATCGCCTACGATATCCTTACTCTCCCCATGTCCGCCGGCGGTATGGGCGCTCCCAATTTTAAACTTTACGCCTTATGTGCACAGGCCAGTTTTTTACACTTCTGGATTCACCCAGCCCCCTACCAGCCGCACGTCGCGGTTGAAGCCGACCTTGCAACCCCTGGCCGCTGAACACTGCTCTGTTCGCCCCGGCCGGTCGCCCACGTGCTGAGGTGGACACTGTCGAGACTTTGCGCTGGGCCTGGCTGGGACTTTGTCGTTTTTCCAACACACTGGTGTTATCGGCTAATACAATGCCGATTGTGCGTCATCCTGCTTTCCCTCCTCTACAACCTACTGGCATGTCCAAACACGCCGCCCGCCTGGGATTGGCTACTCTGGCGGATCTCTTCCCCGGCAACACGTTCTACTCGCTTCCTGCTACCTCTGGTCCTATGGATACACTGCTATTTAATCAGCTGCGGGCTATTTGCAGGAAGTTATATCCCACGTTCCCCAACCCCCGCCCTCTCTACCCGCCCTCGACTTTATCTATACATCGCCTACTCACCACAAGCTGGTGACTAAATTATACACTCTCACGCTGTCGACCACCTCCATCTCCACTGATCGCGCCCGTGTGGCGTGGGGCGGGGAGCTGGGTGTGGACATTTCCCAGGCCGATTGGCTCTACTGCTGCAATCAGACGAGGAAACTTTCTCCCAATTATCGCCTCCGCCTTAATACATTTTAAATACTTACACAGGCTATATCGCACCCCAGTACAGCTTCACAAACTCGGCCTCATCCCGAACGATAGGTGCTTGCGTTGCTCTGCCCCTGCCACAGACTTCTCACATCTAGCTTGGTTGTGCCCAAGGGTGTCGGATTTCTGGAGAGAGGTCTGTGCTGCCATCTCTGAGATTACCTCTGCACCGGTGCAGCCGGACCCTCCGTTATGTCTGCTGGGCTTTGTTAAGTTTTGCCCTGATGCCTCTCGCCGACTGGTTGCTATGCTGATTGTCCTTGCGCGCCGTAGGGTGGCCATGTGTTGGGGCCGTAGAACAGCGCCTAAGTTTGCCCAATGGCTTGAAGATGTTTCGAGATGCCAGACTCTGCTGTCTGAATTTTGGGATCTTATGCCGGCGAGATCACGCCCACTTGACATATGGGGCCCCTTAGTGACATACCTCCATACCCGATCCCATTCGGGCCAGTCTGACTCTCCCGCCGGCTCCCCGCCCACGGCGGCCGCCGGTGCTCGTCAGTAGTAGCCCCCCCCCCCCCCGCCACCTTTCCCCTGCCGGACTTGCTCATTCTCCCACTGTGCTGCCATCACATCCTACAGACATGCATTGTCGGTGGTGTTGGACCGTGCTATGCAGGATAATGCTTTCGATTGTTTACTTCTCCCTATTTTTTGTTGAACTTCTACAGAGATTTGTAGTGTACGATGCTGTGGTTTTGCTGTAGGAATGAACTTTGGTAATGCTGAATTTGTCAATAAAGGTTTTTGAAATAAAAAAAAATAAAAAAAAGTATGTAGATGTGCGGAAACGTGGCAACATAAGGGCATTGCTAGTATAATTTGATGCAGGACAAGTAGATTTATGAAGCAACCTGCCCCGTGGACAAGTAGATATTTTATTAAATTCTACACCCCTGAGTCAAACAGCCCAAGTTTGTAAAGTGCAGCTCTTTAACGGGGAGACTGCTCGAGCAGGCAGAAAGGCTCCCTCTCAAACCTCAAACACTAGAGTAATTCTGTTCACCATAGACAATACTCACTTGGTCCTTAAGACCAAAATTGGTAAGGTGGGTAGAGCTGTTGTACTGCTGCGCCAAAATACAAGGATTCTAACAGAAAACCTAAAGGCAGAGGGAGAATCTCTAAACTCAAAGATACTATGAACAAACTCAAATGGCCAATGAACACTGCCCGAGGGATTTTTTTGACAATTGGATCATATAAGTTTCAGATGAGGACCTTTCCTCCTTTATCAAGGCAGTTCATGGGGAACTGGCACAGAGACCCTCTTCCAAGCACTCCACTGCATCCCTTTATTGAATACACACTAAACTACAAGTACTTGAATCCTCTCAGAAGGATGTATTAAAGGCTCAGAAGTGTTTGACTACAAGTATCCACCTCCTTCCACAGAGTGAAGCATAAATTAGGATCTATGAAACCAGACTGCATTCTTTTCTATCTCAACAAGTTTAAGGTCCGGTTTAATAGGACGGCAATTTGACACTTCTGAATCTGCCTGGGACAGATAGATGAAGAAAAAGACCTAAACGAGGTTCAACAATGGCCAGGCAACCAAACTCTGCATTAGGCGCTCAACCCAAGGAGAGGCACCATGGTAGTACAACTGCATGAGAAAATGTGATGAAGGCAGCGCATCCGACTCCATGCCTCTGCATCATGACCAAGTCAAACTTAAGTCTTGACCAGTAAAAAGATCCGGTTGCCGAAAACTGCACTCATTACACAGGTGCAGAATGACTGAAGAGACTGGGCTGGAGTGGTAGTCTGCATTTGATGCTTGCCTCACACTCTGAATTGCCTCAGTGACATAGATGTGTCCCTAAAAAAAGGAATAATGGGAATGGTATGGTGGCGATTTGGATCTCATGGAGCAGAACCTTAAGATTCGATTTTACCTCAATGCGCTGTTATATAGGCTTTGGCTGCCCTTGGTGCCAAGACTTACACATTGGACGTGACATGTTAAATTGGGCATGAGTAACCGAACAAAAGGCTGATTGTTTATATTCGTAATCTGATGTTTCTCATGGTGCTAACTCCATTGCACATAATGTACTTCAATAGGACCAAAAAGTGCTTTCAAGTTGCTATGTTGACAGTGGGATGTCATTAGGGGTGGGCAAAGGGTTTCATGACTCGGTTGTTTTTGGCTTCAAATATTCTACATGTGGTTGTGACACTGGCATTTGTTTGGTTTAAGTCTTTAGGGCAAGCAGAGGCTAGAGGGACATTGATAACTTACAACCTCACTCTAGCCGGGTTCTTAGTTGTAGTGTAAATAATCTATAGACCAAAATCAAACTGTACTTAAAGTAGTCAAGAGATGGTCCTGATGCCGTCTTCATGTAGGAGACATCTGATGACATCCAAGTGTACAATTTATGTGGCAGAAGGGGATCTCCCCAGGATATTGATGGGCGGTTGCAGAGTGCCAGAAGATTCACCTTTCATAGGGCAAAGGTAGCACAGACTTGGAAACAAGCAGTAACTCGGGTTTTGGGATGGACACCATGTCAGACTTCTCCCTCTGGTGGCTGTGACCTTTCCTGCAAATATGATCCTTGGTGAATGTGTGTCAGTGGACACTGGGCGGATGTTAAGAGTGCGTGAGACCTGTACCTTAATGGCACTTTTGGGATGATGGAGGAGGTAGAGGTCCTTTGGAGTGGGTCCAGGTCAGTTCCTAAAATATGCAATTATTTTCTGTACAGCTCGGGGATTTGGATGACCTTTCCAGAGGAACCACACTAATCGAGCCCAGAGTGTCATACTGAACCTGGGCTCAAGTAGGGGTCTCATCCTAGCTGTATGCTGCCTTGAAGGATGATAGACGAATAGATATGAAGACAACTCGCGATAGCTTGACTTGAAACTTCGAAGAACCACTCATGGATGGGGAATGGAAACATGCTGGAGCCCAAATGAAGGGAAGCGCCAGCAAAGCGTGATTTAAGCGAACGCAATTTTATTACCCTCACAGGGGTTACCTAATGCAACAGGGCCTGCACAGAATATACCCAGACAGGCTGGAGGGTTGCACCAGGTGCGCAGGGACCCCAGTATTTATTTCTGTAACTTGGGGGGGTACCACAGACTGCATACCTATGGGGGGGGAGGGGTGCACTGCACAGGGTCACCAAAGTCCAGCTAGAGCAGATGGTGTGCCAGTGCCTCCTGGCCTCTTGCCACTCCAAGAAGCAGAGGAAGATAGGTTATAGGTTTGTCCTGATGGGACTGGTGCTAGCCAGACGTTGCATAGCTATTGACAGGATCAGTCCAACACCCCCACCACTGCATAGGTGTATGACAGATACATGGGAATGGGCAGTGCACAAGGAGTGCAGGCTGAAAAAAAGTGCAGATGAATGTAAATGCAGAGCAAGACCTGGAGATTTGGGGAGTAAAGGTGGACCGGCTGGAGGATGAGGAGTGGGAGGAAAGAGATCCTGGTCCTATCTCACCCACTGAGGAGGAAAAGATGACCTAGAACTAGAGGGCAGCCTGGAAGAGATTCATGTGGGCTGAGCGACTGCCAGGCCACCCTGCCCCCTTCTCTGCAAAATTGTTATGTTGAATTACTCCTTGGATTGTTTTATGCAAAAAGGTAATAAAGAATTACATTTTTTAAAAGTGGACAATTTGTGGCACGGTAAGGGTTCTCCACTATTCTACATGCAGCCTTTGCGAAGTGGTCGATGTTGTATATTGTTCCAGTTACATCTACAAAAAAGGGGGGGAGGGGGGAGAGAGAAAGAGGACATGGGCTGGGGCCGCCCTCCAAACAGAAATATTTATAGAAATAAAGGAACCAGTCTTGTTCAGGCAAAAGGGGAACTTGTCCCTTCACCTGGGAAAAACCCTAGGTTTTTCGTAAAACCCTCACCCACCAGGGTTACCCCTTGGTGGCATGCTTCATCATAGGGTCCTTCCCGTTCCGCTACGGAACGGGGGTGCTGTGACCAAACGGATTACGCGGGAGCACTGATTTAACAGACTATGAGAGGCAGATGTTGTGCTGTGGAAGAGTGAAAAAAAAAAAGGGGGGGGGGGCCAAGTGTATTTAAAATTACCTGGCAAGTGGGAAAAGTGCTTTATTCTGACCCCTAGTCGGCAAGGTTAAAAAACAGGGAAAAGAATAGGGTTTTTTTGGAATTAATGTTCTCACTTCCTACTGGTCGACATGTTTCTAGCCCATCCCTCTCGGCTATTCTTCAGGACCTAGTGTAGTTATAAAGTAGTTTATCTCCAGGACTAGTTCCACTCCTTAAGTTGTATAACTGAACACAACTAATACAGAAATACGTGCAACAATCGCACATGTGTATAATAATTCCATATCACCTGATCCTTGTAAAGTAATAATCTGTAGGAAAAAAGAAGAATGGAAACAAGGTACAAGAATAAGGATTATCTGTCTCCATGTCGGATTTACCGAAAAAATGAATAAAGGGCTACACCATTAAGCTCCTTTAAATTAGAAAAAGGTTCTAGTTTTTCCCACCACACCAGTAACTTTGAATGGTTTCTCCCGCCACAGTGCATCACTAGAGGCTGAACTCCCCGCCGGTGCAACCATGAAGTGCGGGATTCATGAATTACATGTATGTGACTCCACGGTGTATGTAGATGTGTGTGTTTTGTGTTTGATGTGATGCTAACAGTTTCTATTTATTCTATAGCCCCTGTTCAGGGACTCAGTCCAATAAGAGTACCACGAGTATGTCGAACGCGATTTAATTAATAACCACATACCTTCTCACTAGAAGTGACACCGGCAACCACAGACGAATGTGCAGATAAGTCACTAATGGATTACTTATTTCTTTCACCTAGATGGTGCACACTAATTTAAAGGAGCTTAATGGTGTAGCCCTTTGTTCATGTTTTTTGGTAAATCTGACATGGAGACAGATAATCCTTATTCTTTTACCTGGTTTCCTTTCTTCTTTTTTCCTACAGATTACTTTACAAGGATCAGGTGATATGGAATTATTATACACCTGTGCGTGAATGTGCGATTGTTGCACGTATTTCTGTTATACAACTTAAGGAGTGGAACTAGTCCTGGAGATAAACTACTTTATAACTACACTATGTCCTGAAGAATAGCCGAGAGGGATAGGCTAGAAACATGTCGACCAGTAGGGTGTGAGAACATTAATTCCCAAAAAACCGTATTCTTTTCCCTGTTTTTTAACCTTGCCGACTAGGGGTCAGAATAAAGCACTTTTCCCACTAGCCAGGTAATTTTAAATACACTCCCCTTTTTTTCACTCCTCCACAGCACAACATCTGCCTAATAGTCTGTTAAATCAGTGCTCCCGTGTAATTAGTTTGGTCGCAGCACCCACTGTTCTGTAGCGGAACGGGAAGGACCCTATGATGAAGCATGCCACCAAGGGGTAAACCTGGTGGGTGAGGGTTTTACGAAAAACCTAGGGGTTTTCCCAGGTGAAGGGACAAGTTCCCCTTTTGCCTGAACAAGACTGGGTCCTTTATTTCTATAAATATTGTTCCAGTTAGAAATACTAAATAAGTAGTTTATTTAAAGACGAAATGGTGTTGCTCCATGATTTTGTAGCAAGTTGTTAATTAGAATGGTGGCAACCTATATTAGCTGACGCTCTTCGCACCGAGACAGACCCCGTTCTAAAGAGCAGGGATATCAATGTCGATGCATCTTGACTAGTCGACAGCCTAAACTAAACATGTATATTGTTATATTAGGCAGTATTATATATGCATCACCCACTTCAGCAATGACCACTGTGCCACCAGCAATTACACTGGCTGGGCGCCATAGATTTTTTAGCATGTCACTTTAACCGGTACATATTGCAGTGATTTGGCAAGGCTTGAGACAAAATCCACCCAGAGGCAGATTTTCTGACTCCGTATTTTTGGATTTAAATTAAAATTGTATTTTTGGATTTAAATTAAAATTAAGACTACTAAACTGCTTTTCTAAAGATAGAATCTGATTAAAAGCAGCAATAGAGCAGTGCTCCGTCTCCCTCAAGTCATTTAAGTCTAATGATAGAATACATTCCTAGATCTAAAAAGACCAATTTGCAATGCTTGTTCATTAGTGTCAGCCCCTGGGCACCATGTCACGATGCTTCCCTATACACACTCCCCTGACCAACTCTCAATCTCAGCAATTTGAGAGAATTCCATCAGCAACAGCAGCAAAAACAAACCGCTTCTGTCAACCGAGATCACATCTTACCCTTCTTGAGCAATCACAGGAGCTGCAGTATCACCATGCCGAGGTTCCACGTCCAATAGCAGAGAAGAACAATCATGCAGAGGATGGGTAAATTACAGCCTGCTTCTTTAAAACAGTCACTCAATGTTGTGTAGTGCGTTCAGGCAGCAGTTCAGACTAACTGAGCCGGAAAGGTTACTGAGATGTGCATACAGTGCGGTCAGGATGCGAGATGAGAACAGATTCGGGCTTTGTTCATTCTGTTGAAGTGCAACACCGGGATAGAACAGTGGCAGCCCCCACCTGCTCCACTCCTCCCACAGAATGTCACTAAAACAACTCACATAACCTTCAAGTCCCAGAGAGTTCTTCCTGCTACAAACATGCCTGCTCTGTGGTCCTGGGACATCAGTGGGTACTTATTTATTAGGGCTGCTCCAAAGTCACCTGTACTACAACTGGATAAACAGGTTAGTAACTTGCGGCACTTGACGCTCCAGAGACAGGAAAGTAGTCAAGCCAAACCTCACTCTAGTAGAGAAGGGCTGTAGCTTTAAAAATTAATGATTTTATCAACAAGTAAAAGGAGTTAAAAGCAGGATATAATATAAATACATACAGGGAATAGACTGCCCGAAATACGGAAGCTTAGAGGCTTTAAAAAAATGGGACCCAATTGGAATCTCCAAGATAGGAGACCTTCTGGAAAAGGGGGTGCTGGCCTCATTCGAGACACTTAAAGATAGATACCAACTTAATGCCACACAACGGTATGCATATCTTCGCCTAAAACATGCATGGATGGCGGAGGGACTAGAGGGGGAGGCAATACCAGAGTATGCCCCACTAGAGGGGCGCCTACTGCAGGAAGAGCTTTCAACTAAAGCTGTCTCCTACACATATAAAACCCTACTCAATAATATGCCGGACAAACTTTGAACACTTCGGATCAAATGGGAAGGGATTACCGGAACATTGGAAGACATTGACTGGGAGTCCGCACTCATGCACCCACGTGAAGTGGCAATCAAGCTTCGATTACGCCTCATCCAATACAAGATTTTACATAGGACATACTTTGACAGAGCCCAACTCCACAAAATGGGGAGGGCGGACAGTCCGAAATGTCTTAGATGTCAGGGGATCGATGGGACTTTCATACATACCCTATGGGAGTGTTGCGAAATACAGGAATACTGGGGTAAGATCGTGAATGAGCTTAATAGCATACTTGAGGTTCAGATAGAAATGGAGCCGAAATTCCTTCTATCGGGTATTCCCACAGAGGTGGATATTCCGCGACGGAAACTACTACTAGCTAACCTGGGAATAGTGGTGGCCAAGCGGGACATAGCGAAATATTGGGGGGTGCAACAAATACCCACACTGAGGGAATGGAAGACGTGTTTGGATCTTTATATGGTGGCTGAACAGGTGACATACAAAGCTAGGGGGTGCTCGGAAGTTTAAGAAAATATGGACGCCATGGATGAAAAATGGATTAGAGCTGGATGGGGAATCAGAGAATCAGGGTTCACAGGCTGGGAGGTTGTGAGAAAAACCCTGTTGAGATGTACTATGACCCACTTGGCGCTGAACAGGAAATGTGTACTTTTGAGGTTATGATGTATATACAATTGGATATCTTGTGTCCCGAATTCTGTAGTCCTGTGATGGACATTCAATATGAACACTGGCCGGCTGAAATTGTTATACAATCTGTTGTGTCGAGCACTCATGTTGTGTTATACATGCTATTTTATTGGCAGAACAAAATAAAAATATTTTCACACACACACACAGTCACACACACACACACAGTCACACACACACAGTCACACACACACAGTCACAGTCACACACAGTCACACACAGTCACAGTCACACACAGTCACAGTCACACACAGTCACACACAGTCACACACAGTCACACACAGTCACACACAGTCACACACAGTCACACACACAGTCACACACACACACAGTCACACACACACAGTCACACACACACAGTCACACACACACAGTCACACACACACAGTCACACACACACAGTCACACACAGTCACACACACACAGTCACACACACACAGTCACACACAGTCACACACACACAGTCACACACACACAGTCACACACAGTCACACACAGTCACACACAGTCACACACAGTCACACACAGTCACACACACAGTCACACACAGTCACACACAGTCACACACAGTCACAGTCACACACAGTCACAGTCACAGTCACACACAGTCACACACAGTCACAGTCACACACAGTCACAGTCACACACAGTCACACACAGTCACACACACAGTCACACCAGTCACACACACACAGTACACAGTCACACACACACAGTCACACACACACACAGTCACACAGTCACACACAGTCACAGTCACAGTCACACACACACAGTCACACACACACAGTCACACACACAGTCACACACACAGTCACACACACACAGTCACACACACACAGTCACACACACACAGTCACACACACACAGTCACACACACAGTCACACACACACAGTCACACACACACAGTCACACACAGTCACACACAGTCACACACACACACAGTCACACAGTCACACACAGTCACACACAGTCACACACAGTCACACACAGTCACACACAGTCACACACAGTCACACACAGTCACACACACACACAGTCACACACACACAGTCACACACACACAGTCACACACACACAGTCACACACACACACAGTCACACACACACACAGTCACACACACACACAGTCACACACACACACAGTCACACACACACACAGTCACACACACACACAGTCACACAGTCACAGTCACACACAGTCACAGTCACACACAGTCACAGTCACACACAGTCACAGTCACACACAGTCACAGTCACACACAGTCACAGTCACACACAGTCACAGTCACACACACACAGTCACTCACACACAGTCACAGTCACTCACACACAGTCACAGTCACACACACACAGTCACTCACACACAGTCACAGTCACACACACAGTCACTCACACACAGTCACAGTCACACACACACAGTCACACACACACAGTCACACACAGTCACACACACACAGTCACACACAGTCACTCACACACAGTCACACACAGTCACTCACACACAGTCACAGTCACTCACACACAGTCACAGTCACACACACACAGTCACAGTCACACACAGTCACAGTCACACACACACAGTCACACACACACAGTCACACACACACAGTCACACACACACAGTCACACACACACAGTCACACACACACAGTCACACACACACAGTCACACACACACAGTCACACACACACAGTCACACACACACAGTCACACACACACACACAGTCACACACAGTCACACACACACAGTCACACACAGTCACACACAGTCACACACACACAGTCACACACAGTCACACACACACAGTCACACACAGTCACACACACAGTCACACACAGTCACACACACAGTCACACACAGTCACTCACACACAGTCACTCACACACAGTCACAGTCACAGTCACACACAGTCACAGTCACAGTCACACACAGTCACAGTCACACACACACAGTCACAGTCACACACAGTCACAGTC
Source organism: Calotriton arnoldi (assembly GCA_963921515.1). Lineage (NCBI taxonomy): Eukaryota > Metazoa > Chordata > Amphibia > Caudata > Salamandridae > Calotriton > Calotriton arnoldi. The sequence goes on from CAWUFW010004096.1 coordinate 1,454,762, forward strand.
ACTCACACACAGTCACACACACACAGTCACACACACACAGTCACACACACACAGTCACACACACACAGTCACACACACACAGTCACACACACACAGTCACACACACACAGTCACACACAGTCACACACACACACTCACACACACACAGTCACACACACACACACACAGACACACAGTCACACACAGTCACACACAGTCACACACAGTCACACACAGTCACACACAGTCACACACAGTCACACACACAGTCACACACAGTCACACACACAGTCACACACAGTCACACACAGTCACACACACACAGTCACACACAGTCACACACACACAGTCACACACAGTCACACACACACAGTCACACACAGTCACACACACACAGTCACACACAGTCACACACACACAGTCACACACAGTCACACACAGTCACACACACACAGTCACACACACACAGTCACACACACACAGTCACACACACACAGTCACACACACAGTCACACACACACAGTCACACACACACAGTCACACACACACAGTCACACACACAGTCACACACAGTCACACACAGTCACACACAGTCACACACAGTCACACACAGTCACACACAGTCACACACAGTCACACAGTCACACAGTCACACAGTCACACAGTCACACAGTGTCACACAGTGTCACACAGTCACACAGTGTCACACAGTGTCACACAGTGTCACACAGTGTCACACAGTGTCACACAGTGTCACACAGTGTCACACTCACACAGTCACAGTGTCACACAGTGTCACACTCACACAGTCACACAGTGTCACACACACTCACACAGTCACACACACTCACACAGTCACACACAGTCACACACAGTCACACACAGTCACACACAGTCACACACAGTCACACACACTCACACTCACACAGTCACAGTCACACACAGTCACACACAGTCACACAGTCACACAGTCACACACAGTCACACACAGTCACACAGTCACACAGTCACACACAGTCACACAGTCACACACACACAGTCACACACAGTCACACACAGTCACACAGTCACACAGTCACACACAGTCACACACACACAGTCACACACACACAGTCACACACACACAGTCACACACACACAGTCACACACACAGTCACACACAGTCACACACAGTCACACACAGTCACACACAGTCACACACAGTCACACACAGTCACACACAGTCACACACAGTCACACAGTCACACAGTCACACAGTCACACAGTCACACACAGTCACACACAGTGTCACACACAGTCACACAGTCACACAGTGTCACACAGTCACACAGTGTCACACAGTGTCACAGTGTCACACAGTGTCACACACAGTCACACAGTGTCACACAGTGTCACACTCACACAGTCACACAGTGTCACACAGTGTCACACTCACACACAGTCACACACAGTCACACACAGTCACACACACTCACACAGTCACACACAGTCACAGTGTCACACTCACACAGTCACACACAGTCACACAGTGTCACACTCACACAGTCACACACAGTCACACAGTGTCACACTCACACAGTCACACACAGTCACACAGTCTCACACTCACACAGTCACACAGTCACACAGTGTCACACTCACAGTCTCACACTCACACACAGTCACACACAGTCACACTCACACAGTCTCACACAGTGTCACACAGTCTCACACAGTCACACACAGTCACACACACACACACACACACACACACACACACACACACACACACACACACCACCCACCCCCCCCCCCAATTTTGCTTAAAAACTAATAAAAGTAAGGGTTTCCATCAACAAAGGCTGCAGGTTTTTAGGGTGTCTATTGGAATTTGCAGTCTTCTGCCTTGTTTTAATGGGGCTTTCGGGAAACGGTTGTCTCTGGAAGTCCAGGTGGAGACGCATTAAAGACCTAGCTGGTTTCGAATTCATATAGTCCAGCGAACCCGAAGCCATTGGGAGCGAACCCGAAGTCATTGGAGAGCCAGTCCTTGCTCTGACGTGAGTGTGCACGAGGTCTGGAGGAGTGAGCGGAGCAGTGCGGCCCGGAGCGAAATCAACAGGGTGCGCACTGGAAAATAGCCCCACAGCCACAGAGTGTCGGTTTCTTGCCCCGTGCTGGGACACGGCGGTTTCGGTCGGAGTGGTGGTGCAGCAGTGCAACAGGGGTCGTAGGTCGTGACGGAGCAGCAGCAGAGGAAATACGGAGTGAGGACGGCAACTAGCCGCGGCCCCCGTGACCCCAGAGGCGGAAGCAGCAGTGAGTGGTGCGATGCGCGCTGAGAAGCCTGTTTTTTGTAAGTCCTCAAGAGAGTCCTCAAGAGCCTCCAGCAGGATAACAGCACCAGTCCCTGGGACTCGGACCCTGCTCCCCGCGCTTCTCTTATCCCTCCTCTCACCCCCCCAGGCAACGAGGGTAGTCGGGCGCAATAGCTACCGAAGAAATCAAGGGGGAGAAGCACTCAGCAGTAACCAGCTGTCAGCCATTAGCGGCAGGAGCAGGGATAAGGAAAGCGAGCGTGGTCACCGTTAGGGGCGGCTGCGAAGTGAGTGCCCAGTGAGTCTGCAGAAGCGGCCCAGCTAGGCTGGGTGCGGCTTGCAGCTCATCAGTGAGCCCTGCTCTCTTCCTCCTGCCTCCCAGCCGGCTTGTGTCGCCTACTTTGGCCTGTCAAGTTCGCAGGCCAAAAGCAGGCGCCTTAGACCTCCAGTAACTCATCTGGATACAGCGAAGCATGCGATCGGGGAAGCAGAGGGGCCTGGCGGCCCCACTAAGGAAAAAGAAGCAGAGGGCGGTTCACAGGACACCTACTGCAGACATCAACCAGATACTCGACATGTCACCAAACTTACTAGTAAGCACCACAGTCAACACTCTCCACCCTCTTACACTGGAAGCTAGACCTGCAGGCTACAAGCCAATTGGCCTGCAACCAAAAATAACGTCCAAATTTGCCTTTCTGAAAGACGCAGGCTCTGCCGTTTTCTCTAGTAACATGAGAATCAAGGGCTTACCTGTTCCTTTGAGCCCCACCGTAACCATCTGCAAGGGGAGCCTCGACGCTAACATTCAGCTTGGCAATTCGGCAAATCAGACAGCCACAAGTAATCTTGTGGAGCCTGATATGCTTCTTGGGGGATTTTCTACTACCACGCTGGGCAGACTTGGGGACCTATCAGTAGCCCCGGCAGTGGAAGGGCGTAAAAAAACTGGGAACACATTAAACCCCCCACAGACAATGAACACTCTCGCAGTCATTCCTCCTGTCAGCTCGGAGGTCCGTGTGTCTGAGCTTACTAATTCATCAACAAAGAATGGCACACAGGGCCGACTTAGTGCTACGACAGAAGGAGGCGAAGTCCGCCTTGGCTCTTCTAGTCCGGACAAGGAGACAAGGGCGGCGGCTGAGGGAGAGAAGCGTCTGACACCGTGCAAAAAGGGAAGCGTGGAAAATTCCACCAGCACACCCCATGAATTGAAAGCGCATCCACCACAACATGGGGATGGTGCGAGTGAGCCCGCCCCGTCCACACCTCAGGTGCAGGGTCGGATTCTGTCAACTCCCTACGTTGAGGATGCTTGCGACCTGGAAAGAGATCTCTACTATATTCAATCAAAAGATTGGGAAAACATGCTCTCATCATACGGGGAAGACGCCCCCAATCACCCCTTGCCCTCACCGGTCCCAAATGGAGGGGGAAGGAGGAATTTAAACAGGAATCGGCATGGGCCACAGCTTTGGATATCCTACAAAGGTCAGCCGACGCCATGACATACCAAGCCAATAAAATGGATATACAAATCAGTCTACTAAATACACTGGCAGTGTAAGTCTCCAACATAGATGATAAAATCACAAACCTAAATAATCTGATTAGACGAGCTCAAGCGGAGGCGGACTATCCGCGACAAGGCTGCAACTGCTCACCAATAGGCAAATTAAGCACGCTCCCGGAGGCGATGGCAAAACTTGTGGCAGACTTAAAAGAATTCACCAATGCAAAGTCTTTTCCTTCAAGCAAAGGAGTCAGTGCCACAATCCCCGCTAACAACGTTCAAGAGGTGGTAAACCCAAGGGCTAGGGGGGAGAAGCAAGGGCTATGCCAATGCCCCCGGATACACCGGCCATAAGCGGCGAAAGGAACAACCAACAAGAGTCCCCAGTTGCTGATAATGCAGTGCCCACTTCAACACTTCCATTAGACCAGGACACGGAGGATTTTAACTGTAAGGGGAAATAGCAAAAAAAGCGAAAGGGCCGTAATAAGATACGCCGTATTACACAGGACTCGAGCCTCTATCCACTGTTCAACACTCATACACGAGTAGCCTCGACTGGACATAAGGATTCAAACGGAACAGACGAGGTAGCTTAGGAAGCGGAGAAACAAATTACTTTATCTGGCAACGTCAAAAAGCAACAGACTGGTTCTCTACCTCTTAAAGAGGTGAAGGCTGGTGCCGGGGAAGACCTTGAGCCTACGGGAAAAGGGGAAAAATAGGGCCTTCTGATAACATCCAACTGCAACCCTCGGACCCCACATCCTTGTCTTGGGCAGAGGGTTCAAAGCGCACCTGGCAAACAGAACATTGTGGCAGCACCAAATCACCTAATCAGGCTCAAGCTAGCGGGGTGCAAATTGGCCCTGGAGCAGTCCAAAAGAGCCCAAGAGAACCTAGCAGGTCGGTTTCTCCATCCGATCTAACAGCAAATAAGGATGCAGCCCCCAGAACCTCCGCAGGAAACTCCTCACCGCATGCTTGGGGCAGGGCTACTGGCAGGGTACTCTGAGGCAGCCTCCGGGTAGGTATCTCTCTATAGGGAACTTAGCCAAAGAAACCAAACTAGCTGCGACTCAGAGAACATCCATTTTGCAAATAAATCTGAAGGCCATCAGACCACTAGGACAGCTCAAGTAATTCCAACATACACTCTGTTCTATCCAGAGTATAAGTCCAAAGGCAGCTTTGACATCGTAAACCGTGGGAATATTATGAAACTGATAGAAGCCATAGGCCTGTCAAACGAAGTCACATCACAGGATATTATCTCTATAGAATTTATTGCACCAGGCCAGGGACAGTCAAACGAACTCACGAAGGTCACCTGGCGCTCTGCGGAGGCATCAAATAAGATCATGAGGCATATGGAAATCTTCAAACAGTGGGGTATTTCCATAACCTCCGGTAAGGAACCAGGGTACCCACATGTCCTTCACAACACCCTGGCCGTGGAGCATCCATGCGCAGGACCTAAACTGGTCTATTCGGTCCTGAGGAGTGCCCTGGGCAAAACCCCCACCTCTAGTTCAAAAAACTCAAGCGATGGTCAGCATATACAAACTATTGGATCGGAGCAGGCTAGCACATGGTCATCGTTGGCAGGGGGTCACTAAATTCAACCAGACTGCTACAATGACAAAACAACGGCCAAAAGGCTCATGAAGGCAGCCCATTAAAGATATGTTCTTGGAACGTAAATGGGCTTGCAAACAAACTGGGGGATGAGGCCATGGTCTCCTACTTATGGTCTTTCGAGATTATTCTATTGCAAGAGACATGGCTCGTGGAGTAGCAGCACAAAGAAGGGTTCAAAATTCATCACTTTCCGGCAACCAAATTGAAGTCCCCCGGACGATGTAGCGGCGGCCTAGCTATTTATATATCAGCTAATAGCGCAATTATTTCATGGGATCTAGCATGCAGCTCCCAGGCTCTCCAGCCAGTGGGCATTTCACTCAGAACCTTTAAAGGTCAGCTTAGGACCGTAATTTTATTGAACGTGTATATCCGTCCCAACTCAGCGTCTAGGCTATCCCTATCTGACGAGGTGATTGCGACAGTAATTCCCGAACGCAGACATTGTACTATCTGGAGATTTCAATATGTGGCTGATGTCTGATCCACATAAGAACGAGGTAACAAAGCTGCAGGAAGGCGATTGGGCCATACCACCGCAGGAACGACCTGGGTGGAGCAAGGAGGACCCAAAGGGCCGAGCCCTCCAGGGTAATTTGGAACATCTTGGCCTTAGACCCCTTAACGGGCGTTTTCTTCCTGATAAGCCGCCTGGTCTCTCCTTTCTATCTAAAACCAGCGCGTCTCTGATCGATTACTCTTTTGTCAGCCTTTCCCTCTTGAATCATGTCTCTGGGTTTGGGTTTGGCAATAGATTGGACAGCGATCACAGCCCTCAAGAAATTTCTCTCAGCATTAGGCTGATGCAACATGATCAGGCAGCGGCCCAAGCCTTCGAAAGCTCCACTATCAACTTAAAACGCATTAAGTGCTCAGTCAATAACCTACAGCTCCTGGCGACAGAAGCAAAGCATATAATCGGGAACAACTTCAGGCCAACGGAGGACCCAATCGTAAACTGGAAAAGATTCTCAGAAAACTTGATAGCCAGGCACGCAAAACCGATAAAGTATACACAAGTGACTGGGTCCCAACAGCCGTCCCCCTGGGATCCTGTGATACGGTCTGCCAAACGTAGCATGAATCGGCTATGGCGGGAACTTAAAAGGAAGCCAATGGACCCACTAACTATAACCAAATTAAGAGAGGCCCGAAGCTATTGGAAGGCTGCCAAACGGGAACAACAAAGGACCTACTGGAATTCCTTCTGGGCCAGACTATACCACAATATAAGGTCAAGCAACTCTGCGAGGTTTTGGCGCACTATAAATAGTTTGGGTGGCAGAGTCCCCAAAGTTGCGTCGTCTAACATACTGGAATCTGAGTGGTACCTCTTTCTGCATAGTCATTTCAATGATCTACAAGAACATAATTACAATAAGGTTACTGGTATAGAGGGCAGCAAAGCTCCGTAGGTTCAACCTTGGATTGAGGGCAACTTACCACTTGAGCAGTTACATACAGCGCCAATAATCCAAAAGCAGATTGAAAAGGGACGAAAAGATGGGGCCCCAGGCCCAGGAAGCATTCCTTCAGCCCAGTTTAAGGAGAACCCTGCTTTCTGGGCCACTCAGCTAGCTCCGCTCTATTCTACCATCTTAGAAAAGAACATCATTCCGCCCCCATGGCAAGGATCGATCCTCGTCCCAATCTTTAAAGGAGGAGGAAAAAAAAAATCACCAGGCAACTATCGGTTGGTCGCCTTAATTGATAACGAAGCGAAGTACTTTGCAGGGATACTGCTAAACTCACTTCGGGCATGGGCCGAAGCATGCTCAATAATCCCACCAAACCGGATTCACAAGCAATACTGGCACTACGGTCAATCTTATGGCACTTTCCCTTTTAATCGACCAGGCAGAGATCAGCACTAGCCCCATCTATATGGGGTTTATCGACTATAAATCGGCTTTTGACAAGGTCAACAGGTCAAAGCTGTGGCAGAAGCTTTCTTTATTGAACATTCCAAACAGCTTATTGAGAGCTGTGCAGCTTTTGCATCAAGACACGTGGGTCAGGATCAAGATTGGAGACGGCTCAAGACTGTCACGACCAATTTCGACAACGCAAGGCCTCAAGCAAGGGTGCGTTCTGGCCCCCACTCTTTTTAATTTATTTTTATCTGATCTCCCGGAAGCGCTGAACCTAGCTAACTCGCACCCACCCAAAATAGGTAGTCTCCACCTGTCAAACATATTGTATGCTGACGACGTGGTTCTTTTAAGCCATACAAAGATAGGATTACAACGGCTCCTGGATGCAACCGCCGCATATTCAAACAGGAATGGGCTTCAGATTAATAAGAAAACTAAAATCCTGGCGGTTCGCTCAGGAAGGCCCAAGAAGCTGGCATGGGTTTTAAACTTGGAAAGAATAGAAGAAACCAGCTGCCATAAGTACTTAGGAGTCTTCTTTAACAACAATGGCAGATATAAGAGCCAATTGGGTGAACAAAAACAAAAAAAAACAAAAAAAAGGAACTGCATTAGCATTTGCACTCAGCTCCATTCACAAGAAATTATTTGGCCCAACTTTGGCTCCAACCCTTCAGGCGGCCCAGGCAAAGGTTATTCCAACTCTAACCTACGGAAGTGAGGTCCTAAAAGGGCTAGACAGTGGCCAACTAGACAAATTAGTCGCAAAAATGTTTAGAACGACTTTCCAGCTACCTTCCCACACTTCACCGGCACAAATCAGGCTGGAATTCGGCATCTGCAGACAGTCAATGGGCCGAATGGAGACTTTTCTAATGAGCTGTCACAAGCTGAGGGCGTCAAAGGAGGCTCACCTCTTATGGGCCCAGCTGAACACAAGACGATGGCCAGCGGGGCACCGCTACTTGTCCTGTGGGCTTAGCATCCTCGGCCTGAACGAGCTTTGGGACTTGCATGCACGCCAAAATGAATTCAAGAGGCTAGCAAAACTTAGCGCGAAAAGACTTTCCTCAGCAGAAGACAGGGCTAGCCTTTCTGCTAGAAGTCACGGTTGGATGACTCAGCACTTCTGCACAGTTGAAACCTCAGAGTTATCTAACTCAACTTCAGTGCACGCACTAAGCTCCGCTTCTTAAAACTGAGAATGGGGGTGATTCCAATGATTTGCCATCTTCCCAAATGGAAAAGAGACTGTGCCCTGGAAACATGCCAGCTTTGCGGCCAACATAGGGACGATCTTTTGCATGTACTGTGTTTGTGCCCTAACCCCTTGAAGGAAAGAAGGGCTCTATTACGAAGGGGTTGGATCGACAAGGAGGCCAGATCATGTAGAGGCGCAGTGTTGGCCTGCTTCGATCCTCGGAATACCATCTTAAATTGCGCCTTGGTTAGGTTCATGGATTGCTTTGCAAAAAACTAGCGGAGGTGAGATGCTTAACGCTTCCTCGGCCTGAGACCTAGACCCCTTGCTTACCTGCATCAGTTGCTGAACTAACTTTATTTGCGGAGCGGACTGGCACATGGACAGTTTGACAAAAAAAAAAAATTATCAGAAGGGGAGTAGCTCACAGGCTAGCTGACCCGGGTCTCAAATGCTTTTTTAAACTAGGAGTGCCGTCTCCACATGGGAACACTACTATAGGAGTTATGGATAGTGCACTTACAATAGAGTTTTATATGTTATGATGCAGAGTGCTTTTATCCACAGGAACCTGGGATTTATTATTCATTTTACATATTTCAACAATTTTTATTTGTAGAGTTTGCAAGGGTTCTAACAAATCATGCAATAAAGTCTTTTTTTTTTTTTTTTTTACATATAGTCGATGGTAACAAAACCTTAAGTGGGTTAGTGCTGACAAAGGAGCAGTCTGAGCCTTCAAACATTACAAGCCTGTTAACCAAAACAAGCATGTTTGCAGTAACGTTTTTTCCAGTGGTAGAGCACTCACCTGACCCAAAAGCTCAAAACACTCAGTTGGTACCCGAGATTTAGGCCCAGTCTTCAAAAGTAACTTCGAAATGCAATCCAGAGCCACACAACCTAGTGATGACCCTGGAATCTGGGTGGCTAGCCGCCTTCATTAGAGCCAGGATAGAGGAAGTGCTTCAGTAAACATAGCACTTGTTGTGCATTTATATCTTTAAGCAGCATCATACCACAATGTCTGCAGTCTTGCAATAATGTAAATAACACTCATTCACATTACTCTGTTTAATGGCACTTTTGCCACGCTCAGGCTAGGATTCATATTCGTGAAGTGTAGGTCACAGTAGACGTTGAAACAGTATTTGTATAGCACAGAATATCAGAGTGGGTTGGGTTAACTCAGTCTAAAGGGCAGAGCCCTGGAAGAACGTAAGAGTCTTATTACCTTCAAACCACAGGAAAGGTTCTCAATTAGTAGCCTGCATCAGTCTGACAAGTTTTGATCAACATGGAAGAAATGGAAAAACCCTTCATAAATGGAAATCATGGCTCATCCAAAGCGTACCAAAAAGGTATGTCCCATGTCTTGGGAGGAATTAAGATCGAGTACTTACTCCAACTCTGTTCTTTGTTGGCCAACCCTGTGATGGCTTCCATCATTAAAAGATTTACAAAATGTAAGCATGTTTGTGTCATCAAAAGCAATCCAAATTGAAAATTTCAGAAACTCAAGGGAATTCTCCAGATGCCCACTTAACTAGGCAAATGTCCCACCAAAGTTTGGCTTGCAGTGCTAAATGAGAAATTCATTCAAGAGCATCAATATTCACATATGTTAAACTACTGTCACATGTAGGCTTATCCTCCCGCTCCACAATCAGATGTTGAGTAGGCATGCAACATTCAGCAGAGCTTCAGATGCTGACTGAACCCGAGGAGCCTTTTCAGAGTCTGTTAACAGTATTAATCGGAGGACCCCTCTTCGGCATGGGGCAGCGTTAAGGTTTACTTCCTTCCTAATTGAGAACAATCAAAATGAGATCACAACTAAGGAATCTCCTGAAACTGAAGTGGAAACCAGCCAGAGCATTGCCAAGAGCAAAGGCGCCATAGCATCCTGGCTTCATGGTGCATAGTTTGTCATTTTAATGACGACTACCAGAGACCAATCAGTCAAAAGGTGTCTGCAAATATCTGTCAAATTTCTAGATTGAAATCAATAAGGGGTTCTGCAGTATTATTAACCCAGTAGCCAAGTTTTAAAAGAATCTTCAGGAGGTGCAAAGTCCAGGAAATCTACGCTCTCAAGATGGAGGCTCTTCATTTGAACAGAGTCACAACTCAGATCAACAAAGGCCAGTTGTATCCTAGCCAAAGTTAGAGCATCTGAACAAGGAGACTGTCCAAAACGCTGACGGATCTTTCAGTAAATGGATAATACAGTCAGGGCTGAAATGTAACCGATTTGGTGCCCTCCAAGGGAAATTTGCCTCACAAGAGAACAGAATAGTCTTGCATCACAAAGAAGGACTACTACCCATGTGTGGGCTTGGGCTAATCAGTGCCTTGCCCAACCATGCCAGTGCTCTGTACAAGAGTTTGAAGGGAGAAGAATCTTTTCTGTTGCTCTAGTTCTTTTTGTGCGTCTTTTATAAAGCAGACAGACCTCTTGTTTCTGTTAAAAACATTATCCAAAGGTGTTCCTTCATGCAAAGGTTATTTTAACCTTCTACTAAAGTGACTCACTGTTGTGCCCCAAGACTAAATACTTTGTGATCAGATACAATTTTCCACACAGCATAGAAACTACAAATTCTATTTTACAACTGTTTATGCCTTTCCTTTTTCATAGGTTCTTCTAATGCAAGTTAGTTCCCAGAAGGTTTGCTCCCTGCATGTTTTAACCAGCTTCTTCAAGCCTTTAGATCTTACCCAGTTCAACTTCAACCTAACCCAGCCATTCTGTTGAGGCCTTACTACAGGAAACAGGTACTGCCAAGTTCACTTGTTCGAGCACAAAGCAAACCCTACAGGTCAATTCCAGTCCCAAAATCTGCACAGTCTGTCAAGGACTAATAACATCCACATTTTTACCTAAATCATCCATCAACATACAATCACATCCCTGCTGGTTTCAAGCATAAAGCCATAAAAGAGGGGGGGTTTGGATGTGTTGTGATGATACATTTTACTCCCAACGCTTTCCTGTGATGGAGGATAAACGACATGCACTGCGGGTGGCCACAGCTGAACCGGAGACTCATTGAAATGCAAGGAGAGGCACATGGCAGTGAGATACATTAGCCCCTCTCCTACATAGAAAAATAAATGGAAACCTTTAAAATGTGTTGTAAAGGGAGCACGGTTTCTAAGAGATTCTAAGAGCCCCCTACCAGTTAGCCTCAAAATGGATTTGGCACAAAAAGCCAGAACTTCTCCAAAGGCCAGAGAAGCCATTTCAAAACTAGAGCTTGTACCTCAAGGGAAATTACAATCCAGAGGGTCACTTCAAAACCATGGTGCTCTGGCAGGTGTATCTTGAAGATAGTCTTCACATCTGGAGACAGACAAATTAGTGTTTCCACACATAGTGTGCACGCTCCAAACTTGGAGCATGGGAGTCTGGATGTTCAACAAGCTGAATCCTTGCTCTGTACAAATGCAGAATGATTACTGTGGTTAACCAGATAAACAACTTTACTCTTTGGCTAACAGTTTTGACTGGATGTATACAGGATCCCATATGGAGAGACTATTCAAAGGATATCGTTCTCATCAGAGGCACGGGCTTAACCTTCACAATTGCCAAAGCTGTCAGAATAATTAAATGACCATTTCATGGTCCGACCCGACAGTGCAACTGTCGCCAGACAATTATGTGCGAATCCCCATTAAAGGAAATTTGGATCCACCCACATGTTGGGAGCCAGGAGTACATATTTTAATTGGGTAGACGTGTGCTTCCACAAAAAAGTACTTTCCCTCCCTACAGCGGTTATCAATTTTGTTAATTTATCCAGATGCCAGAGCTTGAACATTTTGCAAACACATGATATTGCAATGCTTTTCAAGGGTCTTAGATGACTAGATAATTTATGGTGTTTCTCTGGCAGCAGCACAAGATGGAATGAAGTCAGTCATTAGCCTACATGGTGTAGGTCTGGCTTGACAGTGCAACTGTCGCCTGGCCTTTTAACACAGTTCTTTACTTCCACACAAATACATATCCATTCCCATGCTAGCTACTTTTAATGCGTCACATCACCATACAACATTCCGTTGCATTGCCAATGCTTGTTAAACTAGGTTTGGAAATGTTATGGCTACACAAATAGTACTGTCGCTGTGGAAAATTTGGCTCATGCGCTGTTCAAAATATCAACTGCCAACCAGCACTGGGAGGCGGCCTGAAACATGCACTGAATATAGACCTCCACCATCTGAGCAATACACACTTAAAACAATAATTATCTACCTCTGGTTTATCGTTTATCTACCTATATTTGGACTACTGGGACTAGCAACGTTAAGAATACGTGAAAACCAGGTTGATTTTAGCTAGTTTAATATCTTTTGTAGCTTGATGTACATTTACTGCATTGTATTAAGCAGGATAAATGGGATTAGTAGCTTATGAAAGCTATCATTTAACTCCATTTCAACTTTTTTAGGTTATCTGGCCAACCGATGAATTATATTGATTTCATTGTTTGAGTATTTGATTGTACTGTCTAGTGAGCATGAAATCCTAATGCACTACAGTGATTTTACTGATTGTATAATTCATACTGTTAAAGCTTTTGCTGAGAACCATGAATATACTTGAGCACTAATTATCTTCAATAAGATGCAAAAAATACTTTTTTTCTTTTTTTTTTACAAAAGAAACAATGACCACTAAGACAATAAGTAATCTCATGATGCCTTACTTGATTTCGTAATCATCTCCTACTTAGAACAAATGAGATTACTTAATCCCACTGGCCAAGAATACACCGCTCTATAGCCCCAAATCCTTCTCTAGGACAGACCATCTCCCCTTGAATCCCTATGGTGCCAACGATTGAGGCTGCTGCCATAGAACCAATTTCTCTTAATATGCATGCATTTATTGATACTAATGCAAAGACCAATTGCAAAACAAAAGCATACGAGACTTAATATTGAATTGCTTCACAATGAGAAATATTAAAAGGATTGATACTATAATTTCAGTGAGACTACCGAAAACATGAGTCCTGTGGTAATATGGGATGCCTTGAAAGCTGCAATTTGTAATTATAAAAGAGGAAGCCAATATAAAGGAGCCTAAGAAATATCATCTCCAATTCAGTCAAACATAAAAGTAGTAAACAGTAAAACTACACAATGCTTAGTAAAGAAGCTACAGAGTTTGTTGGTACAGTGACAAAAAGCAAGATACCTATTAGGAGGCAACAGAGCCAGCAGATTATTGGAAAAAAACGTATTAAAAAAAAGTTCCATTCCTTATAAAAAGCTAGGGCATCTAGCATTTTTTTCCACACTTTTCAAAAGTGCTTTACCGCGCTAACGTTCCAAATTTATACAGGACAGAATTATAGCATAAAACTTGCATTCTGAATAAAATAACAATTTGAATAGCTTGATACAGAAGTAGTCTTTGCCCTCATCTCTCCAGCTCAAACAGGTATCATGAAGGGCAGATTATCCAAGCAACAACATGAAGCTATTATGGTACATTATTAATCAGGCTACTAAATGAAAGGCCAGCAGCAGTCATCATTTTAGACAATAAAAGGCATTTGACTCGGTACCCTGACTTGAGCGCAGCATTACACAAGGCTTGTGTTGGGGATTTCGTTCTAAGATGAATCATGGTAATCTACAAAATTCCCACAGCAAATTGATTACATTAAGATTTTTATTCTACATAGGGGCACTCTGCAATGTTGTCCTCTGTCAGGCCGGCTCCTGATAGCTATTGAAGCATTGTTGAGAACATTACAAATGGAAGACGTTTTCTCCTATACTGCAATAGATAAAGTTGCATATAAATTCGCTGCTTATGTAGATTATTGATTTCCCATTTGAATTGTTGGTGCCAGTACTTATCAAAACCAACAGTTATTACTCAGTGGTCTATATGTACACTAAATGGCTGCAAATCCAAATTGACTGCTTTAAACATTTATATGGGATCAGTCATCAAATGGCAGAAGAGGACGCTCATAAGGGGGTGGTTGGAATGTTGAATACCATGCTGTTGAACAGAGAACATAACCTGAACAAAATAACAGTGTTGAATCATGGTCCCCCTAAATCCTTGATAAGGTGGGGTAAGACGGAGTATTAAAAATTACATTTCTACCCATTATAGACTATACAAATGGGCATGCTCTCCCGAAGGATTCCATCAAACTTTCTTCAAATGCAAACCAGTAGTTAACCATTTAATATCACGAATAGACAGTTTGGCCATTGCAAAATTAAGGAGATTCAAGATTGGAGGTGTCGGACTTGCCCACTTCTTAGACTATCACACATCAAGCATACTGACTAACTTACAATGATGGTTGAGGAAACTAGATTCAGACTCCTGTGACTGAGAAGAAAGATTGATTTACTTTACCAATTACCATTAGTGCCTTTGGTTATTTCAACCAACAATTGTCTGCTACAGGCAACTAATAATCAGACACTGCTAATGGTCTGATATAAAAGGACAGAAGAGTCAAGGTGAAAATTAAACATACAGCACCTTTGTGGGAGAATCATCAAATCAAAGTAGGAAAAAGACTATTGTGTGAATCATTGATACAAGCATCTGCAGGGTTGGTGATGTCTCCAAATTTATAAAGCGGTTGTCCTTCAACTTTAATCTAAATACCATTTGAGCATTATGGATTTTGATCATTAAAATCTCCCATCTCTAAATATTTTCAACAACAGTCCACCTGATGTGCTTCAACTGCTATCATCTTCGATAATATCAAGTATACTAATAATACAAAACCAATCCTAGATAAGGTTCTACTAGATTTAATAGGTGGTCTTTAGACCTTTCTGATGTTGCTGGACGGCATAAAATCCTCCATTCAGTCTTCAGATGCACGATTTCCACATCTATTGCACAAGCCAAATTTATGAAGATTCATATAACACCCTTTAAGAAGTTTAATTGGGAATAAGTGATTCTGACACATGCTGGCACTGCCGCAAATAGAAGGGCACTCCTACACATTTGAATGGAAAATTAAATGCTTTTGCTGTAAGTTTCTTTAAGGGATGAATTGATGATCCATCCCTATCCGGACAGGTCTTGTCATTTGGCTGAATCGTCCTCAAGGGCCATCAGTGAAAGATTATTATCTTCCACATCTGTTCAAAGCACCAACCTCAAAATCAATATTCATAGGAGAAGGTTTGTTGGACTATCATGTTTTTGGAGGGCCTGGATAGGTCTTGCCTGTAGATGCACCTGTTCAATGTAAAACTGAAACGGATTAGAAATTTCCAAAAAGCGTATCTCCACCTAAATTGCTTTATGAAAGTTAGGCTTTGTAGGTTTTTTCACCAGCAACCTGCATTTCTTTTATTGATCAGTATCTAGCATATGAGGGATTCCATTGCAAACCTATGCTTGCCTTACCAACCTCTTCCTTGGTTATTATTTTAACCATCCCACCCTCTCAATCTCTTTAGATCTTCAACAAGTAGAATTTTAGGACTTCTCTTGACATCAGATTTCTTCCATACATGCAAGCACACAGAATTTAAGTATGACTAAGCTAAAACTAGTGGATGGGAAAAAACCTTTATTAAGGAACACATGCTCTGTGCTTATGTTCATTCCGCCAGTTTTCTTCATTTTATACAGTCATTCTTAAATGAAAATGGTAGATCAATTTAAAAATAAATTTAAGTCAAAACTGTGCCGAAACGGTCACGCCATCAAAGTACGCAAATTATACATTTAAAAAGGAAAGCAATTCCTCCACTCAATTCAAAGCAAGGGGAAAAAGTGAGTTTTGAATGGATTACATAAACAGAGTTCAAGAATAGGAAATTAAATTTAAATGTCACAAGCAAAATAACTGAGGTAATTCCTTGATATCAGTCCACAAAAGGTAGGCTTTCAATGCGGGCACAAGACTTCAAAACAGCTTAGACCTCTAGCCAGTGGCAGGCACTCACTTAAATTATGGATCCATACTGGGTGACCCATAAAAAGAGGACACTGGAAGATGTTCATTATACTCTAAAGCAACATCCAATGAGTTTCCCTTCACAGTCTGAACAGCACCCCTCCCCCAAAAAAAACCCAGTTATTTGCTGTTCACAAGGAGTGCATCTGTGGTGCAGTCAGACTGAAATTAATACCACTTATCAATACATTTCTTTTTTATATGGTCAATCTTAGGACAACCTTCTGCAGTGTATATTTCAAGACTTGGCTGGGTATGCCTATGAAGTAGTATACAAGGATTCTCTGATTACATGACATGA
Source organism: Calotriton arnoldi (assembly GCA_963921515.1). Classification (NCBI taxonomy): domain Eukaryota; kingdom Metazoa; phylum Chordata; class Amphibia; order Caudata; family Salamandridae; genus Calotriton; species Calotriton arnoldi. The sequence continues at coordinate 1,471,547 of CAWUFW010004096.1, forward strand.
ACGGTTGGTTTTCCACACTTCTCTTTAAATGCGTCTGCTCAGCCTGAGCGGTGGAGGCCATCCAAAAATGCAACAAAACTGGGCAGCAGTCACCAAAAGAAAAAAGTACAATTTAGGTCCAGCACTGAAGCCAGTGCTACCCATTTCAGTCCAATTACTTCCATCCAATTTAGGCTTCCCGCTAACAAAAATCTAAACACTAAACACAAAGACATTCCACTGTCCATTGATTCTATATAGCAGTATTTTGTTTAAATTAGCCTCAAGCCTCCAACAACTTGATTGGACAAAATCCATTGTAATGGCTAATTCTGTAGAGGTATTCAACTAACCTAATCCAACTGCAGCAGTCAAATTATATAAAAAGCTATTTTAAGTATTTCCATGTAGTTCCAAAACACACCACAAACAAATTTGGCCACAAACTCATCAGCCATAACTTGTCCTACAGGACCAAGCACCTTTTTTGGGGCAAAACATTTACACACTGCAACTTTTAACCAGACAACCTTCAGAAAGTGAAAACAGAAAAGAATAAGATAGCAATTTACCAATTGATTTCAACCCAGGAACTTTATGCCTCATTTGTTTACACATCCTTATCCTGAACATAAAATTGCTTTAATTACAATAATTTGATAATATTTTTTCATTGCTAGAATGGAACATCAAAATCTAGAGAGAGCTCCACTAACACTAAGGACTTAAACTCCTGTGGAACAATAAAGCCATACCCATAGCTATACTTTGATGCACACTGCTCTCCTACTAGTAGCTAATTTACCACGGTAATTGTTCGTAAATTGTGTAAGCATTAGAGAAGGTGCCGGTGACATTCAGATTCCCATCCTTTAGGCTAAGAGCTGTAGTGCCCAATACAAGCCTCCACTCACCAAACTATGCCCTTGCCCTCCTTTGTTGAACTATTAAATCCCTGCTGGCTGACCAGATCTAGCAGAGCAAACACAAGGAGATGATGGACTGAGCGCTGAAACTTTTCACTGATGGGGTTGAATCCATCATCGTTCTTTAGCTCACTTCGCCACCCCAGTTCAGGCACAGCTATATGCAAATCAGTCTTGACCCTGTGCCTCATGGGAACAGTCCAGCCCGAACTGCCAAGCCAGGTCTTCGCTGGACCGGAAACAAGCATCCTGGGACCGGTTTCGGGCTAACAGCCCTCATCAGCCAGGCTAGCTTGAATCCAATGGCAAAGTGAGCAAGGGACCCACGTCTGGGCATACCCTGCCAACTTAGGGCAAACAAAGCAAACCCAAGGAGATGATAGACTGAGCGCTGAAACTTTTCAGACACTCACCCCCAGTCACAGATCTGGGTTGAATCAATATTCGTTCTTTAGCTCACTTCGCCACCCCAGTTCAGACACGTGGGTCCCGTGCTCTCCATGCCACTGGAGTCAAGCTATCCTGGCTGATGAGGGCTGAAAGCCCGAAACCGGTCCTAGGATGCTCGTTTCCAGTCCAGGGAGGACCTAGCAGTTCGGGCTGGACTGTTCCCATTGGGCGCAGGGTCAAGACTGATTTGCATATGGCTGGGTCCAAGCTGGAATGGCGAGCAAAAAAAACAATGGATTAAGGCCCAAATCTCTGTACTGGGGTGAATGTATGACATTGTTCTGCATTCTGTCCATCAATTGTTTTTTGCGCAAAATCTAGCAGAGGGCACTGCTTGGAAAGAGTTGGGAGTTGGGGGTGGGTATCACCGATTTCTTTCATTTTTCCATTGTCACAGCTCTGGTTCGGGTTGTGAGAGTCTGTCTAGTCCAAATTCAGATCAACTTACTAATACAATTAGTAACCTTTAGTGCTGTACAAAGCAACAAAACCCTCCATATTGACTTTGAAATATGCCAGAGCAACAAATCTCTGTGGAAATGTACTCACTCCAGAGTCCATTCACGTACTTATGGTATTTAAAACATCAATATTTGCATTCCACATTTTAATTAAAATGGAGTACAATTTGTGACGGTGAGCAATTTTATTGCAGTTCCCAAATGTATTTAGTGGAAGATATGTAGTTCTGTACAAATCGACAACTTTTATTCAGAATCACTATCCATAGTACACATTGCCTAGATTCACTGGGAGCTGTGTTGCAATAAGGCACATGGCACAAATCTCTGCCTCTCAAAAGCATTAGGTATGGAGTTTATCAATCCCAATACCTTCAAAATCCGGCAGCCTATTTCAAAGCCTGAACCCAAACTAATATTCCAATGTTGTTAGTTGAATGAACGTGCAATAAACTAAAGTCAGATAGAACCACAGGATGTTGTGTAAATTGTGGATCAAACTTTAACCTGGCAAAATTGCTCAGTGGCTGAGAACCCACACACTTCCAATTCTTCATTTGGAATCCCAGCATGACAAACTCAACCCTTCATTATTCCTAGGACAATGAGAACCATGGAGAATAACGCCTCATTCAAACGCCTGTGGTGCACTCTATAAGAACCTACTTCTAGATTCTACATTAAATTCTATTTTAAGCTCATAAATTAATCTTTCACAGCAGTGGAGTCAATTATAGCATTTAAAAGATAATGACTTTGAAGCAGTACATCACGCAAGTGCAGCTATGGTGCCATTGCGCTTACAGTATCTGCAAAACCATAAAATGCTCTAACACCACCAGAATGCAGCCTCACACAAGCTAAAATAAATTGCACTACAGGCTACATAAAACAATATTTGTGGCACATATTTCTAAGGATTCCATTCATCAGGAAGAATTGTGGAAAATCTGAACTACTGGGGATTGTGTATTTTACTCCCAGGCAACCTTGAACTACAGAATTTGCCTCAATTACATTAGATTTGTCATGCAAGAAGAGTGGCTTGGGACATGAAGCGCATCAATACACTGACAGAAGGGATTAGCCTGGAAGTGACTTTAGGCCAGTTAAGGATATTTACTTTAGTGGCAGCCAAGTTACATGAGTTGACTATCTTTGTGACCCTACTTGCCTTAGACTAATTGGGACACAAACTGAAAAGTGATCTTCGAATACCACACCTGTAACCAGCAATTCAAGATTGTTGATACACCATCAGATGAACTGGGAAATGCCACGGTTCTCTAATAGGATCTTATAACTGTAGCAGTGCCTTAAATGAATGTCTTCAAATAATATTTTTAACTATGTGGTATTGCAGTGTTTTGACCTATAGTTTTGATAATATTTCACCCGTTTATTGAATTAAAAGATATAAACAAGTACTGGCAATGCCAATAGGTGTGGCTTATAAAGGTCTCTTCATTCACTGGTAACAGACATTCAATAACAAACATTCATGAGGTCACTCATGCTTTCATTCATGTATCCATGCATTCATCCACATTATTCTCGTCTTCACCTGTAAACAACTCAACACGAAGCAGATTCAAGATAAACTAAAAAAAACTTAAAAAGCGGAAAAAATGTAGTCACCAAAATGTGGTAGGTACATGCGTACAATAAAAAATAAGAAAAAAAACGAGACTAGGCAGACATCTGGCAATGGTACTGTGCATACTGCATCATTGTTGTAGCAATTCAAGAGGACCAACATATGCCTTCTAAATTGGACAGCCATCTCTTAAAAAGGTAAAATACATTATAAATAAGGTTCCCTGTTTTCCGTTTTTATTGATTTTTACAGATAAATACAGACAGAAAACCATTTCCCTGTCTGTATCTATTTTTAAATGTTGATAAAAACGGAAATTGGGTTGTTTTTGAGTGATTCCAAATGCTGTCAGTCATGACTGCCTGGCCAATAACTGTGCGGATTGACAGGGAAGGGGATTAAAAAAAAGATAAGGATTTTAGTAAAGAGCCTTAAACAGCAGTAGATTTGCATAACCTTGATACTAAAATTTACATATTTTCTTACAAGTGCATATTTTACCATCTGAGTGTGTATATATCATTGAAACCTGTCAAGCGTTCAGGCAAGAGTGCACATTAATTGGTTAAATAAATGCAGAAATACACATTTCAGCTTAATTTTTTCATAAAACCTAAAATAAATATGGATAAATACAGGTAAAAATTAGCAAAAAATAAATATGGATAAATACAGACAATGACAAAAATATAAATACCATAAAACCGGGAGCCCTAATTATAAACACTATTCCAAGATGACCACCTAGTTTAGAAGCAGTGGCCGTGCTGGATGTGGCACACTGCCTGAAGATCTGCTAGACACATTAAAACAAACATTGGCAAAGCAGATAAGTCTCACACATGGGTGAGCTATTGGCTTGGTCAATCGGGGAGGGGATGTGGGGCGGAAGTAACTGGATACTTTTAAAAAGCGATATAAAGCAGTGGTCGCTCGATAGTGCTTTTTAGGGCAAGATTGCAGGGGTCTGAGAGGGAGAAGAATGAGGGAGCGGATGAAAATAAACTGGTGGTGGAATAAGTTAAATATAAAAAAAAAAAGACTAACTATTTCAGGATTCCAAAGCTCAAGTGGCTAGAAAATGCGTCACTACCACCAACTAGAGTAGGACAGCTAAAATAGCTACTACACATCCTGCATAGGGAGGTGTGGACTGTATAGCCAATGAACACTTCTAGAATTGGAGAATCAGCAGCTCATCAGCCAATCCTTGTGCGCTGCTTTGAATTCCGATCACCTTAAACATTACACATCTCTATCACTTTCAGAAAGACTCACTATATCTATATATATCCCTGGGATTGGTGGTTATACGAACCGGTAGTACGGAACTTGCAGGCTAATGTCTTGTGCACTGAAAAACCTATAACGCAACACTGTGCTGGATTTACATACAGCCTGTGCAAGTAGCCATCAGTGATCACCAAAGAACCATTGTCCCCTAATTTTGTGAAACTTTAGTCTAGTTTTTGTACTCCCTCCCGCCCCCCCCCCCAGTAATGGGGATAGGTTAAAAAAAAAAAAAAAAAAAAGATGCAGGAGAGGGGAGAAGAAACAGGGATGTGATGAAGGGGAGAAGAAACAGGGAGGGGAAGAGAATACGTAAAAAAAAAAAAAAAGTTGTGACGCTGCCAGCATTGACCGTGTTATGGGTAGGAAATCATACCGAAATTCTAGAGCAAGCAGATGGCCAGCGGGGGATCACTAATCAAAAGGTAATTAATCTGTACTTGGTCCGTGCACCAGGATAAGCAAGTGAAGTGGCGTATGGCAAGAGGCCCACTGAGAAGGCAGCAAAGAAGAGCAACAATTATGCCAACGAATGGTAAGCTATGGCAGGTTCCAAGCCCACTATTGATGAGTCTTGCAAGCTAGAGCGCATACTGTCGCAGGCTCCACCTAATAAATAAGAAATGTGAAGGAAAGAAACTATTTGGGACATAAGAGAAAAAACTCAAAACTAAAGGACTAACCTACCAACCCTACAAGCGCTCTAAACTTTAGATGGAGGTGCACATGTGAACCAATGAAGTGCCATAACTGACAGGACAACTGAGACAATGACTGAAGTCGGCCGAGCTTTTGCCAGATTCATGCTGTCTTGAGCAGAAGCAGAAAGTGAATGGCACTTGAAGACCAATGGCTGAAGAGGCCTGACCCCAGAGACCCCCTGTGCATGTATTTTTTGCTTGACTGACATTTAGAAAAAGGGAAAGTACTTCTGGTAGAATGGCTTAGAGGTCGACCCAGTACACTATCACATCTTCTATGGAAACCTTGGCCTGTCAACCCTGCTCAGATTAGAAGAGGTTTGACGACCACTTGGCAGAGGGACATGGGACAGCGAGGACCAACACTAAACGAGATTAGATAACATTCAGAGCTGATTCAATGTGCATGACTGACAGGCCCTAATGACAGCCAAGGGCTCCAGCAATAAAGCAGTCAGCCTTCTGAAGGAGAATAGGGTATTTAAACTACAGAACCCACTGAAATGTGCATGCAGCACAACACAAACCAATAGAATACAAGAGGCTTCGACTAAAGCACACCTAAAAATCCATGGTTGCCCCCTCTCCCGCAAGCTCCACAACCGTGATAAGGTGACGGAGATAAAACTAGAAAACATCCTTTAACCTAAACCCATCTTGCTATACTGGCACATAATTGAGAACACACTGGCTGAGCCCGCAGATCGGATAATTAATGCATTCTATTTGGGATGTGCAACCAGACCCTCACAAAATCACCCACTAGGACACCTGATCCCTTGGCCCTCATGATACATAGCCTTAGACTGCATCTGCCTCGTTGTATTCGGTTTATCACGGTTTCTCACTCTCGCTGTTCCTTTCACAGCTCTTGCCCTTCAACCATCTACTCTAACCACCATCAGCATACTTGGGACATAAGTCTCCCTCCAAGCGGGTAAAAGGGGCTAGCCTCCTGGCAGATCAAGGACCAATCCTGAAGACCTGGGGCCAGATGTACGACCATGAAAATTTGCAACTCGCAAATTGCGCTCGATTGCGAGTCGCAATTTGCGAGTCACAAAATGCCATGTACAACAGTGTCTGAGACACTGTTTGCGATTCCCAATGGGGTCGCAAATTGCATGCCTCATCAATATTCATGAGGCACTCGCAATTTGCGACCCCATTGGGAATGGCTGGCCCTCTCAGGGATGGTGGCCTGCTGGGCTCAGCAGACCTCCATGTCTGGGACTGCTTTTAGTTTCATTTTTTAAGGGCAGGTAGTGGTCCCTGTGACCACCGCCTGCCCCTAAAAAATATTTTCCCCTGCATTTGCAGAGTGGAAGGGGTCCCCTGGGGACCCCCTTCCTATTTGCAAGTGCATTACCACCCTCTTAAAGAGGGCGGTAAATTGTGAGTGTTTTGCAATTGCAGTCGCAAAACATTCATACATGGTGTAGAGAGTTGCTATTAGGAAGGGATGCCCTTGAAACACCCCTTCCTATTTAGCGAGTCGCAATTCCTATTTAGCGAGTCGCAAAAAAATTGTGACTCGCTAAATAGGAATTGTACATGGCCCTATTCGTTTTTGCATGCACAAACAGGTCGCTAGCCCATTTGCGCATGCAATCTAGGGTCGTACATCTGGCCCCTAGTCTTCCTATCATGATGAGGGACCATACGGAGTTCATCTAAAAACAGTCTATAACGGTCTTTAAGTTTATCAGCTGAAAGTATCAACTTGCTGACTGCACTGTGAATCGTAGAAAGCTAAAGGGATATTTTTTATGTGATATTTCTTGAGGAAGTCTTAAGTCTTCAGGTAGAAACTGAACTCAGTTGCCTGAGATCAAGGTCTCAGGAAACCCTCTTGTTAAACACTTTCGGACCTAGTATGATCACATCCACAAACTTCATTTCTGTGCATTTTTAATGATAATCTGAGTACCATAGCAATTTTCATGTAGGAAGGCAGAATTTATAAGGGTCATGCAATTGCAAACACTAAATTTTGCCATACACATTTAAGCCACTGAACAGGAGGCATAGTGAAACATGTTTTACGTAAACTCTTGACATCAGAAGTACTTGTCACATTACAGCACATTGATCAGCTTCCAATGCCATGCTTGGCCACCAAAACTAATTTTGCATTGAGCTATTTAGTGTAGACTTAACCATGTGGCATTAAGTCACTCTTCAAAACTGACTTGGCGCTTGAGGTACTGTACACGTATCTCATTACAAGACTACTGCAAACTGAGATGGTGTGCTACGGGACAACAGGACTGCCTATGGCCTTTAAAGTCTTAGCTGGCAGTGCACACACTTGTGAAAAGTTAAAAAAATGGTTCCAAGTCTCATCTATACTGTCTGCTACTTCCCATTCTTCTGCAGACACTTCCTAGACATGACAGGTTCACATCCTTGCGAATACCAGCAACAACATCAACTTCTTCCTCCTCTTTATTTTGCTGAAGGGCTAATGCTTAGTGTTAACAAAACCTTATGGAGCTATTCAAGTAGTTTAGAACATGGGTGGGTTACATGGGTTGAAGAAAATTCTCTCCTCTCCTTCAGAGGATAACAGGTTTATTAGTGGTTTGTGGTCCATCAATAAAAAAAAAATTTAAAACTTTGTTCCACACAATGCCTGAAGAGACTGATCACCCAAAACCACACGAACAATTCCTTTTGAATGACGGTATATTTCAGTTTTGTGTAATTCTAGTTTGCCGCAAATGCCACATTCCACTCCTGGCTCCCAGCACATTGACAATACTGACCCTAGACCTTACACACTACAACATAAGACTCAACACCTTTGGAGGAACTTAGGATCTCATTCTGGAAGAATTTGACACAAAAATCCAGAGCCTTAAAAACGTGAAAACTTGCCTTATGAAGACAGAGGTGACATGCCAAGCCAAAGAGCACTCTTTCCAAACACTAAACAAAAAGAGTAATGAAATAGACTAAGGTCTGGAATCTGATGTAAATTCCACCTGGTGATAAGTAGCTGTTGGGTCCATTATCGAAACAGTGCCTCCTAATACAGAGATTGTGACGTTTATGTTGGAAAGGGGATAGTTGGCAACCAGGATATAACAGTAGAAAGCCTTTGGGTCGACAGTCACAAACTTACATTTATTAGTTGGAACTAAGGAAGAGACCCATTCAGCTGACTCTTTAATTACACCCTGAGAAACCATGTTAATCAACAAACAATAAAACTGACAGATGGGGGATAAACTGGTTTCAAGAAAGCAATTTTTATGGGATCAGCAGAAACATTCATGTTTCAACTTAGTGTTTCAGGAAAGACATTCCTTTACCGTTTGGTGATGAGTGGTTGGTTCCTTTAGGGTGCAAGTTGACAGGGGATATTGATCTAGGAAGCTATGCTAAAGACTGAAGCTAGATTGGCAGTCATGGATGGCCTTGGAAATCATCCTTTGCTTAATGTAGAAGGAAAGAATTCCACAAGTTCATATGGACTGCTATAGATTTTCTAGCTACAGAGTTTTGGAATTTTTACAGGTATTTTGTGAAATTGCCTTGGGTAAATTTCATTACAATGGTCTAGAAAGTACTCTGAAGGTTTAAATGACTGGTCTTACTAAACAGAATTAGGTTGTTTGGTCTACACCACCCACAGGAAGCTTCTCTCCACTAAGCACGGGCAGAGGACTGTTGCATCAACAATTGCTCAAGTCTTACCTCGCCATCTAGATTGCTCATTGATATAAATAGGTCCATCAGATGTACGAGTTCTAGACATGAAGAAATCTACAGCTACAATAATTGCAGTAGAATACCCAAAATTAAGTGGTCAGCTTTACTGTTTCACAATTTGCCAATCCCTGCTGGCAGAGTGCATCAGATTATCACTACATCACACCAAACTACACTAAACGCAAAATACAATATGTAGCATTTGCCTAGAACTACACATAGCAGGAGCCTAGTGTCGCATTTGTGTCATGGCTCTGTACCACTGCACCCTCCCCACCAGTTGACAAAACAGTTAACTTCACTCTGAAATTCCACCTCCAACCTGCAGTTCTCACAAAAACCACACATCACCCCTGCTATGATCATTGCCAATCTCCACAATACCTCTACGTTCTAAAAATCCCCAAACAACTTAACAGAGAAGGTTTTACATCACATTACCCCTTGATCTTCAGAAACATATTCAGAATGTGCAGTTCTATACCACTGCAAATGAAAAATTAATTTAAAAAAAAAAAAAAAAAGACAAGAATGTCGCTGCCAACACAGCCCCTTACCAACCTGCCACATCAGGTAAGTTCATGCAGGAGATGTTCTCAAAGTGCCAAGAGCCTAGGCTTCTTCCACCTTACCGACTACGGTGGTGCAACTAGCAACCATTAAAGTGTTGGTTGAGACCCTAAAAGAAGTGTGTGAGGAGGCCACATTCCTACTTCTCTTATTAGACCAAACAGCCTCTTTAGATACAATCAACCACTGCATCTTTCTCCAATGACAAGTAGCAGGTGTCCACATCCATTCTTCTGTGTTCCCTGATTTATTCATTTAACTGCTTACAAAAGTTGAAAACAGACCAGTGTTTCTATCGGCACTTGCTTCCTCAAAGTCAACCTCTTACACCTCCGCGATCTAACATACATTTTTCTAATAATAAAATTCAGTCCACACCTCTCTATGCAACAAATCAATGGCAAGTAAGATGGACATACCAAATCCTTGGGTTCTGCCTGCAGGGCACTGAATCCCTGATGCACAACAGCTTTCTTAATCTTAATTATCAAAGCCTGATGAACTTTATTTTCACACAGACTGATCAAGTATCACTAAACACTCTTCAACTGCTCGAATGACCATAACGTGAGGAAATTAAGATTTGCAAGACCTTTGCTGCCCAAAAATTCATGCTAGTATCCACCTGTCGTGCTATGTTATTCACTTTCTATTCACTCCTGACAACTGCCATTTGAGGCATATTGCTGGAGGTCAAGGACAAGTTTTCATGTTTATTTTCTCTTATGGCAAAAAAAAAAAAGACCAAGGCTCTCAGGACAAACCCTTTGCCTACCTGTTTGCAGTGCCACAGTATGGTTGAGGGAAAGACATTTGTCTGCTGCCAAGGCAGGGTATGTATGCCAATGTAGAAGATGTGTGGCGATAGCCACTGTGTAGTTAGAGTCAGGATTCTGAGATGGGAATTCCTCAGATTTGATTGCTAATAACTGCCACTGTTTGACCAATTGCCACGAAACTTCATATCTACTGCTTTTTTTAATACTGGCCGATGCAACGTTTCGTGTTGATTAGGTAAGGGGGTGAAATTAAAAAAAAAAAGCCGGTACTAAAACACATTTTTCCACCAATGCACTTTCCATAGACTTTAGACAGACATAGCAGCAAAACGTCTGAACAGATTTTAATGAAAATTGGCAGGAATATAGATTGTGGTCTGAAAGGATCCTTTTTGACATTTCATGAAAATTCATTCAGTAGTTTTGTAGTAATAAGGGACAAAAACTTAGTGATTTATTGGGCTGCAGTACATAGCTCACAAAACACATTTTTGGCTAATGAGTAACTTTACAAAAGTAAAAGGCAGCCATATTGTTTAGACCATACTTTCAGAACTAGTTAACTGTTTTACATCTATAGAAAGACCTACGGCACTACAAAACTGCCAACTTTTTGGTAAAAAGTAATTTTTCTATATATTTTTTAAAAGGTAACTGAGTACCACGGTACTACTGCTGTACATTTTAAAATGAATATATATATATATATATATATATATATATATACACATACATACATATATACATATACATACACATATATACATACACACAAAATATGTTTTTATTTGTAATAGATTTTTTTATTTCAGTAGGTACTGCGTTACTTTTAAGAAAGTACCAAGGTATTCCATTATATTTTTAAAAAAATATATACAGGAACAAAAATACTTTTCCATAACTATTCACACTTAAAGTGCCTCATTTCTTCCTATAGGTTAAGATCTAGTAATAAGTTCGATCTCACATACAAACTAAAAGCTCTGCCATTTGGGTGCTACGTCTGTCTAAAAAGACAATGAAAACGCAAGAGACACCCAACATGCCACTCCACTGTACGCCACTCTACGCCCCTCCACTTTCAAGATTCTACTACACGCCACGGTACTTTTTGAAATAAAAAAATATACATAGGACATAAGACTACGCCACGCCTCAACACTATGCCACTCCATACCACTGTACTCCACTTAATATCTTGACACGCCACTCGACTCTACAACCCCCACTTGACGATTTGAAACATTTTTATAAGATAAAAAAACTATGAAATTCAATTTAAAAAAAACAAAGTTTAAAGCTTAGTTATAATTCTAAAAATGCCATTTATTCTTTTTAGACAAAACCAACTTAAACTACACAAACTTTACAAATTCTAACTTCGTTATAACTTGCCTCCCATCTCAAATGTCCTATAACTCGTGCACCTTCATATAGTGTTATGAACTCGCTAGCCACAGAACATATACTATCACTCAGCACTATCATGCACAGTGTTCTCATAAATTATTTCATTAGACCGGTTATAAGTGTCGTTAGGCATGCTATTATTTAACATGCTGTAAGTGATGTAAAATGAATAGGTACAAGCAATGCATGGAGAAGGTGCAAGTTATACTTAATGTTTGGCGGCTAGCGAGTTCACAACACTGTACAGGTATCGGGCATTCTAGGACGTTTTGAGCGGGACACAAGTTATAACTAAGCTATAACTATAGCTTTAGAATTTCTAAAGTGTGTGTAGTTTAAGTTCGCTTTGTATAGATAGAATAATGTTTTCATAACTAAGCTTTAACCTTTGTTATATACACACAAAAATAAGTGGCAGTCACTATTATGTAGTTATTGTTCGGACATTCCATAGGAACTAGTTTTTTTGGTTCGCTATTAACTTTTACCCGTATGACGAATCTTCAAGAAACTTTGCAGAAAAAAGTTAAGCCACCTCTCCTCCTTCATTAAAAGGATCAGGGTGGCCAGTCAAGTGAGGGTCGATAAAAAGGGGGAGGGGCGCAAAACACGCTCTCTCCAACCACCCCCCCCCCCGCAATTTCCAATAGGAAAATTGGACAGCACTACAGCCAAGTTGACTGAACTATATTACACCTAATTTGGCAGAAAGATAGTTCTTTACCCAGAAAGCGTGCTTTTTATGATTCGGTATAAACCTGTTCCGAAGTTTGAGAAATTAAGGTTCAAAATGTATGTGTGTATATATAGCGATGTGGTACTACCGTGGAGTAAAGCGGTACTGTGAGCTAAAAATGCACAATCTGATTGGCAGGCTGCAAAATGACAAGAAAGTTGCAGCCACCATTTCATGACTCCGGGACAGTCCCCGTGTCGTAGAAAACAAATACAAATAAGGAATAAGGCGGTAGGATGGGGTACCCTGACCCCCATGGCCCTTGTAGGGGTCCCAGTGGGACACCCTGGATTCAAATAAAAATAAATTTTTTCGCAGCGCTGCAGAATCGCGGTAATAACACGTCGCTCACCACAGGCCCCACGTAGTTTGTGTAGTACGGCGGGACATAAGGTGCTGCAAAATCATGGGGGGGGGGGTGAGGAGGAGGAGGTGGTTGGCCAGCAACAGGGTCTTGACTGCTGGTGGGGCTTGGGTGTAGGGCAGGAATGCAGAGGGGCCTGGGGCCATTCAGACGCCACACAGCCTGCGGAAGGGTTGGGCGCAGGGCCTGGTTGGCAGTCTGCGAGGGGTTGGGCAGAGGGTCTGCTTGGCAGCTGAAGGCCAGGTGGAGGGGTTGGGCACCCGGCCTTGCCACAGGCCATGCAGTCCATTCCACGCTGCGCGTGACCAAAGGCCAAGTGCGGGATGGGCCTAGCTAGGTATAGTAAAATAGTATTTTTCACAAAAAAAACTGGAAATTCACTGAAAAAAAAGTCAAAGATTAAAAGTGACTGTTTGGTATGGTTACAATATCTTGCTTTACATTTTAAAAAAGTCAAGAAATTCACTGAAGAAAAAAACAAAGGCTGACGTTTTAGTTAGGTGAAAAGGTGATGTTACATTTTAAACTCAAAACACTGAAATTCCAGTTACAGTTAACTGAAGTAACTACAGCTCACACCCTTACAATACACTGCTTATTACCTCACATTACATCACTCATGACGTGTTGCATGACATCAGTGGGACATATGAAGTGTCAATGATGACAAGACTGCATGACGGGGGCACGAGTTAGTTACTTCAGTTAACTATAATGGGTGAATTTCAGCATTTATAATTTAAAATGTAACATTTTACCTGACATTTTCACCCAATTAGAACTTTACTTTAACCTTTATATTCACTGAAAAAAATACATATACACAGACGCATTCACTCACAGGAGCTTCTTGTTCGAGACGGGGGGGGGGTTAAGCTCCCTCAGCCAATCATTACCTCTATTATTGGACACTGCCTATGACAGGGACTCTTGCAAGAATCCCACGAACCCAACTGTCCCGATGTACATCAATTTTGAACCTTATTTGTGCATAAACTACTAAATGGATTTACATCAAATCACAACAAAAAAATTTGGTGTAATTCCGTTGAGCTGTTTGGGTTATAGTGCTATCCAAAAATCCCTGTGGAAATTGCAGAGGAAAACTGTTTTGAGACCCCCTTTTTTCTTGGCCCCCGCTTGACTGATCACCCTGAAACTTTCAAGGAAGGTGCGGAGGTGGGTGAATATTTTGTTTTGTTTAGAACGTTTCGTACAGATGTGTCAAACAATGGCAAAGCTATTAGCATACCAAAAACGCTCATCTCGTGGGACAACTAGGTCCAAACGAACTACACAGTGGCAACAGTATGTCATACACACCTAAAGAGCTTGGAGAATAGGGATGATATTTTGACTCCGACCTTGCAGAGTTCATTAAGCTGTAAAATGTAAATTCCCATCACTGATCTAGCGCTCAGCATTTGTTCACACTTAAGGCAACTATGGGAACTTGGCCACAGTGGGACAAAGTGATTTTTACCCCAAGAACTAAAATATGGTCCAGGTTCGAGCGCTCTCGTGGATCCACTGTAGAAATCTACACATTGAACCACCAGCACAATCTGGTTTTTTGACATTGGTATATTGTGATATAAAGTGAATGCCTAAAAGTTTGGCAGAGCAATTCACAACATTTACTCAGAAATTAAAGTAAGAAAGTTAGCAATGCTACAATTAGAAAAATGATAATTCTTCAAATATGCTATAATCAGAATCCTAATAAAATATAACTGCTGGCCTATTTAAAGCCCTACCATGATAAGAAAGCTAGTTTAAGATTATCCTGTTCATAAACGGAGCCCCTGCATACACAGCCCGTTAATATTTAAAGATCCGATGCAAATTAAGCCCTGGTATGTTCTAAATCCTGTATAATCAGAAAGTTGGCGTTATCAGAGTCTTGCTAGGACCAAAAAACGACACTTCATAGGAGCCTGGCATAGCCAGAGATGCTATCACAGCTAATATAATGAGAACACTGCAATGATCTGTCACTCCACTGCATTCACTAAATGGGGCAAGTTTTGGTTAGCTTTTTAAATCGGACAAGTCGATTACTGAAACATCCACCTAACTGGACAAGTAGATTTTATAAAATTGCACCCCCCTGCCCAAGTCATGCGTCTAGTCAGACAGGTAAATAGAGAAGTAGCAGTCAACATGCACACAATCACTAAAGGCAGCACACCAATGAGAAAGATCGACACCACCCTACAGGAAAGACACTAATTCCAGATTCTAGTCGCAAGTAGTTTAAATACAAACACTGCTTTACTGTTCAGTCTATGCCCCTGAGCAACACAGAGCCAGGTCCACGCCAGGAGCTTAACAGCACACAACTACAGTGTGTGGGCTCAGCACAGTACACCAGGAAATTAATTAACCACAGCACGCAAAACCATGCACAGTACTGCAGAGACTAACTGGAACCACAGGAGCAGACCGGGACATTTGTGTGTACAGGAGGTCTGCACTCGTGAGGTCGGCCATGTGAAAGGTCTAAGGTACATCATGTTACATATGTTAACAGGTTAATGTACCTCTTGTTAACATGTTTTATTTACTGTGCTATGCTCCCCAGGTAGGTCTATAGAAACGGACTTCTTAAAAAGTAGGAAGATTAGTTTTGAACTGTGTGTGTAAAGCTTGTGTGCGCGTGTGAATGCATACGTGCAAAGCCTGTGCTATGAATTGTTTGTTGATTAAGTTTGCGCTTTCTGGTGTGAGCAGGTACAGCTCTGCTGTCATTCAAGGATAAAGTTTGCGATATGTGATGTGCGCCGTTAGGGCATTGTTTGCGAGCTGCAACATGTGCAAGTAAAGCCTGTGCTGTCACGGTGTGTTTGAAGGGTGTACAGCCCGTGGTATTATCTGTTTCACGTTAAATTTGATGTGGGCAGTTGTCAAACACAAACACACGCTTACACAGATGCTGCCTGTGCAGTCTATTAGCTTGGGAGCACGAACAGCTCAGGCCATGTTGCATCGGCTTTGAGTTTAGCACAGGAGAGGCGTGCACTGTGAATCTGTTACCACACAAGCAACCTCCGTATACTGGACATGAATGCACTTGTGCAGGACGATCAAGAAACCACCGCCACCAGCGCCATCTCCGTTGCTAGGTGCCACCTCGTGCCTTGGATACACTTGCTAATCCTCACGAAGCGCCACACTACGAATCAAACATGAGGAAACGCAATCAATCTTATTTCCACGCACAAAAAAAGCTCTTTTTACAGAAATCGTGACTGCGGTACTGACCATCTGTCGACTCCCAAACGTAGCATTCTATTTTTTAACCACATACGGCTGCAGAAACCCAGAGGGAGAAGCACCCGGGCCGGGCTGACAGTGAGCGTGACTCACCCCGCCTCAGCCGGAGCGGGAGCGCAGGCTGCCTCGCGGGCAAGCGATGCTCTTCCTGGACCTCCGCATCAGTCCAGGTGAGCGCGTCGGCTCCAGAGGAGCCCGTGCCAAGCGGCGCGAGGGTGATGGCAAGGACGCGGCTTAACTACAACGCAGCACAACAGTAAACAGCATTAATGTTATGGGTGCCTCCGAGGCCCAAGAGGGTTTACCATGCTTTTCAGATGGGCATGTAAATCTAGTTGACAAGATTACTGTAAACTATCCAGAAGGCAACTTTCTGCTGATCTACAGCACGCAAAGTGTCAACTTTAACTCCTACAACAAAGTAGAATGCAAATCATTACATTTACACATGGATACACAGTTGCTAGTATTAAGGCACGACGTTTAATTCAATACTAATTAATCAACTAGTTGTAAATGCTTTATATAAACAGTAGCCATCATACAATAGTTAATGATTCAGTTGCTACAAACTCAATTTGCCACAATGGGTGACTAAAACCAGGAGCAGCGCCCACAAATCACTGCATCTTGCCTACTCGTCGTTTGGCTCCAGTACCTGCCACATTTCTGGCTCTCTAGCTGCATTTCCCCATTCATAGTATATCCACAGGTATCCCTCTTTCTACAACCACATTTCCGAGGCACTGCTTGACAACACATCCACTGCGAACCTTCCATATTACTTCAGACACCATTTATACAAACATTTGACGCGCTCCCTCCACAACGAGTATGTCTGCAGACTACTTCCAAGACAGAGTATGTCAGCAGTCTAGTCACTCTTTAATCCCAGCGGGCATCATCATCAGCATCAGCATTTGTAAAGCGCCTGGTTACACCAACGGTGTGGCCCCGCGCTGAGCAGAATCTCAGAAATGACACGAGATAGGTAGGTGAGCCTTAGCTGTCATGTTTCAAGGTCTATTCTGGTTTATAGGTGGGAAAAAGCCAAGTTTTCAGCCTTTTCCTAAAGGCAGCTTCACATGGCTCTTTCCTCAAATCCATTGGTAGTAAATTCCAATGTTTTGCTGCCAAGTATCTGAAAGAGCAGCCTCCTAGCCTGGCCTTCCTAAATCTGGGTACTATTACTAATGACTTTCCTTCCGATCTTAGGCTTCTATTGGGGGTGTAGGGTGTAATCATGTTCTGTAGATAACTTGGGCCTTTATTTGCTAGGATACGATGGCAGATGCACATTGCCTTGAACAGGATCCTTTTGCCCACCGGTAACCAATGCAATTTGGCCAGGGCCTTTGTGTTGGACGATCTTCTAGGTAGATTCAGCACTAGCCGGGCAGCGGCATTTTGGACTGATTGCAGCTTCATCAGCCTTTTTTTTTAGCTACCCCTAGGTATAGAACATTGCCGTAGTCAATCTGAGAGGTGACCACTGAAAGTATTATAGTTCTTCTGGCTTGAACCGGTAGTAGGTCAATGACCTTCCGTAGGGTTTTCAGCGTTCCGAAACATTTGCCTGTTATTTTTCGGATTTGATTTTCATATGTCAGGTTAGGGTCAAGCCATACTCCAAGGTTCTTGACTTCGGTTTTAGGGGTTGGGAGCTGCATTACAAGCAGCCACCACTTCCATGCATCTCAAAGCTTTCTGCATCGCCATGTCACTGCCAGCACGACCGCCCCCTTCCACCCGCAACACCTGGCAACCAGCGTGGCTCTAACAGCTCTGCAGGGCCAATGACTCTGTAGCATCCACTACACTGAGATGAAGCCTCATCCCTAGAATATTTGCGACACATCACCCCAATAAGTCCTTAGCTGCCAGCAAACTCTCCATGACCTTATCCACAGTCTTCCAACAAGTGTTCACATTCAATCAACCCACAGCATGTTTGCAGCCTCTAACAGACTTCAGTGCAAACACCAGCAGCTCAGAGTCAACATGATCTCTAGGGGTATTAAGTGGGTGACTGCTTATTTACCAAGAAGCACTTTAATTACGGTCAAGGTGGAAGTGGCGGCCCTCCACTTTAAACAGGTGCAGCTCGAAGACTGGGGAAGAAGTTCAGACACTTTTATTGTACTTTCTCAACTTGTCACGGAAAGAGTTGAAGGGGACCTGAAAATCTTGGCTGAAATGAAGATTTTGACCATGGTATGCTACCCTGCAAGGCTTAGAGTGATGAAGTGGAAGAAATTCAGAGTGCCATGTTTAAAAAAAAAAAAAACAAAAAAAAAAAAACTCTAACAGCACAGGAGGCAATTTTACAGAAAAAAAACGACACCATTGTCTAAAGTACAGCAAGTAATAATACTAGGACACAAAAGGAGAAGTAACATTTGCACGGGTCTGTCCTCAGTACTACTCTGGTCTGACTGATACCACATAATCAAGGGCCACCAAATGGATCTGTTCCAGTACACTAATGGGTTTTAACACAAAAAAATACTAGTTTTTTACAAACACTTTATTTGAACAGAACTACCATTAGGCATTACTCATTTTAAATTCCTAAAGTAAAGAGAAATACTTCCATTAAAAAAAGTTACTTATGAGATGTTGGAGATTGTGGACACTGGTAATCCCTAAAATTGAGCACTTCCAGAGGTGGATAAATGGGAGATGGTGTTTAACCTCAATGTAATGAGCCAATGTGTCCCCAAGACAAGGCACCTCACAGCATGTCAAAATACAGTCAATTAAGGACAAGCTCAATAATGGAGTTTGATAAGGGGAATAGACATTTTAAAAGATTTGTTATAAAATGTAAAAGGCGTGGTACAGAAATTGTTAATGCAAATGTATGAAATCATTGCCATGAAGGCTTTCAGTAAATAGGGCAATACAGAATAAAATACAGAATCAGACAAATCACAAGTTCCAAATGAGCAGCAAAATCAAAAGGGAAATCTGGTAGCATCCCTAGTAGAAACCAAAATCAGGAACGCGTTCTGGCTCGCCCCTTAAATCTGGGGTTTATATATACTTTTCTTGCATAGGAAAGCTTTCATTTCTGAAAAACCGTCATGGTGTGAGCAAAAGAATGACCCTTCTAATAAATCTCAGCAGTGTTCTCTTATGCGTCATACTGCCTTACTAAGCACTATCCCACTACATGAATATTTATTCTGCCCGCTCTATGCTAATGTCACCTGGAGATGGCAAAACAAACTTCTTATAACAAAAAAGATGTGACTGAATGCATTTCAGTGAGCTAGCGGAAGGGCCTTGAAAAAACAGCAACATTATTTTGTTCATGTTAGAAAGCTTTCTTCAGTAAAAGCGAGAACAGCGCCAGCGGAAATAAACCCAACTCTGCTGGACTGTGCTTCAGAAATGAACAGTGAACAAGCAGGAGGAGACTTCCATTTGAACAAGATGGTGTTGAGGCCTGAGGTCTAGTTAGCAGATGCTAGGAAAGGGCACTTTAACAAGTCAATAGCAAATTTGATTTAAATGCAATAGTAACATGTCAGTGTGTACATGTAAATTCATGAGGAAATCCACATTCTCTATGTTACAAATCCAGCAAAGAATTGAATTCAAAGCGGTGTGTGATGCACAAAGCACTGGGGGGGGGAGGGAGGGGAAGGGGGGGGAGGGTCCGCAGAAACTTTTTTCTTGCCAAGTCCCATGGAGGGACGCAAGTTCAGCTAACAAAGGGCTGGCACAGGTCCCCAAAATCCGACGGGCTAGGTGGTGTGGGAAAAGTCTGTCATATCAGTCAGCCAAATTCTGGAACACGCTTCCGGTTGGAATAAGATTACAAACCGATAGATCCTTGTTCAGGAAGCTGCTTAAGACCTGGATATTTCCGTCATAACAGTAGCTCTCCTACAGGTTTTGCAGGTCAAGTATACGCTTTTCTCAGCCCCAAGACACCTCAGCATTTGTTGCGCTTTATAAATGCATTACTTCCAATATAAACTGCACAAAACCTTTAACAGGACTAACATGGGTCACAGTCTGCAGAGATAGGATAAACTACCTTTGAGGTACAGACAAGTTTGGAACAGCAAGGACCAAAACTGCTTAAAAGAGGGTAGAATAAGCAGGAAGAGCAGAAACTGTTTAAGGGACAGAGGTGAAAAGGTAGACGGAGAAGGAAATGGCCAGAAAGGGGAAGAGAAGGGAGAATTTGCTGGAGGGGGAGCATATTAGGAAGACAATTTCTACTAAAGAGGTGGCAGATTGAGAAGCAGCTAGAGTGATAGCCACTGGCAGGGGATGCGTTCTCCAATGACGTAATGGGGCAAATTGCCATAACATGGAAAATAAAAACGATTAAATGTGGAGATGCTAATGAGTAAAATGAAGCAACATTTGAGAAGCAACTGATGGGCAAAGTAAAGAAGAACTGAAGATAGCACAAGGGGAATGTGAAGAACAAACTGCTGGAAAACAAGCAATTTGATCAGGAAGGGAGCTGCTGAGGGTGGTGCGGGGGCATGACAAGAAGGGGATCCGGGAGCTGCTAAGAGGAAGCAATGAGCTCAGTAGCAGTACCCGACCGAAAGGCAGACCGGCCTCGAGACGCAGGAAAACAGGACAGACTATAGTGTGGCTCTGGTCCAATTCAACACACTTCTGCGTAAAGAGATTCAAGGCCAATCCTAGGACTCATTTAAGTGACTGCTATCAATGCCCTACTCCCCCCTTGTCTAGGGAGTCCTATCACCAACTCAAGAAATGCTTTGCTTCCTTCCATTCATATCTTGTTGACCTTGCTCTATACATTATCTGATAGAGCCACCTTCATTCTTGGTTTCTCTGAACATCTGGCCAGTGACCCATCTGATAGTTAGTCAAAGCAATATTGAAGAAAAGGACTTCCTCAACTTTACCCAGTCGTTTCACAATCCCACTCATCGGGGGTGGGGTGGGGGGGCATATTCTACGCTTGCTCTCCCCGACTTCCTAAAGCCCTCTCCAAGTGTTCCAGCAGCTCCCTGGCAACAATCACTAAATAATTAAATTCTAAACCAAAAGAGAGTTTGGTAGACAATCCAAAAAGGTCCATGACAGTCACCCACCTTATCTAGAAGTTTGGACAAAATGCAGATGAACCTTTTGCTCAACTATTGCTGGATATGTCCGAATTTCATTTGCAATCTGATATTGTAGATAATCCGGAATCCTTACTGAACAGGGTCCGGCATGCAATGGCTCCAGTTTTCATCCTCCAACTACGCCCATTGAAGACTAAAACAGAACAATGACAACGTCTGATAACTGAAGCAACTAAGCAGAGCACTGGAAAGAAATAGGCAAAGAATCTAGATTACCTTCTAATGACACTGCCAGCCAGGCTCGCTCAAGGTTACAAATCAGTTTGTGCCAGTGCAAAGTTGTATTACCTTCATTCTCGCATTAAGGATTCATTGACCTCTGCCAAAGAGTAGTACTGTGCCTATGAGGAGATGGTCTCCCAGCTCATCAGCTGGCATCTCAGTCCCTTCATCAGACCTTTGTAACCGTTATTCTGTACCAATAAACTGAAACCTGGGGCTTGCGTTAACACTACCACCCCACATGCCACAGACTGGCCCTTGATCTTCTACACCTGCTTGTGCCATCCTACTCTGAAAGTTAGCACCAGTCTCTGAAACAGACATCGGCAATATTGATATTTTAAGAAATCTACTCCTAGGCATGGGCCATGCTACATTCTCCAACCTGAGCCTCATTGCTCTGCCACTGATCATTGCCAAAGTAGTCGATTCCTCCCTCTTCATTGGTGAGCTACTCCTACAATCAGGGCCATCCTTGTGCATTGATCTGATCAGACCTCTAAGACACCTTCAACACCATCGGCTATCAGCTGCTAATCGACAGACTGTATACTTTGAACCGCATCAGAGGCACTCCACTGACTTCCTTTAGTCTTTCTTACAAAAACGTTCCCATCAAGACTAAGACTGCTATTTCTCTCCAGGACAGCGAACATCTAATGCGGCATTCTCTTTGCCCTTCTACTTCATCTGTTCGGACTTAATTTATGGTCGCATTGCTTTCATGCTTGTTTACCATCATTCATTAGTTTCCTTCCCCTTTTCTTGTACACGTCTTTATCGTCCTCGTTCTTCCTTACTCCTCTCCTCCCTTTATAGGCATTTCCTACTTTTTTTCTCTTCACTTCAGTATTTAGTCTTCCCTCTATTCTTCCTTTCCATTGTATTACCCACCAACTTCCTCTCTGCATTATTTCCCTTGCTGTCCTATGCTTCCTATTGTCTCCACTCCCATTCGGTTACCCTCACTCCTTTTTCTTCTCTTCACTGCCTCTTGTCCTTTCCATTCTGTTCCCTCTCCTGCTCACTCACTCTCCTCCCCCCCCCCCCTTTACCTTTCTGGAAACTACCCATTTCTTCAATCTTCTCATTTTTCTCCCCTCTTGTTTTCATTTTCCACCCATCTTTTCTTTCCTCTCTTCATATGTACTCTTTTTCATCAATTGCAATCGCTTATCTTACTCACTATTAGCTTTCATATTCTCACATTTTTATTGGTTCTTTGTCTCCCTCACAGAGTTTAATCTCGTTGGCAGCTCTTGGCCACCACCCCTCAGAATGGTTCTGGTTCCGACATCCTGGTCTGCAAGATACTTTAAAAGTTGATACGTCTCTCAAAAAGGACCTGTTATTTCAGAGCCAAAATACATTATACCCCTTATTCATCTAGAAGGTATACTGGCATTAAGAGACCCGCTAAA
Source organism: Calotriton arnoldi (assembly GCA_963921515.1). Lineage (NCBI taxonomy): Eukaryota > Metazoa > Chordata > Amphibia > Caudata > Salamandridae > Calotriton > Calotriton arnoldi. The sequence goes on from CAWUFW010004096.1 coordinate 1,494,575, forward strand.
CAGTCAATATGACCGTCCAATTTCATTTACTATTTAAAATAATCATGAAAGCAACATATCAGATTTTAACATTACGTAATCTTCTGTCATTACCACTACTAGTAGCATCTTCAACTCAAATACGTTGGAGGTAGCTGTGCGCTCTACAAGCTCCAAATTAAATTAAATTACTATCATTACTACTACTTTTATGTCTCCTGGGGCCCAAAGGTACTAATACTACCATACTTATTGCAATTTCCGCAAAATAGCAACCACTAGTAGTGCACCTCGTGGTTAGCACTAGTAGTGACCTCAGCCCTAGTAATACTCCTGGGTACTAGTTCAACAGCTCATTAACTACTGAAACCAATATACCAGGTCTCACTTCCGGAAGCCTTTCAGCAAGCATCACTGCTAGGAGTACTATTTCTATTGATGACCTACAACTGCAAACAATTCCACTTACTACTACAGGTACTTCTAAAACTATTCATCCCACTGGCCTCCCTCATCGGTATTGAAACTGCTAATTTATGCTCCAACACTAAATCAACTGATACTTACTCGGACACTACCAGTACATGTCAAAACTTTAGTAAATTCACAAAATCTGCCACTCCCATTTAACATGGAGAGGCTCTCGCTTCTGCATCATAATGTATCTTATTCTTAACCAGCTGTTTACTGTATGGAAAAACTATAAGTAGCTCAGTGTATGCTGCTCTATGAAGTCGACTTGCTGTCAGAAGTAGTGGTTTATTATTGTTGAGCTGACCATACAGTTGAGGACGTGTATTGTAATTTAGCAACGCTTTCAAGGAGAGTTAGATCAATAGGTGCACTGTTAATTTCAGTTTCAGATTTAGCAATGACCATGGAACAGACCCAAGCTGAAACTTCTGCATGACAAAAGTTGATCAGGAGTTTAAGGAGCAGGTTCAGGAAAATTCATGTTAATCAATATCTCTCCCTTCTCCCCACCCATCGGGTTAATATGAACTATTGTCCTGCTCTTGAAAATCTAGATACCATCTTCCTTAAATTAGCTTCTGCCGCTTATTAAGAAGAATTCAATACCTGTATGTTACCTAGCAAGTATTGGAGGGGAGATGTTGATATTGAAATATATTTTTACTTCTCCCGATCTATCCTGATGGATATGTGAACAAAATGTTATTTTCCAACGGAGCAACTGGCTAACTGCGCTAGAATTGGGACAACATTGTTGTACACAGCTGATACACATATGGAGAGGAATTATTGAGTACAGAAGTAGTTCACCGTTCAATGTGAATGTGTGCTCCATTACCACAGATCTTGGAGGTATAGCTCTTTCCAGGGAGAAACCACGAAAAACTGGAATATGGATCTTGTACAATAACTGTAAAATAGGCAAATTAGGTGTAGATGGAACGTTCAGGGTTATTAGTCTGTAACTCTAGATCAAAAGAGCTACGAGTGATAAGAATAATAACTCCTTTTAAGGAGGTGTTTAAAATCAAACCAGTGCAAGACAGCAGTTGAAAGGGCCCAACAACAAGGTGAAGGGGCTTCATTTAATGTTACGCTAACTGCTTTCGACTACAAAGCAAATGGCCTCAGGTTAGGATGCACTTAAAGTGATATATGCAAGACTTACTGACAATAAAATATACTTACAATAGATTTAGTCAGCTAAAAAAAAAAAAAAAAAAAAAAAAAAAGAATCCTTTTCCAGGAGGATTTCTTCAACGTAATGCATCAAATAACACTGAATACCATGCTAGCATCCTAGTGAATAATTGCCATGGAGGTGACTGAAATATCTACCAAGCCCCAACGTAAATTTTCAGGCAAGGATGAAAATACTTTCTTGTTCAGCCATTGTGGTAACAATGATTAAGATAATGCATTTCAGCTGATAGGGGCGTTAATGCCTGCAACAAAAGATTAGGCAACAAGGAGATTAAATTGATACATAAAACGGGAGGCTACAAGTCTAATTGGCCTCCCACAAATTCTGAGCCAGAGATCTAAAACAAAGTCCTTTTTGCAAGTGCGGGCTTTGACAGTGCAGCTGTCTGCAAGACCCATTAGCAACATACAGAGTGGGCTTTGGGTCCAATTCTTTCATTCACTGGTTTCTTCGACCAGCCTCATTCCACCATAGGTTTAAAATTCTGTTAATAATGTCTTAGCTCACTCCAGTGAAGTATTCATCACACCTAATTACATTGGATGTATGGGTGCATCTTAACACCTGCACTACAGTAATTGCATTCAGCTGCAAGAGGGACTACTTTACAACAAATACCCTCTGTCCACTCTGGCTGGCTCCCTCGCGAGTCCCACTATTGTGCCAGCACTGCATGTGTTAGCACATTAAACCCAGGCCTATTGGCTTTGCTAATGCCTTTGTCATTGTTACTGGCAGGATTAAGATAATTTTGACAAGATTAGAGGAATGGGTGGAAACAGACTGCTATCGCGCAAGACAACTATGGACCACTCTTCACTATATAATGATTAATCCATAAACATGCTAAGTAAATAACCATTGTTATGATTCTATATCGATTTCTATGCTGCCTTTGATTAATTTAGCAGAGTTTTTTTTTTTTACGTAGTTTTATATAGCGCGAACTTGACCCGAAGGTATCGGGTATCAGAGCGCTTTACACGAGCACCAGTTGCGTTTTTTTACATGAGGACAAGTTCATTTTTGTTAGGCACGGGGCGATTAAGTGATTTGCCCAGAATCACAGGATGTTGCGCGTCCTTGCTGAGACACGTACACGGTTCCCCAGCTTTGAGGTCGACCGCCGCAGCAATTTGGCCAACTCCTCTCCCCTTTGAGGCAATATGGGCGAATGTTGCTAAATGAAACATAGTATTTACATTACATTGTAATGTGGATCAAAGCAAACTGAGCATTTGATCAAATTTCACACAAACTGAAACCTAGCATGGGTTAAGATTGTTTCGCCCATCTTCTTCAACTGATAACCGTCTCATCAGATTTTCTAAGAGCTTCAGCCCTGTGGTGCTGTAACCTGGATTTGTTTATGATGGTAGAGAGTGATATACGAGGAGAAAATGCCCGCAAAAGTTCCAAAAACATTGGGGTCCTTAGGAAGTCTATCACAATCTGAGTTTAAGTGTGAGTGAGGGCAGGAAAGTCACCAGGATAGAAGGTCCTCTGTGGAAGAGGACATGCAGCATGGCATGAAATGCATTATCCGACATTTTACTGTGGAAACAATCTAATCTGTTACCTTGATGTATTACCCGTCGGTCACAGATTACACAAATACAGCTGGCTGTAATCATTTGAAATTGCACCCAATCTGGTTGTAGTCGCTTCTTGTGTTAACATGTACAAGTCACAAAATCTTTTAAAAAGTAGGTACTCTTCAAAACTGGGCCCTCCACTGGTTAACATGTAGTTTAGAAAACAAGGGTATCCCAATAAGTGAACCTGGGGTAGAATAATGTTTTAGAAAACAATGGTGCTTATGTGGCCGAAAAAGGTCCAAAGAAAAAGGCAGTGTCAAAATTGGGGACAAAGCGCTAAAGTCAAGATTGATAATGAATATCTCAGGGAGCGATAAGTAATATGAACAGGGACATGTGAGCTTCCCTTCTTGCTACCTTCTCCCCGGCATCGCCCGGTTTTGAATTCAGCTTGCTCACTATTGCTATGTCCTGAATATGATTTCAAACAGTTGAGATCGAAACGCCGTCGACCACCTACAACAAGAACTCTGTACACTTTGTAAAATTTATTCAAGCGGAGTTCTCCTACGTGTTGTCAATGCGATGTATATATTTTAAAGTCACCCCCACTTATGTCACGCTTGTTGTCACTTTCCTATGTGAGCACCTGAATTTTTTTCTTGCATATTTTCATAAAATAAAAAACAAACGTTATTTTGACTCACATGTCCCTTTTCATATTACTTATCGCTCCCTGAGATATTCATTATCAATCTGGAATTTAGCGCATTGTCCCCAATTTCGACACTGCCTTTTTCTTTGGACCTTTTTCGGCCACATAACCATTGTTTTCTAAAACAACCCCACTGGTTAACATCATGTAGTAAAAGGACAATACTACGGTTGTGCACAGAACGCCACTAGGGCTGTAGATGAACAAAAGTCTTGGAAGAGCCTGGGAGAAACAGTCAATGAATAATGGACTTTAAATAATAAATATGCACTTCATCTGGAGACCATGCTTTTAGCCCTTAAAGGCTGTGTCACCTTACATGTACCTTGGTGTGATATTTGCATACAACTGCATTGGCAAGTGAGCTGCCCGTACCATTAAGGTTCCAACTACTTTTAGATGTCCACTTGAGATAATAAATTGTACTTTTGCAACTGTATTTGACTACTAAATATCTAAGAAATTAAGGTGGTCGATCAGCTGCTTCATTGGTCTGAGGTCGCACACAGGAAGTGCTAACAAAAGCCAAGGTGATGCAGAGAAAAATGTGTATGTAGTGGGGACAACTTTCAGGAATCGCAGTCTGAGCAATAAGGACCAAGTCTGGCACAGAAGTCATCTCAGAGTCACTTCCTGAGAATTGTGAAGGTTCAACGAAAGTTCTTACTTACTTGATTCTCTGAGAGAATATCAGTGGTTCCATGGGATTGCTTCACAATAGGTAAGTTACATATGTCCCTCTCAGGATTAATTTCACAATCTATGTGCAACAGATGCACACAACAGCCTGTCAATATAAAAGATTTTATGTTGTATTTCCATATCATCAATAGTGTAATAACTGGACATTAGAGCAGACAGCCCAGTGCACAAAAGTCAAGAACCAATCAATCATGGGTTTGTTGAGCGCGACTACTCACCCGCAAGGGTCTCAAGGCGCTGGGGAGGAGGGGAGGAGGGGAGGTGCAGGTTCCAGTCCATCAAGGAGGAGGTCTGTCTAAGAGCCATGTTTTGAGGTTTCTCGTGAAGATGGGGAGAGAGGTAGTCTGTCTGAGGTGGAGCGGAAGGGCGTTCCAGGCTCTGGCCACGAGGAAGGAGAAGGAGCGGCCTCCCGATCTGGTCTTCCTGGCGCCGGGGACCACGGCGTAGGAGAGCTGGGCTGATCATAGGGTCCTTTGGGGTGCGTGGAATTCGAGTCAGCTGTTCAGGTACGCTGGTCCGGTGTTGTGGAGGGCTTTGTGTGCGTGGGTGAGAATCTTGAAGGTGATTCTAGCCTCGATGGGGAGTCAGTGGAGTGTGCGCAGGTGCTGGAAGATGTGGCAGGGTCTTGGCAGGTTGAGGACCAGTCTTGCGGCGGCGTTCTGGATGTTTTGTAGCTTGCGGGTGAGGTTTTTGTTTATTCCGGCGTAGAGTGCGTTGCCGTAGTCCAGTCTGCTGGTGACGAGGGCGTGAGTGACTGCCTTTCTGTGCTCGAGGGGGATCCATTTGAAAGTCTTGCGTAAGAGGTGGAGGGTGTGGAAGCAGGAGGGTGCGACAGTTGATCTGGCGGTCCATTTTGAGTTCAGAGTCCAGGATGATTCCGAGGTTGCGTGCAGTGTCGGGCTTCCGAGGGCGGGGGGCCACCAGGTGTCATTCCAGGCGTCGGGGTGTGGGCCCATGATGAGTACTTCCGTTTTGTCAGTGTTGAGTTGTAGGCAGCTGCTTTTCATCCATTTGGCGACAGCTTCCATGCCTTCTTGAAAGTTGTGTTTGGCTGCGTTGGGTTAGTTGGATAGGGAGAGGATGAGTTGGGTGTCGTCTGCGTATGAAACAATGTTGAGTCCGTGGGTTCTGACGATGGGGGCGAGCGGAGCCATGTAGATGTTGAACAGCGTGGGGCTGAGGGAGGAGCCCTGTGGGACTCCGCAGGTGGTTGGTGTAGGGTCCGAGAGGAAAGGAGGGAGTCTGACCCGCTGCGTTCTGCCGGAGAGGAAAGAGTGGATCCAGTCGAGGGCCTTGTCCCGGATCCCTGCGTCGTGAAGTCTGCGTGTTGGGGTGCGGTGTGAGACTGTCGAAGGCCGCTGAGAGGTCAAGGAGGAAGAGGGCTACTGTTTCTCCTCTGTCCAGGAGGGAGCGGATGTCGTCTGTTGCGGCGAGGTGGGCAAGACCACTGACTCATTGTCAGTGAAATTGCTCCCCCACCCTCGCAGCTCCACCATTAAGTGAGGCCCTCCTGAGCCCCTGCACTCCCGAAGTGTTGGTGTTTGAGGCCCTCCTCCACCCTCAGGTTATACCTGCGCCTCATCCCTGGTCAACGTGCAATTTATAAACCAACACAAAAATCAGATCTAGAGACAAAGCACAACTCCAATTCTTGGATCTTTGATTAGGTGGTTTTTCAAGGACAACCATAAAGTCTTATTGACATTGCGACCATTTGCAATGAATACACGGGTCTCATCAGGTCATAAGCCAACCTCTCCAGTGAGCTCTAGAATACGTCCAGAAAGGGAAGGTCTGTCTTAGCAATGCGTGATCTCTAGTGATAGATAACAGTCAACAATGTGTAATGACACCACTGTGCTTCACTCTTGTTACTTACCCAAGTTCCATAAATTGGGTATAAGGGTTAGTTCTGGTTTCATTTAATTCTATACTGGATACAGAGTACGGTTTTAGATTAACTTTATGACTCAAATCCTTCCTACGTATTCCATCAGTGACCATGTACATTTCACCAACTCAGGGGAGCAAACAGAGTCAGGCCATCACTGAAACAAGACATTACTCCTGCAAGCAAAGTGTCCAGGCTCATTCACAGGGGTATGAAAAACAAATCTATACTAGACCTGGTGCTTGCAGCACCAAGTTTCAACTGTGGACCATAAGGAGTCTTAAAGGCTATGTTAGGTTTTGCCTACACAGCGTATGTGCTGTGAGAAGTATTATTTACTCTTCAGTGGGCTTACCACCTACCCACAGCACACCATTAGTTGTTTTCGTTGCCTCATTTGCTGTTTTTCGATTGATTATGTCACATAGACTTGGCTTCCTTGATTGTGTTAGCCCTCTCTGGGGCATGGACTAAGTACATGTGCAATTCCTCATCTTTTTTGCAACGCACTATATATTTTTTTATTTATTTAATAAGCCTTTCTAGCATTATTCCTGGACGTGTTTTCTTAATTTCAACACAGGCATACAGCTTCTTATTTATGTTGCTTTCACCCTATCTGCTGTCTCTATCAATGCTTTATTTGCTTACACCCACAACTGTTCTACTCAACGCCACTCCCCCTCAACGTCACTAACTTTTAGCCATGCCGAGTAGCAGCAACGCTCATGTACAACCTGGCTAAAATACACTGGCAAACCCAATAGTTCTCACATAGGCGCGATTTATTTGCTCTGCCAATGCTTGTGTGCAAACAAGCATATATAATCGAATGTTAAGCATGCTTGGGGTTTTTAGAATTGTGTTTGATGGTTAGTATTTTCCATTGCTATTTTGCAATGTGGTAAATAAACCTTTGTGCTCGCACAGTGTGCGCTTGTGTACACGCCCATCGTGAACTGAAATTCCTTTGCAGGAATCCACGCATCTGGTGAAAAATGATGGTGAAAGCACGCCAGCATAAGGCAACACACTAAGCACCGTGGGGCAGCGCATCCCTATGCAAGTAGCATGCCCCGCCATCAATAAGGCCGATCAAAGGTGACAAGCTAGGGTACCCAAAGGTAAGCGCTAGTGACTTTAGGACAGAGTTACTACAGGCGCAATCAGAGAAAATCCACTTCAAATGTAAACGTGTAGGCTTCACTTGCTGAATAAAGCTCAGGGCAAAGCACGCTAAACTCCAGTCCACCACCAGCTATCACGATCGCTGAAGAATAAAAGAACAAGTTCACGCGCCTACGCCGCCTAATGCAATCAAATACGCACGTCAGTGGACTGATGCTGGAAATAGTTCCCCTGCAATAAAACACAGACGACCAGCTTTCAGAATGACTTTAGTTGGATGTGTGAATAGCGCAGGCGCTGCATATTCGGTTCCTTAGCATCTTATGCAAGTGGCACATGCTGTTTTTCAACAACAAAGAGCGTGTGCTCTGACCCCCAGGCCTGAGCAGCTTGCCGGGGTCACCTAGTTGACGAAACAGGGCTTCGCCAATAACGCCTCCGTGTTCGCACACAGCAGCAACACCTAGCGGCCCATGACCATCATCGGCAGCACAGACACCTGTTAGGTGTTGCTGCTTTTATACATCATCCTACCAACAGAGGGCAGTGACAACCGCCAGTAGTGCTGCTAAACCAGCCAAAGTGGGGTAGTGGTGTCCAACCCAGCAGGTCTAGCAGCAACACTAACACCTATGCACCCACACTACCACCACAGCGCACAAAAAATACTGACAGCACTAGCAGAGAGAATGGGAGTGCTCTACTCTGGTACACAACCACCACAGAGCGCACAAAACGCCATGGCAGCACCTGCCAAAAGAAAGGCTGCTCTGCATACCAGCAGACCACCACAGAGAGCACCATGATAACGCCACCACCTCAAAGGGTACAAAGATATCAAAGGCGACCGCACACGCCGCCACCACCATCCAAGTATACTGACAGCACACTGCCACTGGACTCCACAGCACACTGCCACCACAGGGCGCAAAAATAACGATACTGACCACAATTTAGAGCAGATGTACACTACACCAGCACATTGCCACCAGAGAATTCAGGGAGCCCTACAGCAACACACTAGCACCATAGAAAGCAGTGAGGGCTATGCAAAGAGAGTGCACAGAGATTACTGTGATGCTAGGATCACCATTGAGAACGGGTGCTCACTATACCAGGGCACCATCACTAACCTCACATAGCTAAAGACACTGGCACCACTGAGAGAACAAATAACTATACTGACAGGAGCACCACTGAGAATAAGTGTGCACTGTGTCAGCACAGTCAAGAACAGTTTTTTTCAGCAATAGTTACACTTTCCCTTACATCACTGGCAGTTTGAAGCTGGGGAAACAATGTTTGGAGTCTTGTTATGAGGGCTCCCTGCCCAGCACGCCTGACCTATGAACTCCACACATCACCACTGGTAAAGCCCCTTCATACAGACCAGGGGCCTGGTTTACAGTGCCGCAGACTGTTTACCCAGCAAAAAAACATTATGGATATCCCGACACCTTATTACAAGTGCATATCTGGGGCCACTGGAATTATGCGATTTTGCGGTCACCGCCTTTCCGCAAAATTACAGATTTGCCCCAGTTGCCACAAAACGCATATTTTGACCCCCCCCCACCCCCCCCAAAAAAAATCCAGCTCACAAGGATCAAAAATGACTAAACTGAAACAAAACCTGTTGATGTGGAGTGGAAGGCGCAATGTTTAACTGGTCACCCTTCTGCTGACTATTGCTATATTTGGGTGTCAGACTAGTACTGATGAGGTGAAAGCGTTACCCAGATAGTATGTACAAAATTTAAAAAAATAATGAGGTAACACCATTACAAAATAAGTCACATTAAGCCTCATAATTTACCTTTTCTTGTCCGCATATTATTGTAAACCCTGCCACAATTTTATCCTCTAGTTCCGCATAATTTAAGTGGGCCCGATTTACGGCACTTGTAGGGATAATTTGTCACGTTTTTGTCGGAGTAACCAATACCCAACCTCCAAGTAAGCCCCAGGTGTGCAGGGTGGGAGTTCTTTGTGCGTGCACGCACACGATGCGCAGGCAGGGCTGTGGTTCCCAGAGAACTGCCTGGATTAAATAGGAAGCCAGATTCCTTTCTATTTAAAGAATTTCGTCATCCCGGAGTTTAACCCTAATCTCCCCATTACAAACAAATTAAAGGCTGGCCTGTTCATTTCCTCCCATTCAACTTTGCCAGCACCCTTGGCATGACTCCTGCCAATCGGCCATTCTGTGCACCTATGCGGCTACGGGGTGGAATTGGTTGGCACCATTTATGTACCACCATACCATGGTATTTGGTACACGAGGCCTGGGTTTACCACCGAAATTGTTTCAAGCACTTCCTAAAGCCATCTGAAAACGCTAATCCGCAGGACGACCGGGGGCTTCTTGAGTAAGAAAAAGTATTTTACATTTTATAGAAAACGCTTCCAAATTTGGACAACGCCGTTTTTTTTCTATTTCTAAAAATAGTAAGCATGCAGTGAAAAGCAGAGGCCCGGAGGAGACTGCCGTTGCTATGGGGTTCGCTTTTTGATGCGTAACCTTCCCACCCCCAGATCAGATACCTCGTCTCTCCCAGGAACATGAAACCGCCACAAAAAGAACACATTTTCCTTCATCTGAGGGGCCCCGGCCGTGTGGACAAGAGACTGTGCCCCAACTAGAACTACTCATGTACGAGAAAACAAACATCTGCCCGGCTCTCTCAGTCTCATGGAGGGGGGTGGGGGGGGCGACTATGAGGTTTGTTACGCAGAAGCACAAAGCACTGCATTTATTTTTTTTACTAACCATATAGCGCTACGAAGAAAAAAAAAAAAAGAAACATTACAAAAATACAATTACTGTAATTTATGCCCCGACTACAGCTCCCAGAATGCATTAGTGTACTAAAAAGCGAAGGAGTCGGACAGTGTTAAGATGACAGTTGTGCCAACTTGCTGTTAAAGACAACACAAGGAGAATTAGCAGAACTAGGAAAGAGGGTGTCGGCACAAAGGTGCAGTGTGTCATGGGTAACCAAAAAGTATTTATTGTATCCGCTCATAGCATTTCAACAATAAATGTTGTACCAGCAACCAGATACAGAAGAAGCTTTCTTTATATGACCTCAGAACAGGATGTAGATTCTATGGATGGTGTTTTTATAAACAGAAAAACAACGAGATATTTCAATATACAGTAGTACTGCTTCGGTGTGAAAGAAACAGCGGAAGATAATTGTGAAAACACGTTCTACAATAAGGCTGCTTTCTAGGGGCCTATGCGCCAGAGCCTCTCTGGAGCCAATGCATTATAAACAGCTGGAGAGACTCCAGGCACAATGATAAACACTGGGAGAAGGGGGTGTGAGTGGGAAATGTCCAGGAACTCTGGCCCAGAGAGGCTTTACAAACTGAATGGCACTAAACATGCATTGCCAAAGCCAACAAGTCTGACTTTAGCAAGCAGGTGAAGTGCTTGGTTTTTCTTTTTTATTGCAAGCCCATGCCACAAAATTATGAACACTGCCTTCTAAAATACCCTTCACTTATAATGTAATACAACGGTACGAGTGCTACCTAGAAAGAACTGGACTTATAAGTATAGACACCCTTTAGTTTATATGCACGACAGAAAATATGATTAATGCCACAAGGCAGTACAATTGACTTCTACCAACTGTAACTTGAAGAGAATTTACTTAGACAAGGATAATTAAAATAAACATTGGCAAAGTCGATGGGTCTGGCCTTGGCAAACTGGTGTGGTGGTTATTGTTTTTATTGCGAGAATATGCCACGATAAAAAAAAAAAACGATGCCCCCTAAACATGATCACCGTGTACATATACTTGCATTTTTTTTTAATTCAATTGAAATTTACTAATGTGCAGTTTTGCTTCTTTATATACATCACAAAGCCCGTCAGTTATCATGCATTTTATTATTTTTGAAGGACAGTCACCAGCTAACCAGGCACTGAAATCGCAGGCAGCTACAGTGTTACAATGTCACTTAAACATTTTAACTTTAAAAAGGAGACAAAATAAATCACCATCTAACTGGCCGCCTGAAGTGCGGCAAAATAAACAACTTTTTAAACCTTAACAAAAAATAAAAAATATTTAAAAAAGCACATTTGTAACCTGAAGAGTTATACTATTTTTAGGTGAATGTGAACAATGTGCACAGGCGTTGTTTGTGCAGTCACTCAAAGGAGGGGAGCCGATGTGTAAATTGGGCGGCCCTCTTCCCCATGCAGTATGGGGTGAAGCAAAAAGTGAATGACAATCTTACAGACCAATGGGTGAGACTGCTGACCGAAAGCCCCTCTGTATTATAGTATGCATGTTGGTTTTGGAAAAACAATAGTCCGGCGTGCCAAAGGGCCATTATTAAAATAAATAAAGAGTGCAAAGAAAATAAACAGAGGGAAATTAAAGCCCTAGCAAGGAAGTGCACTTCTTCGTAGGCGGGTGTATACTTGATCAGACCCTACGGCATCAGCCATACAAAGTGAAAGAGCACTGGTTAGCGTGGGCTGGTCCATTCCCACCACATGCAGTGAGTGGAAGCAAATGTGAATGGCAGCTGAACAGACCAATGGAATCAAGAGAGCCGACCTTAAGCCCCTCCATGTGTGTGTGTATGTGTATATATTTGGTTTTCAAGGTTATTTTATATCACGAGGGTGGTGAAACAGCTCAAATCGTCTTACTCGGACTGATGAGACTTCGCAAGACAGAAGCAAAGGGGAAAAAGATGAATAAACAGAATCTTCAGTCTGACGTGAACAAAACGGCTGCAGAGTCGGTGGTACTTCCATTCTCGCATGCTAGGGTCATTTCATTTATTGGTAACACGTGTGTGCAGCTTGAAGAGGCTACTGACACCGAGGCTCACTAACAAGAAATTAAAGACAGTAGCAAGAACCGGCGTTAAATCATAAAGACACCCGTGTTTATGGGCCCTCCATAAAAATTAAAAATAAAAGATGGTCCGGAATGCCACCAATAAGTAGGGGAAGTTGATTCCAAGTGGCCAGCCCTGGGTAGCGGAGGGACAGGAAGACCTACAGTCCATTTAAACCTAGAACGTGCATCAAGCAGCGACAATTGCACCAGATCTAACTTGCATTGCTGTAGCAAAGATGACACCGATTCTAGACAAGTCGGCGCTGGCACCCACTTTAACAAAACCATGACCCACCCTTCACCAGCACTTGGCCTATTTCAAGTCATCTGTAATCCTGATATTACCACTACTGTTGGCTGGTGTTGCAAAGTCATCCTGTGCCCTGGGCACCCCCCCAACTTTTTGCTGACTGGTACTGGTGGTGACTGACTGACTGACTGACTGACCCTGGGCTTTGTCTAACCAGGCCCAGGGCCAGTGCTATGCTGAAAACACTTAGAATACAGTGAAAACACCTACACACACTAGGGTACACTATGGGTTGGGGTACCCCTGTGATTGGAATGACCTACCCTATAAGCCCCTAGTATATAATAGAGCAAGGGAATTGAAGCTACCCATCAGTCCCTAGTATAAAGTAGGGCATGGCAGTTTAGAGGCCAGCAGCTTTCTGCACTTGCATGTGTGCACTGCTGAGGCCTGATGTCAGTTTTAAAAGCAGACCTGGGTGCCAGGAATTCTTTTAAAAAGTAAATTGTGCCCAAACTCGATTTTGGTGTTTGGGGCACTTAAAAATGGATAACCTACAATGTTATGGCATATTAGGGACCCCCAGGGCCTCCCCTAGGTGTCCCAGGGGTGGGGGATCGGGTATCTATAAGATAGACCCCTATAAAATGAGTTTTATATGCCCTGGGTTAAGTGAAATTTCACATTTCACTCCCCACATTGTGGTAAAGTGCTGCCCAAATTCGACTTTGATGCTAGGAGCACTGTGAAGTGAGGATCTGCAATATTTTTACAGATTCAGAACCCCTAAAGTCTCCCCTAGTTGTCCCATGGGGTGGGGGTCCTGTAGATATAAGCAAAGTACTTATAAAATATGTTTTTTGTAAGTCCTGGTGCTGGAAAAATGGCCCAAGTCATTTTTCCCATTGCAAATCCCTGTTACATAGGTTAACATGGTAGAAAGTTATTAACTAATAACTCTTGATAGGAGAGGACTAGAAGTGCCATTCAAAGACTTCCCGAATGGTATTAATAAATTCAACAATACGATATTGTTGAATTTCTCCTAAAGTGTACATACAAGAAGTTATAAGACTTAATTGTTTGTAAGTCCAGATTCAGCCTTCCAGTGGTCTGCCCTGATTGGTCAGAGTTAAGTGGATTAGCCAGGCTGCCTTGAAGAGGTGATAAGGAGCCCCTGGGGTCAACCAGCTCTGCTGGCAGGGAAGTGTGCTGTTCCATAGGAATGCCAGGCCAGGGGGTGGAGTCGTAAACTATGTTCTTCAAAGAGGAGAGCAGAGAACAGTCATTTACAACTCTGAACTTTCCACCTTAGGCAGATGGTAGGATTAAGGAAGGTATGAGCAGATGCAGGGGGGAAGAGTCTAAGTAAATTAGCCATCCTAGGGGTGTGTTTAGCCAGCTCTTACCTCCTTGCTGGAAAATCTGCCATTATGGATTTGGAAGATTTGATGCACTCCGGGACAAAATAATGCCATACTCTACAGGGTGTGGTCATATGTTTGAGGCGTTACCCTGCTCCCATTGGTCAGGAAGTGACCTCCTGCTTGACCCAGAGAACTTGGAATAAGTATCTGAGAGGGGCAGAGCCCTCCAGATATGCTGCTTGAAACTAAAGAAAGCAAGACATTGTGCCAAGCTGAGAAGTTTTGCTGTGCAAATTCTAAGGCCTGACCTCTGAAGCCTGCACCATCAGAAACTACAGCCCTGTGGACTACCTTGCTGAAAAAGAAGTAAAGAGTGGACTCCTTGCAAGCTACAGGTTAACAGAGCTCACCTGGACCCTCACCACCAAGGATCATCAACCTGGGGAACTACCAGTGGATTTGTAAGGGTGACGTCCAAGTGGATTGTGGGAACTGAAGTCCTCAACTTTCAAGTACCATCTTGGAGCTTCCAGACCCTTGGAGTGAGTTTGAGACACTTTGGGACCCTTTGAGGAACTTCTGGAAGAAGTTCGGAGGAACTTTGGAAAAAAGCTCCATAGAGGGACCGACTCAACCTGGTCAGCCAAGCCGCCTGCCTTCCACCGCGAACTGGCCAAGCCCTCCAGGTTCGTCCCGCTAAAAGATCTGTCGGTCCAACTTCCAGAGTTTGACCGGGAGTAGAAGAAATCCGAGGCCGGCGAACCCTCACCGAATCCGGCCTGGTGAAGAGCATCGAGGGACCCCGCGAGAAAAAGCTCCAGAAAAGTTTCTAAGTCCGCTCGTAGAAAAGGTGACCGGGAGCAACCGCGAAAGCCAAGCCGCCTGCCTTCAACCGCGTGTCGGCCTGGATCCTGGGTTTGCTCCGCTGGAACGCTCCAGAGGTCGAACCGCAAACGTTTCTAAGTCCGAACGTAGAGAGGTGACCGGGAGCTCATCGCAAGGCAAGCCGGCGAACCCTCACCGAATCCGGACTGGCTGAGAGCTTCGAGGGACCTCGGGGAGAAAAGCTCCAGAAAAGTTTCCATGTCCGAAGGTAAAAACTGTGACCGGGACCTTCCGCGTGGGGTATCCGCTCAGGGCTCCATCGCGGTCGTCCTGAAACTCTGACTTTGGGTTGGTCTATCGCAAGCCTCTATCCCAATATGGTGCTATAAGCTTCAAAGTGCTATATTTTGCTAAATCTTTGAAAATTCATATCTCCGGTTCCCTACATTGGATTTTTGTCGTTTTGGTGTCATTTTAAAGATAAAAATATTTCCTATTTTTATAAATTGGTGTTGGATTTTTATTATGTGTTGTGTCTTAATTATTTACTGAATTGGTGTTTTTAAATGCTTTACATACCAGTCTTTGAAGTTCAGCCTGTCTGCTCGCAGCCACGTTACCAAGGGTTGAGCATGGGAATAATTTTCTAAGACCTATGCTGAGTCCTCCCAATGGTTAGTGGCCTTATTGCCAGTGGCAGACCTACATTTGCCCCTACCAATAATCCACTTTTCAACAGCTGGTATTACAGGAGATCACTAGTTAAACTCCAACACCCCCCATCTAAAGGGGCACAACAGGTAAATATGCTTCTACGTATTCCCATATGCACAGCAGCTTCCTTCTGTCTGACAGACTGACAGACTGACCGCCACCCCAGCCATCGTCTCCTTGTACTAATCCAGACCCACTCAGCACGTGCTGGCTGTGTCTTAACTCCACCATCAATTTCGTCCTAATTCTTTCAGCCATTGCTTCCAAATGTTTACTAATGCCATAGCCATTACTTCCCTGCACTTACTAACCACACCAGCAATTGCTTAATCACGCCTTCTAAACCCACCAAGCCATTACTTTCATGCACTTAACAAGCATTACCACCGACAGTCTTCTAACCGCGCCAGTAATTGCTTCCAAGTTCTCATCCCCACTTACTAATGTTCCATCCTTCCCTGCCTGCCCCTATTAACCACTACTGCTTCTAGGTTGTCTTCCAACACCTTAAGTACTTCTCAGTGCCCTTCCTGAATACTTACCCACTGATTCCTCACTATTCCAGACCATTCAAGCTATTGCTTCCTCTACTCCCATCACCCACTTTTTTAGGTCTTTCTGATCCCAGCCTAACATGCTTCCTTAGTCCCTTCCTAACTCCACTAGCCACTGCACCGTCGCTTCCTGACTTCCATAAAGTCACCAAGCATTTTCTTATCGCACTAAGCATTTGTTCCTCGCACCCTTCCGGTCCCCAAACCCCACCAACTCAATTTTTGTGCTCCAGTTTCTCTTCCTAACTGGATCAAGCAATACATCCTCACTCCTTCAAACTCAAACAAATGGTGTATTTAATTTCCATCCCAAACAATACTCAGAAAACCAAATTCTAATCCACTCACACCAAATTTCACATACATGTACTCTTTTCTCTTCTTCCAACATTGCTCCCTCACATATGCAGTTCTGAAAGGAGCCCACAATCAATCCTCGCCAAACATTACATGATAAAGAGTTTATTTCGTGGCAAAGCCCATAAAAACTTAGTAGTAAAATACAATACCAAGCCATAAAAATAAGCCAATATATTGGCTTATTATTATTTTTTGTTTTTAATAAAAACAATCTTAAAATCAATAATACTCAGGAATTTGAATTCCTAAGTCAGCATACTATCTTACAGGGAAAAAAAAAAAAACATTTAATCAGATCACTCATGGTCTCTGCCGGTTTCCTTCAGAAACGAAATAAGACCATTATTCTCCAGGCATCATGCGGAAATCGTGGTAGCACCAATACTACCATCTGAGAAGTAATGGATTTTAGTAGTGCTAGTGCAGACCTTGTTGTCCACATAGATCTGAAAAGAGTTTGAGCCACAATGACCTATGGGAAACGAAGTGAGGGAAGAAGTCAAAGTGAATCTCGTCCTCGACGACTGTCACAAGCCAAGCACTTCCGAGTGCTGTCTAGGCCCACCGGTGGATTAGATAGTTCAAAGCCACAATTACATATCTTAATCTGAGATAGCGGGATCTGGCAGATGTTGGAAGGACAAGTAGCGGCGAGGGTTCTCCAACCTTTTCTGTAATGTGAGCTACTTCTTATCAGTGAAAATCGGCGCGAGCTACTGAATGCCAAGTAACTTGCGCATTATTACCAGACACCACCTCGCCCAGCTTCATTGATTTTAAATCCAATGTCCATGGATCCTCATACTGTGGTTTGAACAAAATACTGTGACTAGGGGGTACCATGATAGGGCTGCCATGTGTAACAGTGTGTGCATGGAATGTGGGGATGTATGAACATGTGTGTGACTGAATGGGGTATATATGTATGGGTGACTGAGAACCTGTGTTGTATGTACTTGTGGCACAGGACATACCTTTTACCACAGCACAGTTACATGTACAACACAAACATACAACCATTTATTTTAGTGGGAGAAATTTAAAGTGCAGAAAAATTTTCTGCAAAAATGTTAATAAGGAAAAATGTTCTGCACATGATGTAACATTTTACAGCACTTTAAAATCCCTCATTAAAAAAAGGTGGCTGTATTTTTCAGTTATAAATATGGCAGCCTGTCTACCAGCCACTGGGAGCAAGATGCCTGCTGTGTGTAAATGCAACACTTTGAAATGGGAGAGAATTCCACTGAAGTGTTAACTTTATGTTTATATGCAGTACAATCATAAAACTCATGATTTTAATGTTCTCCCAGGTCAAGGTGTCTTTACAAACAGCAGACATGTCACTCCCAGTGGCTTGTAGACATGGTGCCACATTTATAACAGGAAAATCCAGTCATTTGTTTAATGGGAGGAATTTAAAGTGAAAAAACACGCTTCATAAACATTAGGACTTAATTGGCTTAATTTAAAGTAGAGAAAAACATTAAGACAATGTTTCATAGAAACATTTTTCTTCACTTACATTTCTCCCATTTAAAAGAAAATGACAGTATTTTTCAGTTATAAGTATGGCACTGCGTCTACCAGCCACTGGGAGCAAGATGCCCGCTGTTCGTAAATGTGACACTTTGAAAGGGGAGAAAACTGAAATGAGTTAACTTAATCATTACATTAACTCTTCATTTTCTCTCATTTAAAAGCATTCAGAAATATTTTGTTATGCTCCAATACGGAGCCGAGAACAACTTTTATATAAGAGTTAAATACCTCAGTGCTTCAGTTTTGACCCTCTGTGACCCACATGGGCCATAAATCTGAGTGGAGCACTGCTCATTTTCAGGCTCCATCTACAGCCTGATAATGTAAAATAGACAGTCTCTAACTGTAAAAGGAAAATGCAACAATCATTTATTGCAGTTCTTAGTTAATAATGAACTCATGGCTGGGAACTACTCCGAAGGTTTCTGTGAGCTACTGGTAGCTCGCGATCCACTAGTTGGAAACACTTCCACAGTTCGCAGATGTGTGCTGATTTCATTAATGCGAAACTCCTAGTTAGAGAACTGCTTATAGATCGTGTGACCAATGAGTCCCAAAAATAGGTCTTCTTGTTTTGTTTAATCATATTTGCAGTCTCAGCTGTGATTGAGGGGAGCTCCACAATTCAAAACACCCTGCGTGGACAGCACCATCCAAATGTGCCTTAATCAACCCAGAGATCCACAGTAACCAAGGATACAACATCGTACAGTATCTTCCTGAATATCTTCAGCTCCATGGTGTGCCAGTCGCACCCAATATAACAGAGGTCTCAGCCTGGCGGTAGCCCCAAAGGACATTAGGCATAGGTATAGTTGGTGTATTATGTGGCAAATTTAGCAACTGTTTAAGAAATCGTAGCTCGCAGCGTGATAGGTTAGGACGTTGGAGAAGCCCCATAATCCCGATCCATACAGGGCTGGACTTTGAACTTGCGCCTTACACCTCCAAGGCCAGATGGATTAAGTGGCCGCCTTTGTTACAGGCAAAATAAAGGGTACTCCTAGTTCGCTGGGCCACGATGTTTCTCAAGTAGATCAAATGCTGCCTCCACTTCATTGTGTGGAAAAAAAGTATTCCCAGGTACCGAAAATAGGTGACCTGGTTAAGAGGAGTACAGTTTAAGATGAAGTTGTTCTTAATGCCCTTATGTGGGCAAAATATCATTTACTTGTTGTTTTGCAGTATTAATTAAAAACCCTTGGAAGAACAAAATTCTCAAAGACAAGTTAATATGTTCTGGAGACCAAGGGGGTTTTTGAAACAAGGAGGGTGTCATCAGCAAATAAAAGCGTTGCCACCATGGTGCCACCCAGTGCTGGAGCATCACAAACAGGATTTGATATACTTGTCCATACTGCATCACCATGTACCTCTGCTCTCTTTCATTGTTCATGCCACAAACTGCTCTCCTGTTCGTCCGAAACATTACTTGTGCACTTCTGCCTAAATGCACTACTTTCTCTCCCTGCCCCCAAGCGACGCCTCCTCACGCCGCCCGCCCCAACCAGTCCCCGCCTCCTCCCCCCCCCGCCCGCCTCCTCTCGGCCCCCCGCCAGTCCCCGCCTCCTCTCGCCCCCTGCCCCTGCCTCCTCTCGCCCCCTGCCCCCCAGCCCCCGCCTCCTCTCGCCCCCTGCCCCCGCCTCCTCTCGCCCCCTGCCCCCGCCTCCTCTCGCCCCCGCATCCTCTCGTCCCCAGCCAGTCCCCGCCTTCTCTTGCACCGCCTCCTCTCGCCCGCGCCGCCAGTCCCCGCCTCCTCTCGCCCCCACCAGTCCCCGCCTCCTCTGGCCCCCGCCAGTGCCCGCCTCCTCTAGCCCCCCGCCAGTCCCCGCCTCTCTCTCGCCGCCCCCGCCAGTCCTCGCCTCTCCTCGCCGCCCCCGCCAGTCCCCGCCTCTCCTCTCGCCGCCCCCCGCCAGTCCCCGCCTCTCCTCTCGCCGCCCCGCCAGTCCCCGCCTCTCCTCTCGCCGCCGCCCGCCAGTCCCCGCCTCTCCGCTCTCGCCAGTCCCCGCTCTCTCGCCGCCCGCCAGTCCCCTCGCTCGCCGCCCCCCGCCAGTCCCCCGCCTCTCCTCTCGCCGCCCCCGCCAGTCCCCGCCTCTCCTCTCGCCGCCCCCCGCCAGTCCCCGCCTCTCCTCTCGCCGCCCCCCGCCAGTCCCCGCCTCTCCTCTCGCCGCCCCCCGCCAGTCCCCGCCTCTCCTCTCGCCGCCCCGCCAGTCCCCGCCTCCTCTCGCCCCCCCGCCAGTCCCCGCCTCCTCTCGCCCCCGCATCCTCTCGTCCCCAGCCAGTCCCCGCCTCCTCTCGCCCCCGCATCCTCTCGTCCCCAGCCAGTCCCCACCTTCTCTTGCCCCGCCTCCTCTCGCCCTGCCGCCAGTCCCCGCATCCTCTCGTCCCCAGCCAGTCCCCGCCTTCTCTTGCCCCGCCTCCTCTCGCCCTGCCGCCAGTCCCCGCCTCCTCTCGCCCCCGCCTCCACCCGCCAGTCCCCGCCCTCCTCTCGCCGCCCCCGCCAGTCCCCGCCTCTCCTCTCGCCGCCCCCCGCCAGTCTCCCGCCTCTCCTCTCGCCGCCCCGCCAGTCCCCGCCTCTCCCTCGCCCCCGCCAGTCCCCGCCTCTCCTCGCCCCCGCCAGTCCCCGCCTCTCCCTCGCCCCGCCAGTCCCCGCCTCCCCCTCTCGCCAGTCCCGCCCCTCCTCTCGCCCCCCCGCCAGTCCCCGCCTCCTCTCGCGCCCCCCCGCCAGTCCCCGCCTCCTCTCGCCCCGCCGCCTCCTCTCTGCGTCCTCGCCGCCTCCTCTCTGCGTCCTCGCCGCCTCCTCTCTGCGTCCTCGCCGCCTCCTCTCTGCGTCCTCGCCGCCTCCTCTCTGCGTCCTCGCCGCCTCCTCTCTGCGTCCTCGCCGCCTCCTCTCTGCGTCCTCGCCGCCTCCTCTCTGCGTCCTCGCCGCCTCCTCTCTGCGTCCTCGCCGCCCCCTCTCTGCGTCCCCGCCCCCTCTCTGCGTCCCCGCCCCCTCTCTGCGTCCTCTCGCCGTCCCCGCCTCCTCTCGCCGTCCCCGCCTCCTCTCGCCGTCCCCGCCTCCTCTCGCCGTCCCCGCCTCCTCTCGCCGTCCCCGCCTCCTCTCGCCGTCCCCGCCTCCTCTCGCCGTCCCCGCCTCCTCTCGCCGTCCCCGCCTCCTCTCGCCGTCCCCGCCTCCTCTCCTCCGCCAGTACCCACCCCCTCCACCCGTCCCCAAGCGACGCCTCCTATCGCCCCTCCACCCGTCCCCAAGCGACGCCTCCTCTCGCCCCTCCACCCATCCCCAAACGACACCTCTCGCCCCTCCGCCCGTCCCCAAGCGACACCTCCTCTCGCCCCTCCACCCGTCCCCAAGCGACACCACCTCTCGCCCCTCCACCCGTCCCCAAGCGACACCACCTCTCGCCCCTCCACCCGTCCCCAAGCGACACCTCCTCTCGCCCCTCCACCCTCAAGGCCTACTTCCTCATGCTGCCCTACTCCAAACTGTTTCTGGACACCACCAGTCCACCAATACCCCTTGCTCATAATCCCAAACATTACTTTCTCACACGATAGCTTTCCCACTCTTGACTGATGACCCATTCATTTGAATTCTTCCCCAAAATCAAACATCAATCCAACAATTTCATCATTTCCTCATTCTCTCTCTCTCTCTAACACTTCTTCCCTTCAAGTTAATCTTGCTTTTGTTCCTCAATATTTCCCCCGCACAACATGGCATCTATCTTCAGGTTACATCTTTCGGCAGGACCACCCCAACCCAACCAACAAACGCTAGGGCTTTACTCAAAACAAAAACAGACAAACTGAACACAAATATACTCCCAACCTTGACTCAGCTGTGCCCCCTCACTGTCGCACATGAAACCACCATCCCCGCAGTAGTAGCGCACACATTTCAATCCTACTGGTAGTGCTGTCCTACTCCGTGTCTAGCGATCCCTGCCTCCCGTAGGTCAGCAGAGAACTGCCCATCTAAGTATTGTGCGCAGGACAACCTGAATACCAACCATAGCGTACAGCCCCTCCATCTATTCAAAAGACAAGAGTTGACTGAGACAGTCCACCCTGACCGCTCAAAAGCGTTAAGTGGCGGGGTGGTCATCCGAGTGGCAAACTCGTCTAGATGTATTATGACAGGTCACGATGTAAGCAGACGTCTCAGCGGAAAGCATGTGTTTTATTTATGCTTTTCGAACACGGCTTCTGCCTAGCTGCGATTCATTTGAAAGATATACAAGACATTTTAGGAAAAGTCTCCCCTCTTACTCGATTTCTGGCTTCCCAAATAGCTGACGGCAACCGACTGGTGATTCCAACTGCAAAACTTCATAACAAGATTAAATCAGCTCTCTAGAAAGCTAGTTTTAGTTACATATTCGAAATGAACGGGAACTTGTGATACGAGATTCCCCCTGCACTTAAATCGCAATCCGGTCAGACAGCTAAACACCTGGAGGGCAAGTTTAACATCAACCTACTGCCCCGGAAAAGTGAAAGTGCATCAGCAACCTACGTGCGCGAGCCTGACCCCGCACTCACCTCACGCAGGGAACACGACTACAAGCACGCATGTCCGACCTTGACCTAGAGGCTCGTGGGAGGAACACCCCCTGAGAAGCGAGGCTGCTCCCGCACACCCTTCCCGTGAACTAAACCACGCATGGGTGAAGGGAGAGCCCTTCCAGTGTTAAACCGGGGGGAGCTCAAACCATGACCGGGAAGCGAAGGGAGAGAGTCCCGGAGAAGGGAAGGATGCTCCGCTATCCCACCTCAATAGGGGCTGTGGAGAGGGCTGGGAGACCCCAAAAATTGCGCGACTAGCGCCCTGAGAATGGGGTGCGAAGGCAGCAAACGGTCTGCTGTATACATGCATCAAAGTCGGGGAGTATGTGGAAAGAAAGGGACCCTTTCCTTATACAATAGCGCACACAGAAGGAAAAGTAGACGCCCGGGAGGTAGGGACCCGGCATTTGCTCCTGGTCCTGATGAGGCTGAAGAGAACCCCAGCTCGTGAACCTGTACTCGCCCCCGTGAAGGACTTTAGGCAGGCGGGGGGCTCACAGACAGTTAAAGTCTCATCACAGAGAGTCCGCTCTCACAGCCCCTCAGCGGAAGACCCCAAGTGTCCAAGGGGAGGGAGCAGGCACCGTGCCGAGCGCCACACTTCTAATGTGCAACACACAGATAGGCGAACGCATACTTGTGACCCTGAACCTTTCGCAAATGTACGACACTCCTCTCCGTGCAAGGGGGTCCTTTCAAATGAAATGCCGAGAAGCCATCACACCCCCATCTAGCAGTACTCCCCACTGCCCGGCCACTCCGTTCCAAGAACTACCCAGCCCCCGAAGCGCCTAACCTGAGAATCCCCTTAGTCAATGCGATCAGTACATCCCTATTCTACACGGGTGACCCCACACTATGGATGACCTGACGCCCCTGCACCTAATTTCAGTTACTGCGCGTACCTCAACCCCTTACCCGCCTCCTCGCCCCTTGAAAAGTCTCACCAGATGCAGAACAGTCCAAGCAGTGTACCTTGTATCCTCTGTTCAGACTCCCCCTCCTCCGGCGCCCCGCCGTGCTGTCTCCATATCCCCACTGCTCACGGTGCCTTAGCAGCCCACTGAGCCTCCGCAGCCACAACGCGCCTTATAAACCGCGCGCTGGTCGCCGGGAAAGTAAGTCCCCAGAGCCGATTTGGACGAGCGGAAGGGTTCGTTCAAAACCACGCTACCCAGCATCCCTCGCGCCCGAGGTGTGGGCTGCAGCTCAGGAGAGTGACAGTGTCCAAGTCAGGTCCCGTTACTTTGCTGCTACCCGATTGGCTAGGAGGGCCGCACACGTGCAACAAGTGAAAGACTTTCAGAAAGTGCCGCTACACTGGTACCCGAGGCAGCCTGTCTTCTATGTCTATAGGTGAATGTGGCTAGACTTTAGTTAGTGACCGAAAGTGTAGTGCTGAAGGTTGGATGTCAAATGTGCTAACTCTTCCTGTGAAGGACGCACTGGCATTCTTTAGCAAACAATGAACGTTTTTTTAAATACTTTTATCACCTCACTCCAATGGCAGTTAATGGCCACATAGTACCTCTCACTGTCACAAAATTGGCTTCTTGGTCCATCCTTAATAAGGCATGTATGTGACAGCTTCTAGGTAAGGGCGATCTCTGCCATTGCCTAAGGAAGCCAACGTTCTATTCTTTTTTAAACTCAGAAGTGGCCATAAATGTAAAAAAAAGCAAAAATAAGATGTATCGTCCTCCCCAGTCTGGGAGCATGCAAATGAATATGCCACACTCGGAGCTCTGGATTGTATATCTTTATTCCTCCGTATACGATCACACACTGTTCTCTGATTACTTCATAACTGTTAATAACCACACTTTGATACCTCCCAGCATGTGACGTGCTTCCTTTGTTGAGTCCACCCAGAACCGCAAGTGTCCAAGCTCACATAGTCTCACAACACTACTCCTCCCCTCTTGTTAAATAAAAAGTACAAACAACAGTTGCATTAAGTTTCTTTGATAACTTATCGCAGGGGCGGCTGGTGACATTTGAAAGTGGTGGGCGTAACATTATTGTCGTACTGCACTGCGGCGAGCAAGCGTAGTGAGCCAGCCCGAACAACCTATGGGGGGTTTGGGGGTTATCCCCCTAGAAAATTTTGAAAAAAGAGTGGACAAACGGTGCATTTTCAAGCAAATTTGAGGAAGCAGGAAAATTATTATAATTATTATTATTATTATTATAACTATTGTTAGCTAGCCTTAGAGTTAGTGGACTCTCCTGAAAACATACGTTTTCATTTATTCGTCGTTTTTACAAGTTTCAGCAGCAAAAGCCCCTGGGGAAATTCAGCAGCAAAAAGCAGAACATATAAGCCTGCTTCCTGGCGAGCGATTTGCTCTTATTTGTGCATCTAGTGGGCAGAGTAACAGCGTGTGTTGTATATACTAGTGTGGTTTTCTTTTGGGTCTACCTGCCGTAGGTGCACACGCAGGACTTGAACATCCAGTTATGAATTACCAGTTGTAAAGGATAGAGTAACAAATAGGCGCAAGGTCAGGCCCTGGGAACATCTTTCTCAGCCCCTCTGGCCTGCCTGCTGGAGTTCGGCCAACACAGCAAGACTTATGGGAAGACAGACACTAAGGACAGACATACTTCACCTGCACAGAGACACACACAGGCGCGCCGATTCTCAAATCCGCAAAGCTCTGCTAATTCACCTCAGCCTTAACCCATCAACGCCTGCTGCTATTACATTTGGAGCCGCACTAAGATGCCACAGACAACTCTGTAAAAGCATCTCTGATCTGCGCCACTCCCTGCTGTTCAGAGGCCGAAACACAGCTCTACCAATTCACCTAATTGCTCACCCAGAGCACCAGGCTACTGCAGTAAGATTTTACACCCAACTTAGTCACTACCTCAGTCCTGCACCCCCAAACGTTACAGTAGTAATGACCTCTCACCCCTACACGCTATGGCAGTGTGCTCTAATTCAGACCTTCAAGTTTCCCGTATACACCACGAAAAAGTAATATGATGCAAGAGCGTACCGACCTCCAACCAGAGCAGACACGGCTCAGAAACAGGATTTGTATCCATCCTGCCAAAAGTCTTCTTTTCTAATTTCCCAAATGTTGAACTCATCCAGAAAACATGTCCCTGATCATGCAAGGAGCCTCTGGCTTCAATTAGACAAACAGGGTGAATCAGTTAACACGGCACCATTACTGTTATAAGATAATATATTACCTCAGGCGAACAGTGTATATTTCGAAACATTAGGTCTGCCTATTAATTGTTAAAAGAAGAACAGGCATTCAAATGTGAGCGCACCATATTGAAACATTCTCGCTGCACTGCACTGCCTGTTGTGACATATAACAGAGACACAATCTTTGATGGACTTTAATTAGGAGCAGCAAGGGTACTGCTGCCCCAGGCTTGCTGTTAAGTACCATTGGCACTGCCCTTGCTGCCCATGGTCTCAGGGGTCACGAAGACAACAGTAGGAAAAGAACGTAAATGGGCCTCTGTGTCCACTGTTTATTTTCTGTAGATTAAACTCAGTGATTTGCCCAGAATCAAGGAAAGATTAGCCGACGCTAGGAGCTAGAAAAAGAGGAAAGAGTGAGAGTGGGATACCAAGAAAGGCAGCAGGAGAAACAGAAAGGGAGACTGAGGGAGAAATCGAGAAAACGAAAAAAGAAAGACAGGCAGACAACGACATGGACGCAGAATGAAAGTGAAAGAGTATTGACCTTATGATAATGTGTTTCCGGCTCGGCTTGAGTTTTGACTCTTTGGTCAAGGTGGTCCCCTGACTCGGCCATTCTTATGAGTTCTCTGGCTTGCCCACTTCCGATCGTTTTAGCTTTACGGTTTGGCGCCAACAGTTCAGAAAATTCTACCCATGCAGCAGTCGCGGCTCGCAGTACTCACGGGGGGTTGACATGGGTCGCGGGGGGCGACCGAGGGTAAATAAAATAAATGCACAAAACTTACCTGACCGCCTCTGCTCCTGGTCCGCGTTGGCGCCTCTTCAGGAACAGCACTGGAGTGGCAACCCCTCAGCCAATCCCGGCGCTGCTGCAGCGCCAGGATTGGCTTAGGGCACGGTTATTCTTCGCCCGAAGCCTCGCCCATTAGGAGACCGAGGGGCTCCTAATGGGCATGCGCAAGTCAGCGCAAACACAAGTGCGCATGACTGGGCACGGGCAAAAATGTGCTCACCTTCCCCACTCATGCGCACTTGTGCTGCTGACTGTCTGTCCCTGGCTGGTCTGACAATCATGTCAGTCAACATGACGCCGATCGCCCACCCCCTTCAGACTCTGAAGGGGTGGGCGGTCCGACGTCATGCTGACTGACATGATTGTCAGTCAGCTCTCCCTCGGCGTCTCTGGAACTAGTCAGACGCCGAGGAGCCCAGCTGCGGGCTGCTGGCGGGGGGGCAACGCCCCAACGCCCCCAATGGACGCACCGCGCCTGACTTGTCGAGGCGCTCGCACTAGTCGACCAGATTGAGTGGCATGAAGCGATTGAGATGCACTCTGTTAATGCACCAATGGTACAGGTTCTGATGCTTGCTCTGGACTGTCAGGTGGTACGGCCTCATTTGCAAGTGCAGGAGCTGACAATTGCAGAGGTGGGTGCTTAGCATGTGACGAGTCCTGTGTGATGAACTGTCCGGGACAATGGGCCGTCACCATTTCCCCTTAACACGTCACAACCATCAGAGTACCGAGAGCAAGAGTGTCTGTTTTCCACTTTCACCTTCATTGAAGATTATTTTGTGGGCTCTCTGACGCCGATTGGCGTAAGTTCTCATTTTGCACTTTCGAGAAGTGTTGGTGACATGAGCTTTATCAGCACTTGCGGAGCGGTCTACTGTCCATTGTGGCCCTTTAGTTCTGATGGCTCTCCCAAATAACAAGGTGGTGGGACTTTCACCAGTTGTGGAGTGAGGAGCTGAGCCATAAGCCTGGAGGGCTTGGCACAGGGCTTGCTTTCACTCAATCCCCTCCATTGATGTTCGCTGAATTACTCTTTTGAGGGTACCCATGAATCGTTCCACAACACCACTTGCTTGGGGCCACAGAGGTGTACTCTTTTGATGCTTGAGATTCATTCCGACTAGACATTCTCTGAATTCTTTGCTGTTGAAAAGTGGACCATTGTCAAAATTCGGAATGGCGGGGATACCCCACGCTGCAAAGATGTTATCCAGCCATTCAATGACCTTGTCATGGATTGTTGATGACAACTCCTCTACCAATGGGAAACGTAAATACTCATCAATGACTACCATGAGATGATGTTCGAATCCTAGAGGCCCAAAGAAATCAACTGCAACTCTTTCCCAAGCCTGTGACGGAAGGTCAGACATTGTCAATGAATGTTGCGTCACTCTGGGGGAAAGGCAGTAGCAAAGATGGCACTCCTTTAGTTCACTCTCAACTCGCTCATCTAAGCTCAGAAACCACACTCAGTCTCTCAGGGCTCTTTTGGTAGCCACAATGTCCTTCATGGGCTATTTCAGTGACCTTTTGTCTTAAGCTCTCAGGTATGAAAAATCCTCCAATCTCTAAATACAACACACTCTTTCGTCAAGGACAGTTCATCTTGTCCATTTTTTTATTTTTTTGAAATTCGACATCGTCAGCAAGACTCCTTTTCCAGGATTGAGTTGAAATGATGTCTTTAAGGATAAGCATGTTCTTGTCAGCATTGGTAGCAGCAATAATTTGTTCAATGGATAGAGCTGATGCCATACTGGGCTTCACAATTAAGTTAATGTACT
Organism: Calotriton arnoldi; assembly: GCA_963921515.1. NCBI lineage: Eukaryota > Metazoa > Chordata > Amphibia > Caudata > Salamandridae > Calotriton > Calotriton arnoldi. The sequence continues at coordinate 1,523,013 of CAWUFW010004096.1, forward strand.
CCTCAGCTGTTTTAGATGTTGAACTTTGACGATGTGGCAGTACTCGTGAGAAATAATCAGCATGGTTCTGGTCTTTACCAGGCTTGTGTACAATCGCATAGTCGTACTCTTGCAATCTCAAACCCCATCTCTTGATGCGAGGGGGCACCTTGGCTTTCAGATTTCCAAAAATGGTGAGCAGTGGTTGCTGGTCTTATAGGGATAGGTACCGTCACCACACCTAGTGGAGGACCTTACTAGGGTAACTTTAAGGAAAAAGTGAAAAGAGAAAATTAAAAAACGGAAGAAAAAAGGAAAAGGAAGAAAAAAAGGAAAACCACCTATTTATTCCCCTTGTTTGTCCTAGGTAATCCCCTTTCTCTTAGGATGCTAATTAGGTGTTCAGGTTGGCTTGTCCTTTATTAATAGTATCTGTATTTGGTTATTGTGTCGCTCAACTGGTTCCCTACTGGATCATTTCTACCTTCACTGAGGCCACCCGCAAGATTAAATAAAAAATGCTGTATAAGATTACCAAAGTCATGGGGGCTGGGTGGTCTTGACTTTCTTCTTGGAAAACTTCCAGTGAAACAGAAAAGGGGAAACACCCATATACTCCCTTATACCTATTACCCCAAGGAGAGGTCTGCCGGGAATGAGGAGAAAGGGAAAGAAAAACACAGATGCACATTCAGATTCCTTTCACATCTAACCCAACTAGGTTTAGCGTCGCCCATAACAAACTCGACCCACTCTTCCCATAAGCCTTTCTCAGCTCATGTACAGCTTCTGCCACAACTCTCCTGAGTTGCGGCGGCTCATATGCGTCCCCCGTAGGGGACCACTACTCCTCGTTCTACGTGTCGGTGAAGGAAGTGACCTAAATTGGGCCACCCGGGTCCCTCACGACCACCTCTCTGCCTTCCAAACAATGAAGTCGATCAGACAGTAGAGAATACAAACCAAAGTTATTTATTAAAAATTGCGCTGCAGTGGAGTCCGGTCTGACCAGCCTCCTCTGATGGGTGATGAGGGACTGCCCCCCATCTCATCGGTAACACAAATTTACATTCCCAACACCTCTAAAGTCCCGCCCAAACTGGAATTTTCCAGCTCAGGCCATGGTGAACAAAGAAGGCAAACAAGGTTGGGAGACGGCACAGAGCTGGGTACATGCTATCTCGACCCCAAGGCCACTCGGCCGGTGTCTACCATTATCAATCAATCATCAATCAGGAGTTTGTTAAAGCGCGACTACTCACCCGTAAGGGTCTCAAGGCGCATGGGGTGGGGAGGGGGTGCAGGTTCCATTCCATCAAGGAGGGGGTCTGTCGAAGAGCCAGGTTTTGAGGTTTCTTGCGAAGATGGGGAGCGATGTTGTCTGTCTGAGGTGGAGCGGAAGATGTGGGAACGAGTTTAACTAACAGCAAAGGTATGCAACAATAGATAGTACATTCATTAGTGCAGCGAAGCTTCAACCTTGAGAAGTATGTCTGGAGGCAGAGGGGATGCCTTTCTGCTGAGGCAAGCATCATGAGACAGAAGCTCGATCTTAGTTACAGAGCAAGATGGCGCCAATAAAGATGGCGCCAGGAATGCTAACTTAACACGAAATAGAATTCGAACATTGCAAAGGAAGCATTTCAGTTCTGGGTATCACGGAAATAACGTTTCAAATCTAACAGACCCTCCTTTTAGCATTCATGCTAAGCTTTATTGGTGCCATCAGGTAAGAGTCTTTACAATTCTAAAACAGAGAAGGAGCAGGGAAATGCTCACACATATACTTCCATTGCTGTCACATGAACTGTATGTTAGAGCTAATACTGCAGGATGTTAACACATATAATCAATATTCGAAAATGCCCTCGTCAATATTAAGCAAGTCCTGAACACCCTGCATCACCATAGCCTTTGCAGTAGGATCACGCCTCGGGGTCCGGGGACGTACCTTGAATGTTGATACACAGCAAGCACAACAGGCAGGGAGACAGTGCATACACAGGCAGCATGTTAGGATGATACCCACTATGGCAATGAGGAAAGTAAGAATCTACCAACCCCAAGTAGCGAATAGACCCCAGAACCATCCCGTGAATGACCATTGTTAGACTTGGCATCTTTTGGCGTGTTTCCCCTGACTTTTTGCTTTCTGACCTCCCGGTTTTGACTCTGTTTTTGCTGGTGTGATGATTCTGCGCACTTTCCTCACTGCGGTCCAGTGGGAAAGTGCAAGTGCTCCTGTATAAAATGTGTTATGGATTGGTGTTTCCATGATTGGCCTATTTGGTTTATGTGTCAGTCCCTTGTAAAGTGCACTGCGAGTGCCAGGGCCTATAGACCAAATGCTGTTGGTGGGCTGCAGCACTGGATTGTGCCACCCACGCAAACAGCCCGTAAAGTGTAACTCGGGCCTGCCATCGCAGAGCCTGTGCGCAGCCTGGGGCTGCCATGTCGACTTGGCAAGTGCACACACTTGCAAGTCCCTAAACCTTCCCTTTGCTACATGTTAGTCACCCCTAAGGTAGGCCCAAGGTACCCCTGTGGGCAGGGTGCGTTGTACGCGAAAGGTAGGACATGCCCGGGTGTGTGCGGCATGTCCTGATAGTGAATTACAGCCTAGTTCTGTTTTTCACTATTGCAAGGCTACCTGTTCCCCTAGGCCAGATCGGGCGGTTTTGATTATTACAGTATATAATCCTAACTGACCCCGGGAACATGGTAGAAATTCGAGTTTAGTATGCCTGGACTCAGAATGATAAAATGCAGCTTTTAGTAAGGTTGGTTTTACTCATTCTGGGTTTGAAAATACCACTTTTAGAAAGTGGGTATTTTCTTGCCTAACCATCCAAGCCTGCCTCTGCGAGGTTGTGTATTCCTTGTCTGGAATGTGAGTGACAGGGGCTGGGGGATGCCAGGAGACAGGGTGAGTCAGCGCAGGGCTGAATAGCCAGATCGACCTGTAGATGGGTGGGAGGGGTCGCACCTGGGCCCTGAATAGGACAGTGCCTTCCCTCCACAATGCTGGCTCCACCTCCTGTGGTGCGTCTGATGTCCCTTGCCTACTCACTGAAAGAAGGGACGGAGACTTGTCAACAAAGTGCTCCAGAACTGGTTTGGACTAGGCGAAGGCCTCTCTGCCTTCAGAGAACAAAGGAATTTGGGATATAAATATTGGGGCCCTGACCCCATGAATTTAGATCTCGCTGGAATCAAGGAACCTGCCAAGACGAAGAGCTGGAAGAGCTGCCAGGAGGAGTACTGCCCCTTTGCTGTGTTGTTGCTTTGTTGGGCTGGCCTGCAGCTGCTGCTTCCGCCTTGGGCAGTGAAAGGACTGGACTGAACTTTCTACAAACTTGTGCTGAGTATCTCCAAGGGCCAGGAACCGAGCTGGCCTCCTGTTAAGAAGTCTCAGGGACTGCAAAGACTTCACAAGCCTCTGGGTACCGCTTCTGGAACGCTGTTTCAGTTGCCACAGAGGAAGGGAACTGCAACCGACTCCGTCAACCGAATCCATCCTGGCCGGTGACCTGTTTGCACCGCAGACCGCATCGCCCCGCTTCGCATCGCAACCCTGGTCTCACCGTGGGCGATGTCCGACGCCGCCAACATCGAGCCGCTGCTTGCACCGTGACCTGTGGGCACCGCAGTTCGCATCGCATCGCTTCACTGGGCCAGCCGGACCAGACCGACACTGTCGCTGCAACTGGCTCAAGAGTCGAGACCGCACCGCATTTGGGGCACCGCTCGCACGTCTGCGACGCACCGCTCCGACTCGCACCGCTGTCCGACGCCAATCTCCCGCACTCCGGCTAGGTCGCCGGCATTGCAACCTGTCAGCACCGCATCGAGCATCGCCTCACCCTGCATCGCACGCCTTGGACTCACCGACTCCGTCTGCACGACGCTCATCGAGCCGCTGCCTGCACCGCATCGAGGGACACCGCACCTTGCATCGCTCCGTCTTGCACCACAACCGCGACGAACGCCGACCGGCTCGTGACACTCCGCACCAGCCACAACGAGAAAGGTACTGTAACCGAGTCTGTTCATGACTCTGCTGGCCCGTATCGACGCGGTCGGCTGGAACTGTTAGACTCTGTGGTTTTCAGCATCACGGTAGGCTCGGACGGAGCTACCGACTCGCACGAACTTTGCTTTTGTGCTATTCCTGCAAAGAAGAAGTTAACGTATCAAGTATTCATTCGTAAAGTATAGTATTGTGGCTTTTTGTCGTAATTGGTCTTGTCTTGAGTATATCAAATATTGGTTATTTTTCTAAACTGGTGTGGTGTCCGTTTGTAGTGTTTACACTGTATTACTGTTGGTTATGTGCAAATGCTTTACACACTGCCTCTGAATTAAGCCTGACTGCTCGTGCCAAGCTACCACGAGGGTGAGCAGGGGTTACTTCACGAGTGTAACAACCCTTACCCTGACTAGGAAGAAGGGTCCCTACTTGGACAAAGGTGCAAGCCCTTGCCAACTAGAGATCCCATTTCTAACAACCATGTACCATTCTCTTGGTGTATCTCCGATGCTATCTTATGCAATTTCTGTATGGCAGCGTACACAGTGGGGGCGTGGTCAGGAATATACACGCAACAGCTACTACCAATGACGCGACAGGCCCCACCCCGATCAGCCAGGATAATGTCTAAAACCATGCGGTTTTGGAGGGCAACACTCGTAGCCTGGACTTCTACTGTGATATTTGTCAATATTCCTGCAGTCGTATTAATGACTCCTTCCACCACTCTCGTGAGCCGTCTAATATTGAGGCTATTAGCCATAGGGCCCCAGAAAGGTATGATGCCTTTCATTGCATCCGTAAACTGCTGCAATGTTGTGTCTGTCTGATCTATGTCATCTGTGTTAATCATTCTCTTAATCCGGGGTACATGGGCCTCTCTACATTGTAGACGATGGTCCTTATGGTAATTGGGAGGGGCTATATACACAGGCGGCAGGAGGTAAGAAAGGTAACACCTTCCCGACCATCCTTCAGGAAGCCAAACATAACCGCGGGCTCCACAAACGAAATAAACATTTCATTGCGAGATCAGGGGTGGACTCTTTGTTGCTCTCAAGTTATAAGTAGTGTTGCATCTGCTCTCCCCCACCTCTATGTCCCCAACCCCCTGGACACAGAAAGGAGCCATGACATCCACCACTGACAAGGGTATCGGCTTATCTTCAGTAACGTTGTGGGCCTGGAAAGACTGGTAGTATTCTGATGAATTGAACTGTAGGAAATTGTTCCTCTCCACCTGAGACCAATTTCCCCCCCTCACCCCCTTGTACGCATGTATGCAAGAGCTCAAGAACAACCTGCCAAACGGCTCTCGGCCTGTGGGAGCACCTGGGGGAACTCTATGCTGGAAACACACATTCTGTGTCAGGGTACGAGAACTAGTGCTCTTCCGTTCCAATGTATCAGCCTGGTGAAATGAACGGACCATGCTAAGTAATGCAAACCACCCCTCACAACTACTAACATATGACAAGGGCATGTGTAGGAGAGTAGGATCTGCTTCACATGGGTACCCCCACTTTTTGCTGATGCTTCACTGTTTTTCGACATTAGTCTGGCTGGGGCCCTGCTAATCAGAACCCCAGCCTAGCTGCTTCCTCTCTAAAATGGTTTCCATGTGCCTTAGGCACATCACTGATTGGAATCTGGAGTGCTCTTATAAGTCCCTAGTATATGGTATACTATGTACCAAGGGCATAGGTACCTCAGAGGCCTGCCAGGGGCTGCAGCATGTATTATGCCACCCCTGGAAGGCCATCCAAACTGACACCACAGGTCTGCTACTGCAGCCTGGGTAAGGTGGTGCATGCACTCCTTACTGTGATATAGGTTACCTATATCACTAAATACATACACACATATAAACCTATAAGTCACTCCTAAGGCAGGCCTTATCAATCCTAAAGGCAGAGTGCATGGTTCCTATGTGAGAGGGTGCCCCTGCATGAGCAGGGCCCCTCTGCAGCGTTCGGAGACCCTTCTCTGATGCTGTTTGTAGTGCAGCCTGACCATATACTCTTAAGCGCATTATAACCTCGCGTTAAATGCTAACTTTGGAATGGCTGCACCTAAACATGTCGTGTTTGGTGTCAAACATCTTGGAATACTACCCCCCGCCAATTCTGGCGGCGGGGGTAGCATTCCACCCTTCTAGAGGGAGAGACATGTTAACCCTGGCCTGGCCGGTAACTTCTTTCCAAAGCCCTGGCATCACAAAATGGATGCTGCTGCCACAGACACGAGTCTGGCCTCCTGCTGCTGGACGAAACTCCGGCAGGGGAGGCCTGGACAATAGGTTTCCTGTCCCAGGGAGGTGTGACCACCTCCCCAGACAGGATAATGTGTATTGGGGCTGGGCGGGAGCACTTTCGGGTGCTTTGAAGTCCTGCACTGGGGGCACACTTGGTGTCCCTGTGCATACCCCAGTTCAAACCGGATCAGGGGCTTGCAGCCCCTGCTTTGGCGCGAACTGGACAAAGGGAAAGGGGTGTAGCCACCCCTCTGCCCTGACCCACCCATAGGTGGGGCCACAGAGTAGTCCAACCCCTATCCTTAGTATAAGTATAGGAACCCAGTCCTTAGGACTTTAGATTATCCCTGGACGAAACTCTGAAACTGAATCCTGGACCTTCGACGCTCTACTCACGATTAGAGGACAGAAGAATCTCCCTTGGGGTCAAGGAGTGACTCCCCTGCTTGGCAGGCACCAAAGAAGCATCTGTCCGGTTCGCATTTCTGAAGCTCCCGCCGGACGCCGAAGTCATCGCATCACCAGAGGTGGATTCTCAGACTTCCCCGAGGCTACCCTGAGTCCCCAGCAAAGCTGAGGCCCGTGGCTATCGTGGGTGACTTGAGACCGTGACCCCTGGACACCGAGCACATTTGCAAGTGCATCCTCTTCTGGGTCTCCCCCGAAGTCGTGCTTTGGGCTCCGAGTAGCCCTAGCCTCCAGCACCAACTGCACCGAAGATCACTGGCCTCCACTCCACGAGTGTCCTGTGAGCCAGATCCACGTGCGGCGTCTTGAGGCTCCTTCGCGGTCGCTAGCCCGTTGGCTAGTAGCCCTTAACGAAGGCCAATCTTTTTCTAACTTGGCATCCTGGTTGCTCCAGGCCTGTCCTCACTTACCCTCGCTGGGTGAGTTCCCCAGACCTTGCTGGTCTGCACCATCGACGATCTTCCTCTGCATCGAGACTTGCCGTTGCCAAGGCTTGTTGGGTCCAATCCGGTCGCCAACACCTCAGCACTTGACAGACATCGTGTACCAGCCTGAATCCTGCTCCTGGTCACCGACAACGCCTCCTGGACCTCGTGGCTGAAGAGTCAAGATGACCGTCAACGCACCTGAAGCACTCGACATCGGTGGGCATCTGTCCATCGCCTTCCTGGTCACTGGCTAGTGACCCAGACTCTGTCCCCTCTGCTTTCAGGTTCTTCAGAACTCCGATCCACTCTTGGATCCACCCGGACACTTTCCACTTGGTCGCCAGCAGCACTTTGCAGCAGATCGCCATTCAAATCGACGACGAAACCCGACCCCGAAAGGCACCTATGCACCCGGCTTCCCTGGGTGAGGTAACACGAGTACTCCGGTGCTCCCGTGGGTAGAGACTCTTCAAAGTCCTAGATCTCAAAGGGTTTGCTCCAAGTCCTCCTTTAAGTGTCCCTTTTCTCTAATTTCCCGATCACGACTTTCTCCATAGAAGTCAACGGCGTATCGCGGTTGTGTATTTACACTGCACGCGTCTCCCGTGGGTCCCCTGTGTCACTACCTTGGGTGGTTCCTTGTGGTCCAAGCACTTCTAGAGGCTCTAGGCCTAGTGTCTAGTTCAGTCGTGGTTCTTATACCACTTTATTGGTATATGGTTTGGTACGCCCCTAGGGCCCAAACGTGTATTTGTGCTATTACTGTGTTTAAATAACTTCTAACTTATGTATTTCGAACTCTAGCCTCATAAAGAGACTAGAGGGGTGTGTTTAGCAATAAATACATATATTTTGAATATATACCTGGTGTGGTGCTCTTTCATTTGATCACTCAAGAGATTATAGACTGGTAAAACAAGCTGCTTTACATTCCTTCAAGACTTAGCCTGAAGGCTGCTCTCCATAGCTACCACTAGGATAGCTTTCAATAAGGTTGTCTTTAACCTATCTCCAATAAGGGGTTGTTTGGACTGGTGCAAGGTGCCCACTATAATTAGTGGACAGCATATACCAGGCCAACTTCTCACATTGGTGTGCAGCGTGTGGGATTCCAGCTTGCTATTGTTTTACCAGATAATCTCAATTGAATTGATCAACTGAAAACCACTAAAGGTACCTAAGGTACATATAATTTAAGCTTAGAATACAGTAAGTTCTACTGAACTTAGAGTTGTGTGTTAAGGGATAGCACAACCCTTTCTACAACTCAAGAGAGTTTAGTAGGCCACACTAGAGTAGGTAGTGCATACACCACACCACACTAGTAATGTCTTTAAGGGTAGGATCTAAAGAATCCTTGCAGGAAGCCACTGAGCTTCCACCCTCCAAGTATGATACACTCCCATTCTTGGAATTGAGAGCTTTATGCAACTTGAGAAAAATAAGGACAGGCCAAAGCCCCACCACCCAACACCTCAAGGAGTTGTTGGTGGCTTATGACCTTAGTAAGCCCTTGGGGACTGAAGGGGTAGGAGCTGAGGGTGGGGCAGATGATGAGGATGGGACCAGGGTACCAATACCCCCAGCCCCCCTCTGAAACTGGCCAGGAGGGCGACAATGGCCCTGACCTGGATAATCCAATCCCTCCTGAGGAAGATGAAGAGGATGATCAGAATGATGCCCTCTTTGTCCCCCCAGGAAGGATTATGAGTGTGCCCAGAAGGTCTAGGTCTCCTTCTCAGGAGTCTAACCACTCTGGCACCTCCATAGGGAGCTCTGTCTCATCTCATAGGAGGGAATCCTCTCATGAGAGAAGAAAGAGGCTGGTTCAATATGAGGAAGCTCAGCTTGAAATCAAAAAGAAGCAACTGGCTATAGACAGGGAGTCCCTAGATCTCTTTAGAGAGAGAAGAAAGTTGGGACTAGAGTCCCATGGTGGCAGCCATGTCCCTAGAGATAGGGAAAGGTCCTATGACCATAGGAACCTGAGCAAGATTGTCCCTCCCTATCAGAATGGGGATGACATCCACAAGTGGATAACTGCTCTAGAGAGGGCCTGTAAGGTACAGAAGGTCCCTCAGGAGCAGTGGGCAGCAATCTTGTGGCTCTCCTTTGCAGACAAAGGTAGAGATAAGCTCCTCACTGTTAGAGAGGAGGATGCTGATAATTACAAGGTCTTGAAGAGTGCTCTTATTGATGGGTTTGGCCTAACCACTGAACAGTACAGGTTGAAGTTCAGAGATACCCAAAAGCACAGACTCAAGACTGGGTAGACTATGTGGATTGTTCTGCCAAGGCTCTGGAAGGCTGGTTGATGGGCAGTAAGGTGTGTGACTTCTCAGGATTGTACAATCTGATAATGAGGGAGCAGATTCTTAATAACTGTCAAAATCAGCTGTTGCATCAATACCTGGTAGACTCTGATCTGACCTCTCCCCAAGAATTGGGAAAGAAGGCAGACAAATGGGTCAGAACCAGGGTGAAGCAGAAGGTACAGAACCAAGGTGGGGAAACCAAGAAGCAAGATGCTAAGAACTCTGAAAAGGGTGGGGAGAAGGGTAAAGATCAAAAGTCTTCATCAGGCCCCCAAAAATCTTCTTCTGGTGGGGATTCACAGTCTACCAAAGGGAAAGGCCAAAGAAAACCATGGTGCAAGGTCTGTAAGCAAAAGACCCACTGGACCAGTGATTGCACCAAGTCCAAAGACTCCAGTCCAGCACCCACCAATGCCCCTAAGGCACCTGTTCCCCCTAGTACAGTTGGTGGGAGTGCTCCAGCCAAGGGTTTAGTAGGGTTCACCCTGGGTACTGAGTTGGGCTCTGACCTAGTCAGAGAACTGACTCAGGCTGTGTTAGTCTGTGATGGAGGCATGGATGTGACCTCCACTGTGAGTCCCAGTAATCTGGGCAAGTACAGACAACAGCCTTTAATCAATGGACGTGAGGCTTTGGCATTTAGGGACACAGGGGCAAGTGTCACAATGGTGACACAAGACCTTGTGAATCCTGGGCAAGTTATACTTGGTGAGATGTACCAAGTGACCAATGCTAGCAATGTCAGAACAGACCATACTCTGGCAGTTGTTAACTTCTCCTGGGGAGGGGTAACTGGCCTTAAGAAGGTTGTGGTGAGTGCAAACCTACCAGTCGAATGCTTGCTTGGCAATGACTTAGAGACTTCTGCTTGGGCAGAAGTGGAGCTCAGGACCCATGCAGAAATGCTGGGGATCCCTGCAGATGTGTTTGCTGTGACCAGGTCACAAGCCAAAATGTCTAGCACTGAACAGGCCTTGGATTCTGGAAGAATGGACCAAGTGCCTTCCAAGAGGAGGAGTAGTAGGGTTAAGGCAGTGCCTTCACCCTTGGCTCAGGAGGAAGATCAGTCCCTTGAGGGGGATGATCTCAGCCCTGAAGAAGGAACTGTCCCAGAGGAACTTGAACCTGACCAGGTTGAGTTCTTGGGGACAGGGGGACCTTCTAGGGCAGATCTGAGCCAGGAGCAGCAGAGCTGCCCCTCCCTTGAACCCCTCAGACAGCAAGCTGCTGCTGAGGCTGCTGGGAAAGCTAGTGGTCCCCATACAGTGTATTGGGATGATGGACTCCTGTACTCAGAGAGTAGAGACCCCAAGCCTGGTGCTACCAGGAGGTTGGTTATACCTCTGAAGTTCAGGGGCTTCCTATTGACCCTAGCCCATGATATTCCCTTAGCAGGTCACCTGGGCCAGAACAAGACTTGGGACAGAATTGTCCCTCACTTTCACTGGCCCCACATGTCTGAAGACAGCAAGGAGTTTTGTCGCTCCTGTGTAACCTGCCAAGCCAGTGGCAAGGCAGGTGGCACTACAAAGGCCCCCTGATACCACTACCTGTGGTGGGGGTGCCCTTTGAAAGGGTAGGGATTGACATTGTTGGTCCCATGGATCCCCAAACAGCCTCTGGGCACAGGTTTATCCTGGTGGTAGTGGATCATGCCACCAGGTACTCAGAAGCTATTCCCTCAGGACCACTACAGCACCTGTGGTGGCAAGGGCCCTCCTGGGAATTTTCTCAAGAGTGGGCTTTCCTAAGGAGGTAGTATCAGACAGGGGTGCTAACTTCATGTCTGGATACTTAAAGGCAATGTGGAAGGAGTGTGGAGTGACTTATAAGTTCACCACACCCTATCACCCACAATGCAATGGTTTAGTTGAGAGATTCAACAAAACCTTGAAGGGCATGATTAAAGGGCTCCCAGAAAAGCTTAGGCGTAGATGGGACATACTCTTGCCCTGCCTTTTATTCGCATATAGGGAGGTGCCTCAGAAGGGGTTGGTTACAGCCCTTTTGAACTTCTGTTTGGCCACCCTGTGAGGGGTCCACTGTGCTTGGTGAAGGAAGGATGGGAGTTACCTCTCAAGCCCCCAAAGCAAGATATAGTGGACTATGTACTTGGTCTCCGCTCCAGGATGGCTGAGTACATGAAAAAGGCAACCAAAACCTTGAGGCTAGCCAGGAACTTCAAAAGGCCTGGCATGACCAAAAGGCTGTTCTGACTGTTTACCAGCCAGGACAGAAGGTGTGGGTGTTGGAGCCAGTGGCCCCAGCAGCTCTCCAAGACAAATGGAGTGGACCCCACACTATTGTTGAGCAGAAGGGTGAGGTCACTTACTTAGTAGACCTAGGAACACCCAGGAGTCCCCACAGGGTTCTCCATGTCAACAGGTTAAAACCATATGTGGACAGGGCAGACATGGGCTTGCTCATGGCTACTGATGAAGGGCAGGAAGAAGAGAGTGACCCACTCCCTGACCTGCTCTCACAGAACCCTGACGATGGGTCAGTAGATGGTGCAGCCTTGGCAGGCAGCCTCACTACCCAGCAACAAACTGATTGTAGGCAAGTTCTCAATCAGTTTAGACATATGTTTTCACTGACACCCAGTCAGACCACCTGGTGCACTCATGAAGTGGACACTGGGGACAGTCTGCCTATTAAAAATAAGATTTATAGGCAACCTGACCATGTCAGGGACTGTATCAGGACTGAAGTCCAGAAAATGTTGGAATTGGGAGTTATTGAACCCTCAGATAGCCCTTGGGCTAGTCCAGTGGTCCTTGTACCAAAACCTCACACCAGTGGTGGAAAAAGAGAGATGAGGTTTTGTGTGGACTACAGGGGTCTCAATGCAGTCACTAGGACTGATGCCCATCCAATACCAAGGGCAGATGAGCTCATAGATACTTTGGCCTCTGCCAAATATCTTAGCACATTTGACTTGACAGCTGGCTACTGGCAGATCAGACTAGCTGATACTGCAAAGCCCAAAACAGCATTCTCAACCCCTAGTGGGCATTATCAATTTGTGGTAATGCCCTTTGGTCTGAAGAATGCACCTGCCACTTTCCAGAGGTTGGTGAATACAGTTCTCACAGGTCTGGAAGCCTATAGTGCAGCATATCTAGATGATATTGCTGTCTTTAGCTCCACCTGGGAGGATCACCTGGTCCACCTCAGGAATGTTTTACAGGCCCTGCAAAAGGCAGGCCTGACTATCAAGGCCACTAAGTGCCAGATAGGGCAGAGTCAGGTTGTGTACCTGGGCCACCTTGTGGGTGGAGGCCAGGTTCAACCTTTGCAGAGCAAGATCCAGACCATCATGGACTGGACTGCTCCCACTACCCAGACTCAGGTGAGAGCCTTCTTAGGCCTGACTGGGTACTATAGGAGATTTGTCAAGGGGTATGGATCAATAGTGACACCCCTGAATGACTTAACTTCTAAGAAAATGCCCAAAAAGGTTCAGTGGACAGTTAGCTGTCAAAAGGCATTTGATGACCTGAAGCAGGCCATGTGCACTGCTCCCATTCTACAGAGTCCTGATTACTCCAAGAAGTTCATTGTTCAAACTGATGCATCTGAATTGGGGGTAGGGGCTGTACTGTCACAATTGAATGAAGAAGGTCAGGATCAGCCAGTAGCTTTCATTAGCAGAAGGCTGACCCCTAGAGAGAAACGTTGGTCAGCCATAGAGAGGGAGGCCTTTGCTGTGGTCTGGGCTCTGAAGAAGTTGAGGCCATACTTGTTTGGTACACACTTCCTGGTTCAGACAGACCATAAGCCCCTCTTATGGCTAAAACAAATGAAGGGTGAAAACCCCAAACTGCTTAGGTGGTCCATTTCCCTACAGGGGATGGACTTTACAGTGGAACATAGACCTGGGAGTAACCATGCCAATGCAGATGGACTCTCTAGGTACTTCCACTTAGAACATGAAGACTTAACTGGGCAAGGTTAGTTTAATGTCCCTACGTTTGGGGGGGTTGTGTAGGAGAGTAGGATCTGCTTCACATGGGTACCCCCACTTTTTGCTGATGCTTCACTGTTTTTCGACATTAGTCTGGCTGGGGCCCTGCTAATCAGAACCCCAGCCTAGCTGCTTCCTCTCTAAAATGGTTTCCATGTGCCTTAGGCACATCACTGATTGGAATCTGGAGTGCCCTTATAAGTCCCTAGTATATGGTATACTATGTACCAAGGGCATAGGTACCTCAGAGGCCTGCCAGGGGCTGCAGCATGTATTATGCCACCCCTGGAAGGCCATCCAAACTGACACCACAGGTCTGCTACTGCAGCCTGGGTAAGGTGGTGCATGCACTCCTTACTGTGATATAGGTTACCTATATCACTAAATACATACACACATATAAACCTATAAGTCACTCCTAAGGCAGGCCTTATCAATCCTAAAGGCAGAGTGCATGGTTCCTATGTGAGAGGGTGCCCCTGCATGAGCAGGGCCCCTCTGCAGCGTTCGGAGACCCTTCTCTGATGCTGTTTGTAGTGCAGCCTGACCATATACTCTTAAGCGCATTATAACCTCGCGTTAAATGCTAACTTTGGAATGGCTGCACCTAAACATGTCGTGTTTGGTGTCAAACATCTTGGAATACTACCCCCCACCACTTCTGGCGGCGGGGGTAGCATTCCACCCTTCTAGAGGGAGAGACATGTTAACCCTGGCCTGGCCGGTAACTTCTTTCCAAAGCCCTGGCATCACAAAATGGATGCTGCTGCCACAGACACGAGTCTGGCCTCCTGCTGCTGGACGAAACTCCGGCAGGGAGGCCTGGACAATAGGTTTCCTGTCCCAGGGAGGTGTGACCACCTCCCCAGACAGGATAATGTGTATTGGGGCTGGGCGGGATCACTTTCGGGTGCTTTGAAGTCCTGCACTGGGGCCACACTTGGTGTCCCTGTGCATACCCCAGTTCAAACTGGATCAGGGGCTTGCAGCCCTTGCTTTGGCGCGAACTGGACAAAGGGAAAGGGGTGTAGCCACCCCTCTGCCCTGACCCACCCATAGGTGGGGCCACAGAGTAGTCCAACCCCTATTCTTAGTATAAGTATAGGAACCCAGTCCTTAGGACTTTAGATTATCCCTGGACGAAACTCTGAAACTGAATCCTGGACCTTCGACGCTCTACTCACGATTAGAGGACAGAAGAATCTCCCTTGGGGTCAAGGAGTGACTCCCCTGCTTGGCAGGCACCAAAGAAGCATCTGTCCGGTTCGCATTTCTGAAGCTCCCGCCGGACGCCGAAGTCATCGCATCACCAGAGGTGGATTCTCAGACTTCCCCGAGGCTACTCCTGAGTCCCCAGCAAAGCTGAGGCCCGTGGCTATCGTGGGTGACTTGAGACCGTGACCCCTGGACACCGAGCACATTTGCAAGTGCATCCTCTTCTGGGTCTCCCCAAAGTCGTGCTTTGGGCTCCGAGTAGCCCTAGCATCCAGCACCAACTGCATCGAAGATCACTGGCCTCCACTCCATAAGTGTCCTGTGAGCCAGATCCACGTACGGCGTCTCGAGGCTCCTTCGCGGTCGCTAGCCCGTTGGCTAGTAGCCCTTAACGAAGGCCAATCTTTTCTAACTTGGCATCCTGGTTGCTCTAGGCCCGCCCTCACTGACCATCGCTGGGTGAGTTCCCCAGACCTTGCTGGTCTGCACCATCGACGATCTTCCTCTGCATCGAGACTTGCTGTTGCCAAGGCTTGTTGGGTCCAATCCGGTCGCCGACACCTCAGCACTCGACAAACATTGTGTACCAGCCCGAATCCTGCTCCTGGTCGCCGACAACACCTCCTGGACCTCGTGGCTGAAGAGTCAAGACAACCGTCAACGCACCTGAAGCACTCGACATCGGTGGGCATCTGTCCATCGCCTTCCTGGTCACTGGCTAGTGACCCAGACTCTGTCCCCTCTGCTTTCAGGTTCTTCAGAACTCCGATCCACTCTTGGATCCACCCGGACACTTTCCACTTGGTCGCCAGCAGCACTTTGCAGCAGATCGCCATTCAAATCGACGACGAAACCCGACCCCGAAAGGCACCTATGCACCCGGCTTCCCTGGGTGAGGTAACACGAGTACTCCGGTGCTCCCGTGGGTAGAGACTCTTCAAAGTCCTAGATCTCAAAGGGTTTGCTCCAAGTCCTCCTTTAAGTGTCCCTTTTCTCTAATTTCCCGATCACGACTTTCTCCATAGAAGTCAACGGCGTATCGCGGTTGTGTATTTACACTGCACGCGTCTCCCGTGGGTCCCCTGTGTCACTACCTTGGGTGGTTCCTTGTGGTCCAAGCACTTCTAGAGGCTCTAGGCCTAGTGTCTAGTTCAGTCGTGGTTCTTATACCACTTTATTGGTATATGGTTTGGTACGCCCCTAGGGCCCAAACGTGTATTTGTGCTATTACTGTGTTTAAATAACTTCTAACTTATGTACTTTGAACTCTAGCCTCATAAAGAGACTAGAGGGGTGTGTTTAGCAATAAATACATATATTTTGAATATATACCTGGTGTGGTGCTCTTTCATTTGATCACTCAAGAGATTATAGACTGGTAAAACAAGCTGCTTTACATTCCTTCAAGACTTAGCCTGAAGGCTGCTCTCCATAGCTACCACTAGGATAGCTTTCAATAAGGTTGTCTTTAACCTATCTCCAATAAGGGGTTGTTTGGACTGGTGCAAGGTGCCCACTATAATTAGTGGACAGCATATACCAGGCCAACTTCTCACAGCATGGATAGCAAATTCTCACTTCTATGAGTCACTGAGGGCAACAATCCACATACCCAACACTTTGTCGTATTGTAAGCAGTGTGCATCTGATGTAAAGTCTGAATGAACACATTATCTTTATAGGACTTTCTGTGCTCCTCCTTGTGAGGCGCCAGAGTAACGAAGATATGCTCTGGGGAAACAGGAGTGGTACCAATCAGAGTGTGGGCAGGATATTTCTCTTCAAGGAAGTACGTTACCCCAAGTACCAATATCAGAGAAATTAGGATAATTGCTACTAACACAACCTTACTTCTAACAGACCAGGAGGACCAAACAGGCTCATTTCGCTCAGGACGCTGGGCTGCAAAAGGCGGCTCCTCCTCCTGTGATGGGCGACCAAAGGGATACATATTTTTTTTATTATAGAAACATGAGAAGACTTACACTTGGAGCCAAGCTGGAATAAACAAAAAGAAATCAAACAATATTTTGTCCATTAAACATTGGCGCAGTTGAGCACCGGCGGTGGAGCTGCTTGTCCAGCTCGTATTCAGATCCCACGTTGCAGGGCAAAGTATCTTCACCTTCAGAAACACAGTCCATTTGCCATGTTCGGTGACTGTCCAAATAAGGCACCAATCCCTCTGTCCCTGAGCTAACATTGGTACCACAAGCAGGGTACATGCTTTCTATTCTTCAGCAATGCAGTCCATCCCTACTAACCTGACTTTCCCTTTGGTGCACTGTTCCTCTTAAGGGGCGCAAATTGTATCTCAACACTCCAGGCACAGCAGGGTCAGAGAACAAGGGGTCGGGCTCAAGGGGACCAAGGGACAAAGGGCCAGGCTCGGGCACATCGGTGTATGGGGTCTCAACTGGACATAACTCGATCACTGGTGGGTCAGCAGGCTGAGGCTCCTGTACGGCCTTAATTTCAGGTGGCACCGCTTCAGTCAGCACTGCATTGCTCTCCTGCCCTGTCGGTGCCCATGTGAGCCAAGCATCCAAAAAGGGGATAAACCGCGGCACTTGCTCCGTCTCGCAGTCCCTAATCCCGTCCGCGACCCACTGGTCATAGGGCAGCGGAAGGGGCACCCTTTTGCAGTGGGTGCTATGTATCCAGTTCTTCCGCCCGTCGACTTTTACAGCTGTCCTGGTGGCCAGAAGGACCTGGAGAGGTCCCTTCCATCGAGGCTCCAAGCTGCTCCTTTGGAAGTTCCGTATCAACACCCAGTCTCCGGGCCGTAGTTCATGACCAGGAGCCTCTGGGTGTTGCTGCAACGTCTCAGCGATCTGTTGGTGAATAGAACGCAGATTTTTAGTTAACTCGTAAAGATAATCGATAAGCAAGGGGTATTCAATTTCAGAGAACCTATGCGGTCGCGGGACGCCCCAGACATTTGCCGGGCGTCCAAACACGACCTCATACGGGGACAATCCTGTTCTAGAATGAGCTGTGACTCTCGTAGACATTAATGCTAGGGGTAAAGCATCGGGCCACTGCAATCCTGTACTCTCTTTGATCTTAGCCATTTTCAACTTGAGAGTACCATTGTACTTCTCAACCAAGCCTGCTGACTGGGGGTGGTTCGCTGCATGGAACTTTTGCCTAATGTGCAGCCCGTCACACACCAACTGGATGACTTTAGCATTGAAGTGGCTGCCCTTGTCACTCCAGATCAAACGGGGCAAACCAAAACGCGGGAAGAACTCTTTCAAGAGTACCTGCGCCGTCGCCATGGCGGTGTTCTCTTTCTTGGGGTAAGCCTCAACCCATTTACTGAATGCACAGACAACCACCAGTACATATTTCAAGTTGTTGACCCGTTCCATTTCGATATAATCCATCTGGAGAACCTCGAAGGGGAAGGAGGGCGGTGGAAAGCTGCCAACAGGAGTGGGAGTACCTTTCCCGGGATTATGCATTGAACAAACCATGCAATACTTTACTAGGTGAGCTGCAACCTTGGGAATGTTGTTATTTCGCCATACAGGGTCTAACAGCTTACAGATACCCTTCACACTAATGTGCGCTGGCCCATGCGCCATGGTAACCACAGGGAGGACATACGCATCCGGCAGCATCCATCTCTGTTTTCCAGATTTGTCTGTCCAACACCCATCCTCATCCAAATTACCCATGCTCTCCTGCCATGTTGCTAATTCTTCAATTGTTGCCTCGCTTTGGATTTCTTTCACGTTCTCTAAGGTATCCTCAAACATCCCATTTTCAGGCACCCATCTAGCTGGACCTGCCACAAACATCCTCTTATTTTGGTGCGTGCTGTCTCCTTGGCTGTCTGATCTGCAAATGCGTTCCCCCTCCCAACATCATCAGTGATTGCCTTATGAGCACTGCACTTCACTATTGCTAGTCTCTTAGGAAGTGCCAACTCTGACAAGAGTCTGTGTATTAATGGGCCATTCTGTATCCTCATGCCATGGGACGTCAAGAACCCCCTTTCCGCCCAAAGCCGCCCAAAATTATGGGCCACGCCGAACACGTACTGACTGTCAGTGTATATATTGACAGCCAGCCCCTCACTCAACTCACAGGCACGAAGGAGGGCCACTAGCTCTGCAGCTTGCGCTGATTGATAGGGAACTCGTGATGTCTCAACTACAGTGCATAAGGTGGTAATAGCATAGGCCGCTGTTGTTGTGCCATCTGGTAATTTAAAACAAGAGCCATCGACATATAGCTCCCCTTGAGGTTCAGATAGGGGAACATCAGTCAGGTCTACCCGTCCATTCGTCTCTTCCTCCATGCGGTAGATGCAATCATGCACATCCGCCTCCTCACTCTCAGAAGGGATGGGTAGTAACGTGTCTGGATTCAGAGTGGCACATCTTTTGATGGTGACGTGTGGTGCAAACAGGGTCAGCTCATAGCCAGTCAGACGTGCACTAGTAAGGTGCTGTGTCTTCGTTCTGTTCAAAAGTATGTCCACAGCATGTGGAACCATAACTGTGAGATCAGTATCAAGGACGAGCCCTGCCGATTGTCGGATAGAGATGGCCACTGCCGCGGCCACTCTCAGACAGCTCGGGAGGGCTCTGGCGACGTTGTCAAGCAGAGCGGAGAAATAAGCGCACAGCCTTTGCTTACCTCCAAAGGCCTGTGTTAAGACAGAGAGCCGCAGCCAGCCGTTTCGTGGACATACAACACGAACGGCTTCTGGTAATCTGGGGTGCCAAGCACAGGTGCAGAGCAAAGCTCTATTTTTAGCTGCTCAAAAGCATGCTGACAATCATGCGTCCAGGGTAAAGGTTCATGCACATCTTTAGTGATTAGTTGCAATAAGGGTTTCGTTAGTAAAGCAAAATTAGGAATCCAGTGGCGACAATACGAATTGATGCCTATGAACGTGCGCACCTCCCGCTGCGTCTTAGGGATGGGCATCTTAGTTATAGCAGCCACACGCTCAGGTGTTAGTCTCCTTCCCTCCTTCAACAGTAGGTGACCTAAGTAGGTGACCTCCTGTCAACAATATTGAAATTTAGAAAGCAATACTTTATGTCCATGGTGTGCCAAATACTGCAACAATTTAACAGTACTCTTCTTACAACCTTCTTCAGTGTCAGAGGCAACGAGAAGGTCGTCCACGTACTGGAGCAATACATTACCTGGGGGAAGAGTGAGGGAGTCCAATTGGGCTTTCAAGGCTTGACTATATATGCTGGGACTCTCAGTATAGCCCTGAGGAGCCCGGCAGAATCTAAAACTCCTGTCAGCCAGGGAGAATCCAAAAAGATACCTGCTTTCTGGATGTATGGGAATGCTGAAGAACGCATTCTTCAGGTCAATGACCGAGAAATACGTAGCAGTAGGGGGAATCATTGTCAGGAGAGCAGTGATGTTGGGAACAACAGGGAACTGAGGAATCACTATTTTATTCACTTCACGCAAATCAATCACAAAACGGTAGACATCGGGATGGTCATCCGAGGAACCCAAGGGTGCCCTTTTCAAGATGGGAAGAATAGGGCTATTGCACACATTAGCATTCGTCTCCTCAACCACCCCAGACGCAATCAAATCCTGTATAATTTGCAGCCGCGCCCTTTCTCCTGCCTGCGGTATCTTATACTGGGGAAGACGAGGCAGGACAGCATTATCCTTAACTCTGATGGAAACCGGAGGTATCTGCAACAGCCCTACATCTGTGTCACCCGTAGCCCATAATGTCGTCGGCAACTCTCTAAACTCAACAGGAAGAGGGTCATCTTTTGACAAACATTGCTTAGAAGTCACCACATTTGGTCCTATGGTCATATAGACGCCATCCGGGGAGCACGAAATGGTCGCATGCAACTTCTTCAACAGGTCCAAACCCATTAGATTTTCTCCACAATTTGATGTCAATAGGAAGGGTGAGTCTACTGTAAAAGGACCAATAGTCAAAGCCAGAGGCTCGGAGAAGGGGCTCACAACTGGTACACCTGAGAAGCCTACCGAAACATTATTTTGTCCAGACAGGGCTGCCCCGGGGACCAGTGAACGAGAAACAGAGCTATTCATTGCGCCTGTGTCCACCAATAATTTTTTCGCCGATCCCTGTAGATCAGCAGTGACATAGGGTCCTCGCTGGTCCACAGGGATCTGGAATGATCCCCCACCCTGTCCCTGGCTGTCCTAGCCGTGGTTAAGTCCCGTCACTTCGTCAAAATCATAATCATCATAGTAATACTGGCGGCCCCTTGGATCATCAAAATAGTTCTGCTCAGACCGACCTGGCTGTTCCTCACTTCCATATCCGACTGCTCCCCTGCCTCTCCCTCGTGACCCCCGCCCTCTCGGAGCCTCCACCCTCTGCAACAGCGTCGGACACTCACTACGCCAATGTCCCTCCTCTTTACAGTACGCACATTGATTCGGTCCCACAGGTGTAGTATTCCGGCTAGTGCGGGGCAACTGCCGGGCCGGACCTATTCCCCGCCCTCTACCACTACCCCGGGACACCTGCTCCATCAACACCTTCGTCTTCAAGTCCTTATTTTTCTTCTCTACCTTCTCCTTCTCTTCGTTCTCCCGGTGCTCATAATACTGAGCCATACTTAATATCACCGATGGGGAGGAGGTAGTCCAAGTGCTCCCTGAAGCCTGCAACTGAGCCGCGATCTCAGGAAGCAAGTTCGTAACAAACCTGTTCACAAACAATCGGATACCTCCCTCCATCGACAAATCCTGTCCGCTGAAATCCAGAAACACCCCTTCAAATCTAGTGAAGAAATCGGATACGCTTTCATCCTTCTTCTGACAACATGCTGTTAATTTATCCCAATCTACTCTTCTCGGCGGGATCAAGGAGTGCATATACGTGATAATTCGGCCTGGCAAAGCTAGTATCTCAGCTTTAGGTTTCTCGCCAGGCTTCCTCTCCTTATCCCATGCCCTAATCTCACCCCAAGTGCCACCCAACTCCACTACATGGTCCTGCGTATGCACCTGCCGCCAGATATCAACCAGCACCAGTAAGCCGAAAAACATCTCAATGACGGCCAGCGTCATCACCGTCGAGGACGCAGCCTCCGTCAACTCTTTATAATAGGCAGTAGGATTCTTCCTAGGGTCTGGCAACTGGGTCTTAAGAGATAAAACCTCATTCCTCTTCCAAGGAGTTTAAACCCACTGTTCCTGAAAGCGGCCCTCCACCCGCTGCCGGATGACCTGGTCCTGCCCATTTCGAAGCTCCGGTATTTCGGGGTGATAAATGGGATGCACTTCCCTCATCGGGAACTGAGACACTGCAATCGGGCTCTTTTGGATTAACCTATCTCGGTATCCAATCAGGGTGGCAACATTACTAAAAACGTCATTAGGAGCCATGCCAGCTGCATACACACTATCCCGAATATCATAAATAATTTGAGGGGCAACGCCATTAAAACACTGTTCCCATAGCCCAATCAAAGTAGCCGACATATGCTTGAGGGCATGCTGCTGCACAAACGGCTCATAGTCTTTCAACACACTCCATACGTCCTCCATACTGTAAATCGGACTCCGGGACCACTGAGAGGCCTGGTCAGCCACCATCTTTTTCTCTGCATCATCCACATCAGACCGAATCAGCACTTGCCCCATTCTTTCCTTAGCGGCCTCTCGACCCCCATCATCCAATCTCCGCACCGGTGTGCCAGCATACAACAAAGATGGGGAAAGGGAGTGGGGAGAGGGCACACTCGTAGACGTTACGGGAACCAGGGACACTGATGTCTGTGTAGTGGGTGTAAGCGAGGGGAATAGGGAAGAGCTCAGGGCAATGGGCACAGCGAATTGGCCTGTAAGCACTGCAGTCTCGGCCGATAGAGCCGAAGGGGAAACAAGGGGTGCTCCATCTGAAACGGCCAGTGCAGGGGGACCAGAGGCGGCAGCATGGGGTGTGAGTGGGGCTGCAGCGTTTATCCTTTGCGGGGCATAAGGAGGGGGTGGCTGTACATCTAACAGATCCTCCACAAAAGGATCACCTTCTTCACGTGCCACATAAGACTTATCACATTGCAATCTGAACCTCCGGTCAGCACACTCTATGCCCTTCTCTATCCTCTCCCTCTCATACACTATAGCCGTTTGAGTTACTGTCTGCATCTTCCCTCTCCGGTCTTCCTTCTCCGCCCTTATTCATCTTCGCTTAGCTTCCTTTTGCCATATCTGAAGATTATCAAACATAGACTGCCTACTTCGTTTTGCAAACAATTTATCCTGAAGGAAATTCAACTTCTGCTCATCAAAAGTGCCTGTCAAAGGCCATTGCAACTCGGCGTTGTCCCTCGTATATTTGTGCCATAATGTACTAAACATAATAGGGCCAAGGCCATGTTTCACGTACATGTCAAAGTTCGGAGTGCCTTCCAGAGGCGCAGGCTGTCTCTCCTCCAATCGAGCATCAGCAGAGCAACAACGGCACCTGAAACAGCAAAACTTGCTAAAACAAGGCATCTTCAAAAATACAGAAAGGCAAATTCGCTATTCACACCCGACAAGTGACTTACCTATTCCTCACACACAAGTCCGTCCTCGGACTGCATTAAACACTCACAACCCAAGGACCGATCCACAGACCACACCTATTTGTCAAATTAGACTCCACATCACGAGTCACAAACACTAACCAAACCCCAGGCGTTTTCAAGAAAAAGCCAAATAACCAAGTAGCCTGGCAGAGGGTCCACACAGACACCCTGTATCTCCAAATCGGTCTGCAGACCTGCCAATTGTACAATCAAACCAAAAGGAAAAAGGTCTCCAGACCTCAACCAAAATTATTCAACACGGCGCCATATTGACCAGAAATCGAGACAAACTCATCTGGTGCAAACAGGTCGAACAAAGTTATTCTGCACTGCCGACTCTTCGGACCAAATGGTCAGATCCAAGGGTTCCGCCTTTTCAGGACCCCAGCCGAGGTGACCACTAGACGAGGAGCAGCCCGATCAGACAAGCGGGGCAGCCGCGAGAACCAATCACGGTCGTGTGGGGATCCCCGATCCGCCCATCCTACCGGACGCAACCCCGACCTCCACAACCCGACTACGGGCGAGATGGGTCACCTGGTGGAGTCCCTGTTCGGGCACCAAATGAAGGAAGTGACCCAAATAGGGCCACCTGGGTCACTCACGCCCACCTCTCTGCCTTCCAAACAACGAAGAGTCAATCAGACAGTAGAGAATACAAACCAAAGTTATTTATTAAAAATTGTGCTGCAGCGGAGTCTGGTCTGACCAGCCTCCTGTGATGGCTGACAAGGGACTGCCCCCCATCTCATCGGTAACACAAAATATACATTCCCAACACCTCTAAAGTCCCGCCCAAACTGGAATTTTCCAGCTCAGGCCATGGTGAACAAAGAAGGCAAACAAGGATGGGAGACGGCACAGAGCTGGGTACATGCTATCTCGACCCCAAGGCCACTCGGCCGGTGTCTACCATTATAAGATGTGGGAACGAGTTTAACTAACAGCAAAGGTATGCAACAATGGATAGTACATTCATTAGTGCAGTGAAGCTTCAACCTTGAGAAGTATGTCTGGAGGCACAGGGGCGGCCTTTCTGCTGAGGCAAGCATCATGAGACCCCTGACCTTGACTGGTAGGTCGCTCCCCCACCACACAGCTCCGTCTGTGTGCCCCCTTGCTGCCCTGATTGTGCTCGTTTTTTCCTTTCTGTGCCCCCTTGCTGCCCTGATTGTGCTCGTTTTTTATTCCTTTCTGTGCCCCCTTGCTGCCCTGATTGTGCTCGTTTTTTTCCTTTCTGTGCCCCCTTGCTGCCCTGATTGTGCTCGCTTTTTTTTCCTTTCTGTGCCCCCTTGCTGCCCTGATTGTGCTCGTTTTTTTCCTTTCTGTGCCCCCTTGCTGCCCTGATTGTGCTCGGTTTTTTTCCTTTCCGTGCCTGTTTCCCGCCGCTGCGCCTGCGGCCCCGCCCTCACTGCCCATTCGCTGCCCCATTCCCTGCTCCTCCCTCCCACCTCCCCATTTATGGCGGCCGCTGCGTGGTGAAGAGAGCGACCCCTGACCTTGACTGGTAGGTCGCTCCCCACCACACAGCTCCGTCTGTGTGCCCCTTGCTGCCCTGATTGTGCTCGTTTTTCCTTTCTGTGCCCCCTTGCTGCCCTGATTGTGCTCGCTTTTTCCTTTCTGTGCCCCCTTGCTGCCCTGATTGTGCTCGTTTTTTTCCTTTCTGTGCCCCCTTACTGCCCTGATTGTGCTCGCTTTTTTTTCCTTTCTGTGCCCCCTTGCTGCCCTGATTGTGCTCGCTTTTTTCCTTTCTGTGCCCCCTTGCTGCCCTGATTGTGCTAGTTTTTTTTCCTTTCCGTGCCTGTTTCCCGCCGCTGCGCCCCTGCGGCCCCGCCCCCTCACTGCCAATTCGCTGCCCCATTCCCTGCTCATCCCTCCCACCTCCCCATTTATGGCAGCCGCTGCGCGGCCGCGCCGCTGGCGCGCCAAAGGCGCGCCTAAGGCAAGCACGTCTGCGCCCGTCCGCCCCGGGACCGCGCCCAGCGCCAGAACCCCTGGCCCAGGCATCCCCCGCGCCCGCCACATCAACAGACGCTGATATGACGCCAGCACCCTCCACGCACTCAACCCCGGAAAAGATCACGCCTGCTACCGGGCCACCCCGAAGCGCACCCAAGGGCCCTTCACCTGCCGGAACTGCAGCTTCGCCAGCACCCGCCCCACCAAACCACCGCCCAGGAAAGAACCCAACTACCTCAGATGCATCCTCCTCAACACCCGCTCCGCCCGCAAACACGCCATCGAACTCTGGGACCTTCTCGACTCAACCTCCCCAGACGTCGCATTCCTGACGGAGACCTGGCTGAATCCCGCTTCAGACCCCGACATCGCCATTGCCATCCCGGACGGCTATAAGATCAGCCGCAGGGACCGCACCAACGGAGTCGGAGGAGGCATCGCCATCGTCCACAGGAACACCCTCAGAGTCTCAACAAACACCGACGACACCCTCAGCACCGCCGAACACATGCACTTCCAGATCCACACCGATCCCAACACCACCCTCAGAGGAACCCTCATCTACAGACCCCCCGGACCCCGACCACAGTTCAGCGATTCCATCGCTGACTTCGTCAGCACACACGCCATCGCCTCCACGGACTACATCCTCCTCGTGGACCTGAACTTCCACCTCGAGAACAACAAGGACACCAACTCCACCACCCTGATCGACAACCTCGCCACCCTCGGACTCAGACAGCTCGTGACTACACCCACCCACGTCGCCGGCCACACGCTAGACTCCATCTTTTCCGCAAGCCCACACGTCTCCTTCAACCACACCTCCGAACCCCACTGGACCGACCATCACTGCATCCACTTCACCTACAGGAAGCCCACCACGCACCACCGCACCGAACAAATGCCTCGCCGCTGCTGGAGCAGAGTCACCGAAGACCAGCTAACCACCACCCTCGCCCTGAGCCCACCCGCCGAACCCTCCGACCCCGACACCGCCGCCCGCAACCTCAGACAGTGGATCGACGACTGCGCCAACACGCTCGCCCCGCTCAAGAATCCGCCCAACAGCCACACCAGCAAGAAAGCCACCTGGTTCACCGAAGACCTCCAGGCCTCCAAACGAACATGCCGAAAACTGGAGAAGATCTGGCTCCACGAACGGACAGCAGACAGCTACGCCGCCCACAAGAGCGCCACCCGCAGTCACCATCACCTCATCAGATCCGCCAAAAGGGCCTCACTCAAAGACTGCCTAGACAACAATGCACACAACAGCAAAGAGCTCTTCAACATCGTGAAGGAACTCTCCAACCCCAGCTCCAACACCAACGACATCCCGCCGTCGCGAGACCTGTGCGACTCACTGGCCACCTTCTTCCACCGCAAAATCGCCGACATCCACGACAGCTTCAACACCACGACCGCCCCGGCAACCACCGAGACCACTGCCCCCACAACCACCAACCGCCTGCTCTCCTGGACCAACATCAACGACGAGGACACCAGCGAGATCATGAACACCATCCACTCCGGTTCACCGCTAGACCTGTGCCCTCACCACGTCTTCAACAAAGCCAGTACAGCCATCACGCCCCATCTCCGGAAAATAATCAACATCTCCTTCGAGACAGCAACCTTCCCGGAAAGCTGGAAGCACACCGAGATCACCGCCTTACTCAAGAAACCCAAGGCAGACCCCAAGGACCTCAAGAACTTCCGACCCATCTCTCTGCTCCCGTTCCCCGCGAAGGTCACAGAGAAAATTGTCAATAAACAACTGACCCGCTACCTCGAGGAGAACAACATCCTGGACCATTCCCAGTCCGGCTTCCGCAGCAACCACAGCACCGAAACCGCCTTCATCGCCGCCACCGATGACATCAGGACCCTGCTAGACAACGGAGAAACAGCAGCCCTCATTCTCCTGGACCTATCGGCCGCCTTCGACACGGTCTGCCACCACACACTACGAACACGCCTTCACGACGCCGGGATCCAAGAGAAGGCCCTGGACTGGACCACATCCTTCCTTTCCGGCAGAACACAAAGCGTCCGCCTCGCCCCCTTCCGATCCAAGGCCACCAAGATCATCTGCGGCGTACCCCAAGGCTCCTCCCTCAGCCCAACGCTGTTCAACATCTACATGGCACCCCTCGCCCACGTCGCCCGACAGCACAACCTCAACATCATCTCCTACGCCGACGACACCCAGCTGATCCTCTCCCTCACCAAAGACCCTCACACCGCCAAAGCCCACCTCCACGAAGGAATGAAGGCCGTCGCCGAATGGATGAGGACCAGCCGCCTGAAGCTGAACTCGGACAAGACGGAGGTCCTCATCCTTGGCTCGAACCCGTCAGCCTGGGACGACTCCTGGTGGCCGACATCACTGGGAACAGCCCCGACACCCACCGACCACGCACGCAACCTAGGGGTCATCCTCGACCCCACCCTCTCCATGACTAAGCAGGTCAACGCCGTTTCCTCATCCTGCTTCAACACCCTCCGAATGCTCCGCAGGATCTTCAAGTGGATCCCCACCAAAACAAGAAAAACAGTCACCCAGGCCCTCGTCACCAGCAGGCTGGACTACGGAAACGCCCTCTACGCAGGAACGACGGCTAAGCTCCTGAGACGGCTGCAACGCATCCAGAACGCCTCTGCACGTCTTATCCTCGACATCCCCCGACGCAGCCACATCACACCCCACCTGAGAGACCTGCACTGGCTCCCTGTCAACAAGAGGATAACCTTCAAGCTCCTCACCCACGCACACAAAGCACTCCACAACTCCGGACCAGCCTACCTCAACAGACGACTCAGCTTCTACACCCCCACCCGCCAGCTCCGCTCCACCAGCCTCGCCCTCGCCACAGTCCCCCGCATCCGGAAAACGACCACCGGCGGCAGATCCTTCTCCCAACTCGCCGCCAAGACCTGGAACACCCTCCCCACCAACCTTCGTCAGACCCAAGACCTACTGGCCTTCAGAAGACTCCTCAAGACCTGGCTCTTCGATCAGTAGCAGCACCACCCCCCTCTTCCCCCAGCGCCTTGAGACCCTCGCGGGTATGTAGTGCGCTTTATAAGTGACATGATTGATTGATTGATTGATGAGACAGAAGCTCGATCTTAGTTACAGAGCAAGATGGCCCCAATAAAGATGGCACCAGGAATGCTAACTTAACACGAAATAGAATTCGAACATTGCAAAGGAAGCATTTCAGTTCTGGGTATCACGGAAATAACATTTCAAATCTAACAGCGGGAGTTCCGCCGGAGTCGGCGTCCTTTGCTCCTCGGCTGGTGTGGTCATTACTCCTGGCGTCTTCCTGGACCAGGTGTGTGTAGTCCTCGCTCTCTGCGTCTTTCGGTTTCCCTCTTCTGGATCCTTGCTCCCTGACTTCCGGACTCTCTCTCCTGTGGATGAAAATCTCCTTTTCACCTCCTGTCCGACCTACGGATTAGTCCTCTTGACTCCTTTCTCCTCCCCTCTGCGTAGTACAAGGATAGTCCTTTTTTAATGTTGTGGTCTTAAGCTCAGTCTCTCTTTTGTTTTTACAGGTCAGGTGTGGACAGCAGGATGGTGATGCAGGAGACATCTATGTACTCTGAGGTAAGTAGGGGGCTCGTATGGGTCACCCGGAGTTCCCTGACACTACTGTGTTGAAATAAAAACAGAAAGGAAAGAGTTACAGATATACCAAGTAAGTCTACTTAAGAAATGGAAGGGACCCTTCCCGATCCTGTTTGAGGGTCCAGGTGAAAAGGACGCATTGTTCGTCCAATTTATTGATCCAGAACTCCCAGGAACCCTAAAACAGGGACTGAAGGAGTGCCTGAAACTGTTCAAGGAAGTATTTTCCATTCTTCCAGGAAAAACCTCCATCATGCGCCACTCCATAACCACTAAGCCAGGAGAGAAGGTACGCTTAAGAACATTTAGAATACCTGAGGCCCGTAAAGGTATAATTGAAAAAAAGGTGCAGAACAATCTACAAATGGGGGTTATTGAACCTTCTCTTAGTGAATGGAACTACTCACCTATCATCCTGGTACCAAAGCCGGATGGGTCCATCCGCTTTTGAACAGATTTTCGGTATGTGAACAAGATATCAACGTTCGATGCATACCCCCTTCCCCATATCAATGAGGTGATAAAGAGGGCGGGAGAAGCCAAATACATAAGCACTTTGAACCTATGTAAAGATCATTGGCTGGTTCCCCTCAAACCCCAAGATAAAGAAAAAACTGCCTTTTTTACCCCTGGAGGGTTTTACCACTTGCCCTTGGGCTTCGCAGAGCACCGACTACTTTCCAGAGAGTGATGAACGCTGTCCTGAGACCCCAGACTACATATGCTGCTGCATATATCAATGACCTAGTCAGCTACAGTCCCACGTGGGAGGCTCATCTGAGACATTTACAGGCAGTCCTACAAGCATTAGGGACCATCGAATTAAAGGTCAACACAGCCAAAAGTAATCTCGCAGCCAAATAGGTGAAATACTTGGGTTATCTCCTAAGTGAAAGGCCAATACAACCCCAATCCGAGTAGGTAGCAGCCATTTCTTAAATACCCTTCCCTAAAAGCAAAAGAGATCTCTGTGCCTTCCTTGGCCTAATCGGCTACTATAGAAGGTTCATCCCTGACCTTCTGGCTTGGAAACCGCTCTCCCTCCACGCAGCTCCACCTGGCCGTCACCGCCTCTGAGCTAGAAGAGCAGTGTTCGAGACCACTCTCGACCCGCTCTCCGTGCCTGCCCTGTCTTTGCTTTTTGCTTGGTGTAAGTTAATTTAGTTTTTGCCATTAGGTTTTAATTTGGTTGCGTTGGCTTAGTTTTTCCTGTCGCCCCTTGTTATTTTCTTTTTGCCCTCTCTTGCATTTCCCCTTCGATCGCAGGCCCCGCCCACCTCCCGCTCGCCGCTTCCCGCCCTTCCCGCCTCCCAGCTGCACTTTCCCTCCCCTCCCCTATTTACTGGAGGCCGCTGCACAGCCGCGCAGCGGGCGCGCCGCTGGCGCGCCAAAGGCAAGCCCGTCTGCGCCCGTCCGCGACCCGACCGCAGCCAGGGCCAGGAACCCTGGATCTACAATCCTCCACCGCTACGACTCCGCCGCCCTCCACGCACTCAACCCCGGAACACTCAGAGACTGCCAACAGGCCTCACCGAACACGACCCACGGCCAGTTCTCCTGCCTCCACTGCCGCCGGACCTTCACCACCACCGATGCCAGCACAGACGACACCCTCAGATGCATCCTCCTCAACGTACGCTCCGTACACAAACACGCCATGGAAATCTGGAACCTACATGACTCTCTCTCGCCCGACATCGCCTTCTTCACAGAAACCTGGACCAACGCCGCCTCCGACATCAACACCACCATCCCGGACGGATACAAGATCCAGAGGAAGGACCGCCCCAACCACCCGGGAGGAGGCCTCGCCATCGCCCACAAGAGCACCCTCCGCCTCACCACCTCCAGCGAAACCTTCCCCCCCGCCAAACACCTGCACTTCCAGATCCGGACCAGTCCCAACACCACACTCCGAGGAACCCTCGTCTACAGACCCCCCAGCCCCCGGACACCCTTCGTCACCACCATCACCGACTTCATCGCACCCCACGCCATTGCATCAATGAACTACATACTCATTGGAGACCTTAACTTTCTACCTCGAAACCCCAGCGACCCCAACTCCACCACCCTTTGTGACAACCTCACCAACATCGGACTCAACCAACTCGTCACCACACCGACCCACAGAGCAGAACACACCCTCGACCCCATCTTCACTGCAGGCAACAGCGTTCACTTCAGCCACACAACGCAACCGCCATGGACCGACCACCACTGCGTACACTTCACCGTCGACAAACCCAAGGCACCTAAACCAGCCCCTCGCCCGCCACGAAAAAACTGGAGCAAGGTTACCGATGAGCAACTGAACTCCACCCTCACCCGAGACAGTCACACCTGGGCATCCGACGCAAACATCGCAGCCAGAGTCCAACTGCGCAGACGAGCTCGCCCCGCTACGCAACCCCGGCAAACAGCGCCCCAGGAAAGCCGCCTGGTTCACCACCGATCTCCCAGAAGCCAGGCGCACCTGCAGATGCCTGGAGAAGAACTGGAGGAACACCAAGACAGCCGAAAACTACTCCACCTACAAGGACGCCATGACGGACTACCACAACCAAATCAGAACCACCAAGAGGAACTTCATCCACAACAAAATCCTCGCCAACTCCACCAACTCCAAGGAACTCTTCAGTGTCATTCAGGAATTCACCAACCCACGCAGCGAAGCCACAGACATCACAACTTCCCAAGACCTCTGTGACAAACTTGGAACCTACTTCCACCTCAAGACCAAAACACTCTACGACAACTTCATCGACCACCCACAAGACGCCACAGCCAGCCCCCCGCCCCCCAGAGACACCAGTCAGCCCACCATCTCCAACTGGACACCGATCACGACCGATGACACCGCCAAAACCATGAAAGGCATCCACTCGGGGGCCCCCACCAACCCCTGCCCCCCGCACATCTACCACAGAGCCGCAGACACCATCGCACCCGAAATGCAATGCACCATCAACACCACCTTCAAAACAGGCACCTTCCCAGACGACTGGAAGCGCACAGAAGTCAGGCCCCTGCTCAAGAAGCCCATGGCCGACCCCACCGACCTCAAGAACTACCGGCCCATCTCGCTCTTCCCCTTCGCAGCCAAAGTGGCAGAAAAAACAGTCAACAGGGAACTGACACTTTTCATCGAAAAGAACGCCGTCCTAGACCTGTCCCAATCCGGATTCCGAAGCAACCACAGCACCGACACCGCCCTACTCGCCGCCACAGACGACATCCGCACCCTCCTGGACCAAGGCCACTCCACAACCCTCATCCTACTCGACCTGTCGGCAGCCTTCGACATGTCTCTCACCGCACACTAGTCGCCAGACTACACGACGCCGGCATACAAGGAACAGCCCTGGACTGGATCCGATCGTTCCTCACAGGGAGAAGCCAAAGGATCAGACTACCACCCTTCCTCTTCGCCCCCCACGAAAATCACCTGCGGAGTCCCACAGGGGTCATCTCTGAGTCCGACCCTCTTCAACATCTACATGGCCCCCCTCGCAGCCATCGTCCGACAACACGGCCTCAACATCGTATCCTACGCCAACGACACCCAGCTCATCCTCTCCCTCACCAGAGACCCCACCACAGCAAAACTCAACTTCCAGAAAGGAATGCAAGACATTGCAGTCTGGATGACCAACAGGTGCCTCAAACTCAACGCCGAGAAGACAGAAGTCCTCGTCCTTGGAACCACCCCATCAGCATGGGACAACACCTGGTGGCCCACCGCCCTCGGAAGCCCACCTACCGCCTCAGACCACGCCAAAAACCTTGGCATCATACTCGACTCATCACTCACCATGAACCGACAGGTCAACGCCGTCACCTCCAGCTGCTTCAACACCCACCGCATCCTTCGCAAGACCTTCAAATGGATCCCCCCTGAGTCAAGGAAGACAGTCACCCACGCACTCATCACCAGCAGCCTGGACTATGGAAACGCACTCTACGCCGGCATCAACAAGTCCCTACTCCGCAAACTCCAGACAATACAGAACACCGCGGCCAGACTCGTCCTCGGCATCCCCCGGCACGAACACATCAGCCAACACCTACAGAGACTCCACTGGCTCCCCGTGGAGAAGAGAGTCACCTTCAAAATCCTCACCCACGCCTACAAATGCCTACACAACAACGGACCCAAATACCTCAACGACAGAATCAACTTCCACGTACCCAAAAGAAACCTCCGATCTTCCAACCTCGCACTGGCCGAAACCCTGTGCATCCACAGAGCCAGAGCAGGCGGAAGATCGTTCTCTCACACTGCAGCCAAGACCTGGAACGACCTACCAGCAGACATCAGACGCGCCCCCTCCCTGAACACCTACAGGAAGACTCTCAAGACCTGGCTCTTCGGCTAAACAGATCTGCGTACCCTCCCTCCCCCTCAGCGCCTTGAGATCCCCACGGGTGAGTAGCGCGCTTACAATTCCCTGATTGATTGATTGATCCCTTGCTTCTCACAACTGGCGGCAGCATTGACTAACTTCCTGAAAAAGACTAGGGAAGCAGAACAAGGCCTAAAACAACCGTCCCAACCAGTATTGGAGGCCTTTGGGATACTTCAAAACTCCCCCACATCCGAACCAGTGCTTCGGAGCCCTGATTTTTCCAGTCCATTATCCTCAAAATAGACACCTCTTGCGCCGATCTTGGGGCAGTCCTGTCACAGACCGATAATGCTGAAAAGGAGAGATCTATAGTCTACATTAGCAGAAAGCTCTTCCCAAGAGAAAAGAACTATGCAGTAGTTGAAAAGGAAGCCCTGGCCATCAAATGGGCAATCGAATCCCTCTGATATTATCTGTAGGAATGCAAATTTTCGCTTTATACAGATCATGAACCCCTAGATTGGATGTTCTGTAACAAAGGTGCCAATAATCACATTCTGTGATGGTTCTGCGCTCTGCAGCCTTTTCGGTTTCACACCTGTCACCAAAAGGGGACAGAGCAAACTAATGTTGATTACCTTTCACAGTACCCACAGGACTTATTTCTTCCTAGGAAGAAAGTAAGGCAGGAGAGATGTGGAACCCCTCCCCCCCCACCCCTTCCACTCGTCTGTGGAACGCATCGGGAACTGGTCCTGCGATGGAAGGAATCCCCGACAACCCTGGAAAGGGAAAGAAAAACAGACCGCTTAAAATGACACACACATTGAGGAAGGACTTCTCTGTTTTGGTGCAGGGGAACAGAGCCAGGGCTCCTAAAGACCGACAGCAGGAAGGAAAGGGCATGTAACAGGAAGATACCAATGGGAGTACAGCGAGTGCTGAGAAGGCAAGCGGAGTATTAAGAGGAAGCGCCGGACAACGAGGAGACTCAGAGTATCCAGCGTGCCCGGAGACCTGTGAAGGAGAGTCGGGAGCCTGGACGAGCTACGCCGACACCTTTGAGGAGGTTCCAGAGACGTGGTCTGAGGAGACGCTGGAAGACGTGCATTCACCAGCCACAACTCAGGAGAGTTGTGGCAATGGGGTGAGTACATCGGGAAGAGGAAATTGAAAAACTATCGCGGGGGCTGACTAAAAGTTTGATAAGAAGTGAGGGGGAGCACATTCTTCGGCTGTGATATTTTCCGCACAGTTTTTCTCATTACTATTGAACACGTGGTGCATTTCGTCATCTCTATTTTTTTACATTCTTCATTCTATTAAGGTATAAGAAGTCAGATATTTTCCTTTTTAGGGCGCATGAAGGGGTGTGTGTAGGAAACACGTCCGGGCTCTTTGCCCATTACATACCCATTATTAAAAACACGGAGTAAACTTGGGGGAACCTGGTAACCTCCCCCCCTTCACTGGAAGCTGGGAAAAATCCCTTGACTCTGGCCAAATATGAAGCCAAGGAAGACTCGTCAGATTAGGATCTAGTGTGTCATGCACAGGTATTGGTGAAGGGATTATACAAACCAGTATACTGAAGGCCAAAATACTTAATGTCCCGTTTTACCTATTTCCCTGAGTTACTGGTGGCAACAGCCTCCTGGAGACCTGCACAGAAGAAGAGAAAATCTGCATCAATAAAGACGTCTCCTTTCATCTACCTAGAAGATCCAGTTGCAATTCAGTACTGTGATAACAGTAAAATAACAAGATTTGCAAATCAACACAGCCTCTGCGTCCGTATATCCGCCCATCCCTCCTACAGTGATCCATTCCCATAGAGTGCTCTAAGCAAATACTAATATTGTCCCCACACATCTGTATTAAAAGAAAAAAACATGCTATTCAAAAAGCTCCAGAGGTGGTACAAACTCATGACTAGGAGGATATACCATCAAATAAGGAGCAGGAAACTGAAATATACAAGAATTCCTAATTATGGGCAAGGGACTGACCCAAAGCCCACTCATTGCATATGGCGATATGTCTCGCTTACAGTCAGTTAAAGCTGTCTCTAGGCAAGACCTAAAAAGGTTGAATCAGCAGAAAGTGTTTATTTTTTGGCTTTCCATGTGTTGCTTTGCTTCAAAACGTTGCTTGGTCACATGATTCAGACTTTAAGGATAAAGAAGACTACACTGTAGGGGAAGGGGTCTAAAAGTCATAGGTAGGGAGGGTCAAAGGTGCTTTACCCACATAGATACTATGTTTTATACGGGCCTCATTCAGTTTCTTTGAACCTCATTCTCTAATTTATTTTTGTGTTGATAAAACATTTTATGTACATTTTTCACACCAATAAAACGTTGTGCACACAACAGGATACATTTGAAGTAATACACACTGATAGCGAACCCTCGCATGACCGGCCCACCAGAAATTGGAAAATATACTAGCATCGCAGTACTTCCACTTTAAATAGTACATGTTGGTTCCATACAGGCGCCAGGGAAATGATCAAGAAGAACTGTTGTGCTGTTTCCATCTGGACCAGATACACTGAAGCTTATTGAAGCTTGGTGGGACACCACTGGCATTGTAAACTGCCTCTTCTGCCAAGGTGCGTCTGTCCATACCTCTCCGCCACTCGCCAAGGGATGGAGGGGTAGCACTCCTCCACTTCTGTGCGATGTCACGTTTGTTAAACAAATAGCCTAGTCCTAGAAGCAACCGTGCATTATGCCTGCCCACCTGCCCAGCACTCCAGAATCCCCTTTAAGGCCATCCTAGGTTCCGGTGGAAATTTGTGACTCAATACACACTCCATGTAGACGAGTATTCTATGCCAAATGTGCAAGAACGTCATTATCTGATTTTTATGCACTATGTTATGTTTTCTGTGCACACCATTATTTTCACACACTTTGGTTTGTATTAACTGAAGATCATTTTGTTTCCTTCTTACTCCATTGCATAGTTTCTGCACGCCTCATTCTAGGACCAATTTATATAGTGTCAGGCGGTCCTCTTCTCCACCAGTGGTATGGAGTAAATTACTCTGCCGCCCTGATGGAGGTGCCGCTTCTGAATTTAGAAATGTCCACTGGCTTAGCGGACTTAGCGGACATTTCTAGCACTGGCAGGAACCGCTGTCATGGGGTTTCCTGTCAGTGCATTGTAAGTTTGACGGACGGTTCCGTCAACATGAAGGAGGCATCCAAAAAACTTACAATGTTTTTTTTATTTTCAAAAACAAAACCCCAAAGCAGGTTTTTCCTTTAGAAAATAAAAAAACTGTGTCCCCAGCCATGGAAGTGTCTTGCCATGGCGAAGGGGCATCGAGCACTTTTCAATGTAGCTTACCACCTGTTTTTTGTTTTTGATGGTGATGGTAATTTAACAATCAGCTGTATGTCCGCCCATCTAAATTAGGTGGGCGAACATACATCCCAAACCTTCGATTGCACTTTTTTCCGTCGGGGCGTCAGAGGGGTTTGGCTATGGCGGATATGAAGTAGTCTCTGCAGTTGTCAAACCTTTGGTCTGCCCAAATCTAAATCAATTCGGTGGACCATAATGTTGGTGGGGAGGGAACTCCATTGCCATTGTAACAGATTTCCCTCGCCACCAACATTTAAATCCGTCCTTCAGTTTCTGTGCATTCAATTCTGTCTTTTGTGTCTATTATTTTTCTGCAAATCCTTTCTCTGGATGCCAATCTGTTGTTTTACATAAAAATTTCTTTTTTATGACAACATTTTATTGAGATTGGCACAGTTGATACACCTGACATACCATAGAGGATCGCATGTAACAAAAAGAAAAGCGACTAATAGAGCCCTCAATAGAACATTACAAGTTAGTAGAAATAAGCATAGGAACAAAACAAAATCCACTTCTACCTGAGTCCAGCCAATGGATGATACTGAACCTCCTTTGGCTGCCTCTGCAGTCCCTGTGACCCTGCTTCAGCCTCAGCCTTCATAGGACCGAAGTTCCTCCTCAAGGGAGTAGCCAAGATAATAAGGTCATTTCAGGACAATGCCCTGGTATTGGCCCTATGCAGCCCAAATTTTGTAATGTTTAAGAGGGCAACCTCTGGCCTTGTATATAGGAATTTCCATACTCGTGCAACGGTCCAGCCCCTGTTTGCACTATTTCAAGGATGAAGGGTCGCTGTCTTTCCAGGCCCTGGCAATGTCCCTCTTTGCTATCACCAAACCTAACCACAGCAGGGTGGTGGGGTATCTGTCCGCCGCTATCTCTTCTCTAGTGTAAAGGAGGACTAACTTAGGATCGTGAGGCAAGGCCCAGCCCAACACTCTCTCAAGACAGGCCAACACTCCCTCCCAAAACGGGGCCAATCGAGCTCATGCCCAGGTTCTGTGGAGGAAGTTGTCATGATTTGCTTCCTGCGCTCTCGTGCCCACCACCAGGGGGCCAAATTGTGGGACATCTACAGTGTTCTAATAAGCTTCCAGACCTTTCCCTGCATGCATATCCTGACTTCCTGCCATTTGGATGCTATTTGGAAATTGCCATTGATGGAGTCTGGGCTCACTTACTCAGTACCACTTACTCGACTGACTTTTTGTGCGACTTGAGAGGTGAGGAGAAAAACATTTTAATCCAATATCCAAATACAGTGTAGCCAACGTGATTACACAATAACTCAATTTGAAACCAAGTCTCAAGTTAATAAGTTTTATTCCAGATTCAAATTCAAAAACAGATTAATATAAACCAGTCAAAGCATAATAGTATAGAAGTACAATGCAATTAGGATGAAGCCAAATCTTTGAAAGGAATTCACTCTATATAAGAAAAAGAAAACCACTAGTTCAATAATTGTGATGTAAGTAATAAGGAAACCTGAACTTTGCATCCGATTGCATCAATTTGTCATTAAAGATAAGCATGGACCCCCTATCTGTCCCTACTTTACTCTACCCCAAAGTGATAACCCTAAACAAAAGCAAGATTAAGGTAAGAAGAAAAAGGAATAAAGGCGTCAGCCATCAGAGTCTTCTGTAAAAGAAGCTCCAACATGGGTCATGTAGCATACAGCAACAGATGTCAATAGAGGTCTGAACCTCAAGGCTCCCTAAGCCAGAATGCTATCTATCCCTCACTACGTTACATTATAACATCAGTTGCATCCAAAGTACGTCCCACAAATCCACTTAGTACTTTTCCATATTACCAGCACACATTGGCTTCTTCACACCATCTTGCTATTCCCATAAATCGTTATTACAGCTGTCCTGGGTCACGCCTACTTCTCCCATGAGAACTCGCCTCCCATCTTGTTATCTCTCTCCTTGTACCAGTTGCCGCTTTACATGCCTCACTATCTACTAAAAAAAGATTTTTTTTCCTTCTAACGAAGCCTTGTTCACCTGCATTTCTACTGCAAAGATAAAATATGAATTTGAATGTTAAACTGAAACGTGAGCTTCAATCCAAATGCATCTCAGGCCCATGAGTTAGGCTAAGTTAACAAGTGCACGGGTTAAATTTATGTGCACTCTTTTACACACAAATAAATCAAAATTTCTTAACACGTACCTTTAGAGTTAATACAGTAGTAATATGATTATTCAGTTAGAGGTTTAAGCACATGAACTTTCATTTAGTAAACACAGCACTATTTCTCTTGTCTGTGGACACGTTCACAAACATTTTCACGAAGAATCACAATCCTATCAGTTACAGTTCTAAACATGTATATAAATT
Organism: Calotriton arnoldi; assembly: GCA_963921515.1. Lineage (NCBI taxonomy): Eukaryota > Metazoa > Chordata > Amphibia > Caudata > Salamandridae > Calotriton > Calotriton arnoldi. The sequence continues at coordinate 1,561,905 of CAWUFW010004096.1, forward strand.
GCATTAGATTGCAGGGATGTCTTTATATATATGCCATTCCACTATTTCTATTATTGACATTAGTCACACTGAATATATGTGAGTGCAGACTACCTTTGGCTATAATGCACTCCTAACATGTTTTTTTGGGGTGGAGTCAATTTGACACTTCTCCAATATCGATTCCCAATCCATGCCAAGTTTTGTGGAAGCTAGTCTGCTCATGCTTGAAACTCCATTACCTATAATCCCATGCTCACTGCTCCCTCTCCACCCCTGCAGGTCAAGCATGGGTGGAGGAATTCAGCACACCTGTGGCTGGCAGCTGCTAGCCTGCACACACCTGAAGCATGTGATTAGTGTGAGCTCTTCTAAGCCCCAGCTCCATTCAGTCCAGCGTTGGTCATTGTAGTTGTGTTCATGCGAGACCGACCCTTGATTCCTGATCCTTAGTTATTCCTTGTTCCTGACATTGCACTGTCTTCAGTGCTACCTTGAGTCCTGGGCTATAGCTATTCCTTGAACAAGCACTGCCTGCAGTGCTAACTTGTATCTTTGATTCCTGAACCAGCACTAATCCAGTGCACCCTTGAAGCCTCCCTCCTTCTCTATTTATCTTTACCCAGTACCTGATTTTCTTCCCATCACCTTTGTTCCAGTTCCCAGTTTGCTGTCTTCCTTTTCCTGCTGTCTTGCTTCTAGTTCCCTTGTATGTTTGTTACTAACTTTCTGCCAGTGTGCCCTTTGTTTTCCCTTATTTTCTGTTAATCGCCCCTCCTTGCTAGTTCCTTGTCTATTGTGGTTGTGTATTTAGTTCTACACCCTTGCTGTTACTGCCTTGCGTGTTCCTGTTTGATCGCCAGGATCCGTGGGCTCAGCTGAAACCTAGGTTGTGCTTCTTGTCCACTGTGAGTATTATCTTTGGGTTACTTTTATATTATCACCATAGGCATCAGCTTCACAGATACTTCCTTTGCATGTATATCCAATATATGGGTATTCGCAGTCAGTATATGTAACAGCAATTGTGGGTGAGGAGCTTACTGAACTTCAGTCCTGCCGTCTGGATTCTGGAGCATTACCCCACATTCCCTTTATTGTTAATGTATGTGTATATATGTATGTGTATATATATAATATATATATATATATATCCAAAACCTCGCCACTTCTGTCTCCTCTGAGGAGAATAACGAGAGCAGACCCAATTTTCGTGCTGGTTATTTTATTGCTCACACCTCTCCGCCATCATATATATATAGATAGATAGATAGATGGATGTATCTAGATAGATAGATGTATCTAGATAGATAGAGGCATATAGATAGATAGATAGATAGATAGATGCATCTAGATAGATAGATAGATATGTTTATCAAATATTTTTAACATTTTGGTCTCTTATTCTATATTTGTATATACATATGCATGCATCTATATTTGAGCAAATTATATCTATTATGGATCATATTATATTGCGTATTTTATATGAATTGCCATGTATGTTGAAGTATTTGAAGGTGGAATACAATAATATCATTGATGGTATCGGTAATACCATGAGATTCATAAATAAGTATAACTTCAACAACTTCACTGAGTCTTAATCCACAAACTTATCACACTGGGTATTTAAACCTCATAGAACGAAATGTGATACTACAAATAATGAAGAGCGTAATGTAAAATGTATAATATTAAATGAATAGAAACAAACACAGTAGACACCAAGTAAACCATCATTTAGCTAGAAACTTACTCTGAATTGGTAACTGGGGCTCCAGTACCTTCATTTAATTGATTATAAAGCAACAGCTGTAGCAATTTTAATGCTAAGACAAATTGGCATTATGCGATTTATTAAGATAAATAACACTGGTATTTTTAACATATTCTCACGTTAGCACTTTAGCACTATTTTGCACAATGTTTTTTTTAAGCGTAAGGAGTTTTGACATAATTAGGAACTTTAAAAATATATCGGCAATAACATACAATTTTAATAATAATAATGAAGAATATAAGGAATAGCATTCAGGAATATGGGGAATAATTTTACTACATGAAATTTACCACCCAAGTTTGAGTTTGTTAAAATGTAAAAGTTCCTCTAAAAAATGCTTACAAAATGCTTTTTATAAAATGCCTTTTATTCAAATGCTTTTTACAACATGCTTTTTATAAACTTAAATTATACAGTCTTTCGTTCATGTTTGTGGTATCGAAATATCACGTGTCAATGATTACACTTGCACTAGTCACTTTAAATAGCCTATGAAAATGTAAAACTATGTCATGTGATCAAGGCCCGAGGAAGGGCTGAAACGCGTCATGGCGACTTGCACTATTAAATATTTATGAGCACCGAACTTTGTGGTCCGTACCCGTTTTTACCAAGGATTGTGGTGGAGAGAAACGGTAATACTTGGATATATATATATATATATATATCTTGCATGTCTGACCTGGGTGTTAGTTAGTCTGAATACCACGTCGCCTCATGAATGCCTGTCCATTCTGAGCCTTTACTCTCTTATCCCTTTTACGGAGATTCACCTTTGGCTCCCTTCTCTCTTTGTGATCTTGGGCAGCTCCGTACCCAGTATTCTGCCTACTTTGCCTTCCCTCCCACCAGTTCTTGCCAGAGTTCCTGACTGAAGTCCCCACTTTGCGACAGGCATCGCAAGAAAATCGGTGTATCCACTGACCCCATTTTGTACAATTTCTCCTAAGTGTAGTAAACCCTGTGTAAGTATCTTGACTGTATTAGGTGGAACTGTGAGGCAATTGCTGTCTCACGGGGAGAGGCGCAGATCTCCCTCCAGTCATCGTCCATAAGGTGCTCCATGTCCCCCACCCAGGCCTCTCTCAGCCGATCGAATGAGTCTAGTGTGTTGAACACTAGTGTTTGATATACCAGTGAGACTTTGGGATCACTTAGTTCCTCCAAACGTATTTTGGCCTGTAAGGGAGTATGGGCCAGTAGATCTGTGAGCCCCTTGATATGTTGGTTGAGAGTATGTCTTAATAGTAGGTATCTAAAAAATTGCGAGCAACGTAAGTCATATTCTTCTTGTAACTCAAGAAAGGACTTCATTGTGGCCCCCGACAGGATATCCCCCAACTTACATTTGTCAATGGTATCCCAGGATTCGACACCCTTCAAGGCCGTAACCTGTAACAGCCAAGTCCCATGCCATAACAGGGTTTCCTTTGACAAGTGTCCATTCCAGCCAAGGGCTCTGTGATTGCCCCACCAGATCTGAAGAGCCACTTTTGTGGCTACCAGCAGGAGTGCGAGGGGATCTCTCTTTTCTACCTAAATATTTCTTGGTTACATGTGCACCTCTTTTAGTTGTGCCCCTTATCTGTTTTCTAAGCATTTCGTTCTGTTGTGAGTGTATTCCATCTAGATTTCCTGCACACTATTCTGCTTTGTGCATTCTTTGTTCTGTTTTCTGTGTATCGGATATGCTTTCTGTGTGTGCTATAATTTTCTGTACAGCTGCTGAAAGTAGAAACAATTTACTCTTTTATATATTTTCGACTCTCAAAGATCTTTATCCTTTGTTTGTTAATGATGTGCTTAAATTATATGGCTGCAATTAGAAAAACGCATTGACTATCATGTTATGTTCAACTTAAGAGGCGCTGCAATTTTACCGTGAAGAATTAAAACTATCTGTTTTATATGTTATTGAAAATGTACATTGTAAGAAGCATATTTCTTTTTATCAAGTATGCGCTCTAAACCTTCTCTTCTACCTGTATGATTGAGAAGCTGGTATTTGTCGATTTTATTTCTAACATAATATGGCTACAACTATGTAATGATTCTTCTTTTAATCTTTTTTTCTTGCACTTGGCAGTATTGTTGATTGATTGATCTGTATACTGCTGTTTTTGTACTCATGCTGTTTTGTGTGCTATACTGTTTTCCCAACCCCCTCATTCAATTTCCTGTACAACCTTTTTTAAAGACATTTAATAATGCATTTATAAGTAATCAAAAGCAAGATGTAAATTGTAAAGCAAAAAGAGCAGTTCCCATGTACAGTAGGATCATAGCATACTAAAATATAGTTAGTTATCATTATGCACAAATAATATTATTCTGGTTTCCAATTGCATCTCAACACAGGCTGATCAGCACACACGCGATAAGTTGACGACATGGTCCCTTATGTTAATCTCTCCTCGCTTTCGGCTCTGCCAGCCTATACACATATCCATCTTTAGTCATGGCAGTGTGCTTGAGTTTTTTGTGTTGACATGCATACACTGATGTCTTTGAGGTCATTAGTTCCCATTAGTCTTCGAGCTTCTCCTGGCAATAAGACACATCTGCAAACCAGTCCTTCACTCGCGGGTATGTATACCGTTGTGTGCCACCTTTCAACAGCCAAGAGTTCAAGGAGTTCCTAACTCACCTGATTGTCAAGCATCGAATGAGAACACTGTTGTGGCCTCAAACCAATGATGTAGTTGAAAGATTCACGGGCACTCTCAAAAGAGCGGTGCAGAGAACCTCAATGGAAGGGACGGACATGAATCCAGCACTATTTCAAGTCTTGAGAGCTTATCGCTCGACCCCTCACTCTACGACAGGAGAGAACCCTGCCACTCTCATATTTGGGAGAGCGATTAGGTCAAAGATTCCTCATTGGATGGCAGAAAGGCATGTGGATGTTGAGAAACTTCACAGCATCGATGCCTCTCACAAAGATAAAAAGAAGGCATATGCTGATAAGTGTCGACATGCTTGAGAAACGGCACTTGACAAAGGAGATTGGGTGCTAGTGCAGTAAAGGCAATGATGGAAGACGGAAACCCCATTTGCCGTTGATCCTCTATAAGCAGCGGAACGAAAGGGACACATGGTAATGGCAACACGGCCAGTTAAATCCATAACCAGAAATGTGTCACATTTAAAACAGAGACCCTCAGACTCATCAAATCCTGATGCACGAAGGGCATCTCAAACACACCTGCCTCCTGTCCCAGGACCACAGTCTGAGACATCCAGTGGTGCTCTACCTCTTCAGCCTGTCACCAGGCGGTCTGGAAGGTCAGTGTGTCCACCTCACAGACTAACTGAATAAATGTTGTCTGAACATTTGGACGCCTAGCGCTCTGTTTAACTGGGAGGGAAGTGTAGCCTTGTGCACTAGGACCATGCAGGGCACTCTACTGTACCTCTGGGAAAGGAAAGGGGTCATAGCTGGGGCATGGCCTGGGAAGGAAAAGGTAAATGACATGGGGAAAAGGGAGTAGGGGGTCCATACCGAGCTAAATAAAGAACTCGATCCTCATACAGCGTGCCCATGTAATTTCACATTGTTCCCTAATCAACAGTGATTTTCCCCATATCTGCAGGATTTGACCAACTATTCTGTTGTGAGACAATTTTCTTCACACTCCAGTAGTCAGGACAACTGTAAAAGAGGCACTTTGGGCTGGGATCTGATTAACTGTCTTTTTGTCAGGAGAATGAAAGTTAAGTTGAAGGGACTAAAAAAAGGTAGTTTTTCAGCACACTGGAAGGAATCAAACTATTTAAGTAACATTGTTTAATGATTAACTAGAAGAGGATGTCTAACACAGAAGCAACATGAATTTACCAACACACCTCCTTCTAAAATGCTTACAAATGTGTTTTTTTTATTCTGCATTGTGTTTTCCTCTGCAATTCAATTACACTGATCAAAAATATAAAAAACATTTTAAAGCAAATGTCACATCCATTAACTGCTAGGAATTCAGAGTTTAACTTCAACTCCCAGGGTGCATAGCGGAGGTTCTATATTTGAGTGAGAAAGCAGCACACAGAGGAGAGAACAAGAAAACACATGCACTCCCATGGAGTGCTGAAAGAGACAGAAAAGTAGGTCTTTGCATGTGAGCAGTGGATGTGTAAGAAAGTGCCCCTTTTCATGGTCACCTCGCCCCCCTCCCACACACTTGTTGCTCCTATGCTGATGGTTATGACTCTGAAAGTGCACTGGAGCCTGCTGCCCAGTCCCCAGTGCCAGTGCTCTCTCCAAAAAACTGATATATGTAAATTGATAACCCCAATGTGCAAGGGCTTTAACCCCATTATAAGTCCCTTGTAAATGGTAGCAGTGGTGCCCAGGTCATGGGAGTTAAAGGGGTCACCAGAGCCTAAAGCATGGTTTGTGCCACCCTGAGTGACCCACGCAAGCAGATTACAGCCGTCCTGCCACTGCAGGAGCAGGGCAAACTGTTCAAACTCGACTTTGCCCCCACCATGAGCCCAGGAGGCAGGGTGCATTATATTAAAGGTGAGGACATATATACGTGAAAGCTTATATGTCCCTATAGTAGCCTTTTCCTTTAAGGGCTACTGTAAGTGATCAAAGTCCATATGATAACATGGGCTGGCACCTGGGCAAACTCAAAGTTGCCAGTTAAATTATCGTACCACCAAAATATGTCATGTTTGGTATCTTGTACATGATTCTCGTGTCGAGGTCGATGTGGCATGCACCAAGGTGGCTACATTAGAGGTTGCCCACCTAGTTGCAACAGCCTTTTCTATGCTCTGGCTGGTACCCAGCAGCTACTGCCGCCAAGATAGAAATCTGACTCCCTGCTAGGAGGTGTGAACACTGTTAGGAGTCAGAAACAATGGCCTGGACATGAAGGGACACCTCCCTCCCTGACAGCATAGCTAGTGAAGTGGCACATCAAGGCAGTGAGCTTCAAAGCTTACGCTGCCTGTGATATGCAACCAGGCTGCCTCCCAAAGGAGGAAACAGCCCTCCCCTGCCTCCAGGCACATTTTCACCTGGGCAGGTGGGAAAATTATGTAGTCAGGAGGTGTACACCCCCAGAAGGCTAGCAACACGCAGCCGCGGCCCATGCAGGTAAGAGCGGTGGGGCAGTGAGGCTGGGTGGGGGGGGATTTTGACTGACGACGTCGAGGGAAAATTAATTATTTATTTAATTTTCCCTCGTGGCCGTCTGTCAAATCCCCCCCAACCCGGCCCCACCGCCCCACTGCTCTTACCTACACGGGCCGCTCCTGGCAACACGTCTATGTTGGACTACATGGTCGGTACAGCTGAGAAAGGTTTCTGGAATTTTTAAAAGTGGCAGAATAGAGGGTTCTGGGTAGCAAAGGTGACACACATCCCCAGATGTGGTCACCTTAGGGACAGATTAGCCGCTGGGGCTAGTAGCCCATTGCCCACTAGCACCCACAACCATAACAACCCTAAATCTCGGATTTAAGTGACAGTCCTGGCACCAAAACCTCAGTTTTGATCTGAATTGCAACAGAAAAACGAGTCTGCGACAACAGTAACCAGACAACCAAAGGTGCGAGACTCTGCACCATGGCAACCATACTGAAACTGTGTATCAAAAGAGGGGACAAGAGGGCTTTTGTCAGGTCCAGCATACATGCCCGGGACAACGTTCAAAGAAGAGGGTATGCAGTTCCTATGTAGAGTAAGAGACAAGGATAGAGAGATACACCTGATTAACTCAAGGGGGTAGGAATAACCCACAGAGGAAGTGGGGAAGGGGGAATTCCTCCCTTCGGAACTAGGGTCCTCACACACCCAGCCAGCTAGGTGTCATGCTTAATCATTGGGCCTGCTCCTCGTCGGGTCGGCGCTGCAATACCCAACGGGCACCCAATGAGGGGCTCTTTAGCGGAGATCTTTTGTTCCTGCCGTTTGGTGCACTGGGGGTGAGGGGCGTAGCTCGTGTAGATGTAGTGCAAGGGTGAAGGAAGTGTTTAAAACAGGTCAGTTAGTCCTGAAACAAATTTTATTCTGGTAGGTAAACTGCCTGATTAAAAACTAAGGAGTAGGGGATATCCAGGGACTATATGTCTAGATGTCTGCACACTACTCTCAATAGGTCGACATGTTTCTTGCCTTCGGTGTCAGGAGGATCAGTGGCAATTCTTCAGGACCAAAAAAATGATTATAAAACTATGTATACACTGTGGTGAGGGAAACCTACCTCCCACGTTGTAATGCTGTCGGTAAATACCCACAAAGGTTGAGGAACCTAAATGTCTAACAAGTTATGCCTCATCAGTATCCGGCGGGAAATGGACAATACAAATTGGTGTCCAGCAATCCATTGAATGCGCGTCTTGTGACCTACCCCTGCCGACTCTGCACCATGGCAACCATACTGAAACTGCAATACTGCGACTTGTCCGGGGCCAAAGACCGGTTCCCGCAGACAGAGGGACCCCTTTAAGAGCCAAGGGCAACTCGAGACTCCCTTGGGCTAGTGGCACTAGTCCCCTACAGTCCGCAGGTAAAAACCCCATACTGGAATCAAAGAATCACTGGTTATTGGGCCCTCCGAGGAATCGCCCAAAAGTAGCTGGTCCAGTGCGTTGTGGGAAACAGTCCTGACCTCCAGCAAGTTTCAGGCAGGTACCTTTGTCTTCCTGGCCTCCGGATGTCGAATTAACATCTTGCTGACCTTACTGCTGCAAAGGATTGTTGGTGGCCACTCTGGCAACCAACCCCTTTACTTGATCCTATAACATGAGGGAACTCTGCAGCACCTTCAAACGACCACAGCAGTAGCCCCGTTGTTGGATTTTGTACCCGTTTCTCCTCCAGCACTGTCTAAGCGGCAAAACCAGCTCCTCCGCGGCTCCTGCTTCAGCACCAAGGACAGCCAGGACACCTCTGCACCCGGGCCTCTCGAGCCAGGTAAAATTGAACTGACTGTTGTGGCTTGGTCCTGAGACCCGCATCAACTTAAGCCCCAGTGGGTTCCACACAACTCGACCTGCAAGTGACCGATTGGCACTTGTGCTTTTTACCGTTGACCGCAATGCTAACATTTTGCAGTATTGATTTGCACTGATTGTACTTATCCGATTGACTATGTTTTGGTGTCTAAATTTATATAAAAATGTTTATAAATTAGTGTTGGATTTCTTTCGAGTCATGTCAATTACTTATCGTCTATGTTGGTACTCTTAAATGCTTAACACATGTTCCTCTAGTAAAGTCCGAATGCTTTTTGCCACTCTACTAGGACTGAGCTAAGGATTTAATTTTGCGAATCCAAGGACCATCTTTGGAGTATTCAGTATCTGCTAGTGTTGTATTTGAGTGGCAGGGCGGGTGAGGGGAACAAAATTTAAAAAAAAGAAGAAAAAAAACGCACCTGCAGCCGGCCATGTTGCGCTCTTCTGCTCCTCTTCTCGCAGGCAGAGGCTCCCAGACTCCACTGCGGCCAATCCTGGCGCTGCTCTTATGTTATGAGAGCAGCGTCAGGATTCGCCTGAGCGCTCTGGATTTGCACTCCCAGGGAGACTGGGAGCCTGTGCCTGCTCTCTCCAACACAGCAATGCAGCTGGTGTTTGGAGAGAGCTTCAATGCGCATGACGGTGTGGCCGGCCTGAGAAGGCCGGCCAAACTGTCACTCACACTGATCACAGTGCACTACCACTCCTCCTGCCATCCCCCATGGCCCCACCTCCAAAGATTCGGTAGGAAAGGAAAAATAAAACGATAATAAAACGTGTTTATCATTTTATTTTTCTTTCTGCCATTGTGTGGCAGCTGGTGGAGGCGACGCTCCTCCGCCATAGCGGAGGACCCATGGCGGGGGTATTGTAAGAGTTTTACATTGCATAGTGAACCCTAACCAGCATCACTACATAATACTCCACTTTCCTACAGGTTGGATAAAGTCATCCAGTCAAAAGGATGGTAATTTAATAAGAAGCAAGCAAAAGAGACTGACAAGAAAGCCAACCAATGGTCTTGCCCAGAGCCCACATTAAGTATTGGGATTACTCACAATAGGTTCTCAACGACATACAGATAAAAGTCTTGTAGGCTAAATCTAACTAGGCGCAAAATCTAAGGAGTGTTACGAAAAATATGGGCACTAAAAGCACTGCAACGCGTCCCTCCACAAAGATCACATTCTGAATGAATGGCAGGTGGAATTGAGACTAAAGGACTGAAATCCTGCCCTTGATCCATCAGGCATCTCCAATTCTCTACACCATTGTAGTACTTGCCCCAAAATCTCAGCTCAACAGACTGGACTGTGCACAGAGGAACCTGGTGAAAAGGGAAACCCTCTGGGCTACTGCGGCTGCAAGGAGGCCAATGCTGACCAGTGGTGCTGGACAACACAATCAGGGAATACTTTCTGCAGGCTAAGCACCAGTGCTTAATTTGAGCAGGTGGTTTCCAGTGAACCGGTATATAATTGCTGGCACCAGCACTTAATTGCCGGAACCGGAACTTATGACAGCTGCCACATGGTGGCGCTGTTTGTGTAATTTAAAGATGAGGAGAAAAAAAAGTTGTTTGTTAATTCAATAAACATTAAAAACAACTAATACCTGCCACTCAAGCCATTCTTAAAGCTCTGGCGGCCTCGAACAGTATGAATTGTCACACTTGTAGCAGTGTGATGGTTAGTAGTATTGTAAGTACAGTGGCAATGTGTGGTGCAAACTGCAGTGGCCTCTTGACGAGGACCCAGGCACTTATTTTTTTTTTTACAAATTAAGCACTGCTAAGCACCTCACCTCTGCAGATCCAAGTCCACTCTTCGGCAAGTTTGGTCCGTCCGTGGATTTAAAAGTTTTATTTCAGCTTCTGAATATCACTGTATACATGTTATGATGCCTAATGAGAAAGAAGCTATTTTTAAATGTTGCGATGAAAACAAGACCATTTGTTCACAAGGCAAAGTTATAAACATATTGCTAGAAGATGTTTTTATCTTAAGGAAAGCTTTAAAGATCGGCTCTAACAAATAATACATCGTTAAAGCATTCTACAATTGAAAACCCCAAACCCCAAAGATTTTGAAATGCAGCTATTACGTAGGTCCCTTTAAATAGTTGACGCTATCTGCAATGTGAATGGCTACTTACAAGCACGTGTTTGTGCATCCTGAAAGTATAACACTGTTACCTCTCAGTTGTATAACCTCCACAAATGGCACCATTCTGCATCCTTAATTCAATGGATGATGAGCACCATTTTGTAATTTTTTTTTAATTCTACATACCTTACAAAGTGGTGAATACCAGGCGGGCCTGTCTTTTCTAGATGGATATGCGGTATTTAATGATGTGGCAACAGCTTTTACCTTTAAGGTTGTTTTTACCACTTGTCCCCAGTGTTACAAACCACACAAATGCAACAATCTTTTGGGTGTTTACGTTGTTGTAGGCCTAATATGTAAGCTGAGTTACCACATTATCCAAAACAACTACCCTCACCTCGGCCATTATATTGTACAAATATGAGTGGCTGGAGATGGATAAAATCAAAAGAGGAACTCATTTGTTTTATTATGTTTAACATTGGCATAGAAAGCTCTATGTGGCGAAGCTCTAATTAAGTGGCCGACGTAGTCCCCTACCATCAGCCCTCCAGACTCTCACCTTCTAATAAAGAAACTACGTATTCCAAGCTGGCATAGCTCCAAGTTTGTGGTGAGGAATCATGGAAATAGTGGGTGCCAAGCAATGAAATGAATTACCAAGAGCCACCAGACAAGGCCTGACAACTTTCAAATGAAAACTTAAACGTCTTCTGCTGCAATCAGGCCAATGGAGCTGGGCTATCTCCTCCGGCTTTGATTTTGCAATATCAGTTTAATTTTTATTATCTGTGTGTTTTTTTGTTGTTTTTATGAATGGCCTCTAGACCATTGTGTTTCCTGGCATTGCTGCAGTAAAAAAACGAATAACGTAAAGAAAATTAAAAATGATTTTTTTTAACAGTCGGATAAAGTATATGAGGTGCACGCACCAACATCGTTTACCTACCCGTGGGTTGATTTTATTATTCTGAAAAAGTATGGGAGAACCTCATACTTCAATTCAACCTAAATTATTGGATCAATACCTGTCATGACGCTCTAGTTTCATCACTATTCTGTTGTGTATTAGCCACCCTTAGAGTAGCGATATTCTAACATACACCGCACACTATGCCTGAAGCATACATGCCAACATTTTAGAAGAGCAAAGTGGGAGATTAAGGAAAAATAATCGGGAGAATGGGGCCTTGAATCGGGTTCCTGTCATGTATGGGCTTTGCAAGTGTGCTGCTGCAGGATCGGACATTTGAAACGCAAATGCACGTTTTTTTCTTACCTTTCAGAAGCATGGAGTGCAATGGCAGGCAGAAAGAGGATGATGCAAGTGTTGTGCACTGGCCTGCAGGAGCAGGTTGCTGGCAGTGCATACACCACGTTACACAATACCAAACCCTGTCAGCTGAAACCCCCGAGTAAATCGGGTTTTTGCTTGAAGGAATCGGGAGGCAGGAGACTAGCCTTGAAATCGGTAGTCTCCCGCCTGAATCGGGAGGGTTGGCATGTCTGCCTGAAGGGCCACTCACCTCTGCTTAGAACTTACGGTGGCAGACAGCGAGAACTATGCTGCAATAACCCAGTAGCGGCTGATGTCCGGGCAAAGTGTCGGGGGGGAGGGGACCAGGGACGACGGACAAACAAACAAACAAAAAATTAAAAAGCTTACCTGCCGCATCGCCGATCGTCCGCTCCTCTCTGGCTCCAGTCCGCTGCAGGCACAACCTCCCAGACTCCCCTGAGGCCAATCCTGATGCTGCTCTCATGCTGCCGGTACCATGAGAGCAGCATCTGGAATGGCCCTGAGAGCCCTCAATTTGCGCTCCCGAGTAGACTGGGAGCCTGTGCCTGCTGTCTTCAACCCGGCAACACAGCTCAGGTTGAAGACAGCTTCAATGCGGAAGTCAGTTTGGCAGTCCTGAGACGGCCGGCCAAACCCACATGCACACTGAAGGCAGTGTGTCGAACCACTCCCCTCAGTGCCTGTCATCCCCCGAAATAAAACTATAATAAACCCGGGTTTATTACCGTTTTCTTTTTAAATTTTTTTAGGCTGCTGTTGGGGGGGGGGGCAATGCTCCTCCGCCATAGTGGAGGAGCAGGCGTGGCAGTAACCGCACCAGGAGATATGCAGGTTGGTGCTGGTTCAAGCATATCCGTATCGCGGTGGCCATCTTGGCTATATGAGTATATAGGGGTGCTCCCAGCATGGATCTGCGCTTGCTATTCTGTGTCCGTCCTGCAGATTTCTACATTCTAGATCTTTGGTGGAGGTGGAGGTCGGCAGCACGGCTCGTGACCTGAAAGCTGTTGGTACCCCGCTGTTGGAGCCAGGCAGTCCCATTTATTGGAGCCGATGAGGATTGTAGTGGCCTCATCTGAGCACGGCCGGGGATTTCAGAGGCCCTCAGGGGTTTTTGTGCCGCTGCTCGGTGTGGACGACTCTTGCCAATAAGACAGTGCTAATGAGGCGCGGACCGCCTCCAACATCCAGCTAAGTAGTCTGGCTGTTTGTGTGCCGTGTGCTTTCCTGTTCTGTTTTCCGTGACTTTGTGTTGGTGTCAGGCTTCTTTATTATTTCTGGTTAACTCCTTGTGGCCTTTCCTGTTGCCTCAGGCAGTATCGAGGCAGGAGAAAATAAAGGCTAGAAATATAGCATATTTGCTATGTAATGCTATGTGGAGGTGACATTTTAACTCCTTCTTTTGTTGCCAAGTCTCTACAGGGCATGTGAGTGATCCCTTGCACATGAGTGATTGACATTTATGAGTGGCCAGTGGAAACACTCAGTTAATGTTTCCTCTCTCTCTGTTCACTATATGTCTCACATGTATGCTGGTGACTCCTAGCAGATGCTATCCCTAGGACAGAACCCTGACGAGGCAACAAGGGAGGTTCCTTCCCATGGCAGAGGATTACCAGTCTGTTGTTTATTATTTTATCCACTCCCCCATTCCCTTGGATGCGCGATTTGGGAATCTGTGCCTATCTGGTCTCTGGTCGAACACCAAGGGGAGTGGTAGGACTGTCTTCATGCAATCGTTCCCGCCAGCAGGTCAAGCCAGGTTAGTGCTAAAGACTTAAAATACTAACTGGTGTGACAGTTTGTGACAATCCGTCAATAAATTTGTATTTATTTTATGATGTTAATCTAGTTCTGTGGATCTTGCCCAGCATCCAAATATTGACCAAAAGTTCAGCATAATTAGGAAAGAATATGCCTGTCAGAAACATTCTTTTTTGTCATTCATTAATCCATTATATTCATGTGATTAAAATAATAAAATCACTGCAAACTTATCACAAAATGAATCCAATAATGTAGGTTAAATCGAAGTATGAGGTGCTCTCATTCGCTGCCTTTTTTCAAATTAAAGTAAACGAAGTACGAGGATTTGCTAAAGTCTCTTGAGACATCTATAGTTGGGGCGATATGAACACTATACAATTGTATGCAATCGTTTAAGACTATGGCCGATACTGAGAAATGTACTACTACAATTTCACATGGCTGTATTCTTATGCGAACAATAGGAAATTAAACCCCTTAGGACATTAATTGATATTTTAAAGTCCACAATGAATCCTTTGGCTTGATTAAATGCCAATGCTTACTCTCCTAGGAGAATTGAATTTCCCTTTCTTCCCCACATAGTTGAGGGAAAGCTAATATTCTCCTTATGTTGGACATGTGCTAAAAGTAATTTCAACTTTTTTTATTGCTTTGTTTTTATTAGTTAAGCTACATCATGAATATATTCTTCTTTATTAATTGAGTTTCAACTTCATTCAATACTGTGAAAAACTCAACACTTAATAAACCTAAATATAGTTCAGCGCTTTGCCATTGTGTGTGTATATCTATCTAAATTTTGATATTAGTGCTATGTATCCTATGCATGCTCTTTCGTATAGAGAAGAATATTACACATTATTACATGGCTTTTACAAGTTTTACGACATTTGATCTTATCATGTGTTTCAGGGCGCGAGCTTGTCTCCAGCAGGGATTTGCAGCAGTAAAGTATCCCAGCATAGTGCTGTTCACGCATTACCTTGGTCTGTAATATTTCATTAAAATTCAAATTTTCACTTCTCCACTGTTTCATCCAGCTCTTGGCTGAATGTGAGTTAAGCGTAAACAAATGACTGCGTATAAGCACAGTGAGGAGCAGTGACGGCTCCTCCGCTAAGGCAAAGGAGTGCCGCACCACTGCATTTTTTGCAGAGGAAAAAGGAAAAATAAAATGATAATAACACCATGTTATTATCATTTTATTTTCCCTTTGTCATGCAGCTTTATGGGGTGGGGCTTAGCTGTCGTCACAGCCAGCAAGGGGAGGAATGGTGGGTCCTTAAGTGAGCATGATGGTATGGCCGGCCCTATTGGGCCGGCTAAACAGTCCTGTGTACTTTGCATGTTCCCCACCAGGCTGCATTACACAGCCTGGTGAGGAAGATGCACAGGCTCCATGTCCCTGTCTGAGCGCCGATCCATGGCGCTCAGACCAATCACAATGCTGCATTGAAGTGTTGTGATTGGCTTACGGGAGCCTGTGTTTCCTGCCTCAGAAGACGACGCGAGGCGGCGGTCAGGCAGCAAGGCAAGTCGCATTTTAATTTATTTTTCAATCCCCCCCACCTCACCCATGCAAATCCGTGGCAGCCGCCACTGGTGAGGAGGAAAGGTCAGAGAAATACACAACATGTGGCACTTGACTTTGAACCACAGCCTACACTTGAACATTTTTTTAGTCTTCGTACCAGAATTCGCTACTTAAATTCTTAGCTATGTGGTGCTTGGGCTTCCACCTGGGCCTCTGCCCCTAAAAATGACTTCTAATCCATTTTTCTGAGCACATTAAATTATTTCTCAGGGATAAAAAGAGGCTTCTGGCAGTTCACAATGACATAATGAGGAGGTCAGAAAAAAAGTATATTGATGATTACTCCCTGCCCAAATGCATTCATCTAAGGCTGGAGGGCATCAAAGTTAACCCTGCTAAATGTCAGTCAGCTAACCTCTTGCTCAATTATCAGTGGGGAGAATTTGACCAACAGACATACTTACCAAAGACCATATTCGTCACAGATCCTGATAAATTATATAACTAACTTTTCATCTCTTGTTAAGCGGTTTACTGTTGAGGACTCATAGGTGATGAAGTTTGAAGAACATGGACTGTGAATATGCATTAAATCATTGCATGCAGAGGCATCTGACAAGTACACAGTCTTTTCTTTGTTTTAAAGTACAGAATCTTCTCACATGGATGTCGGTTCTTTCCTAATTTGTCTTCTGTGTTTTTCTTTTTGAATACGAATTATAAACAAGGTTCAAAGTGCCACACCGACCAATATCAGATAAGTATAATTGTCTTAACTATTCCTAAATGTAGAAGGTTGTTCCTACCTGAATGGCGATCCTGTTTATTTTGACTTACCACAGGAGCCAGGTTCCTTGCTTCTGGAAGATTCAACGTGGGATCTTCAAGGACCGAAGATCGGATGCCAACAGGACCACTATTACTCTCATGTAAGTGTGAAGCATGGGATTTTCTATGCTGCGGGTTTCCCTGGCCAAGAGCCAAAGACACAATGCTGCTTCTTTGAATTCTCTGTAGAACTGATGGTTAGCTGTGATTTATACAAGGCTGCAGCCAAGATGGCCACCAAGACTTGTGTGATCACGCGAGAGCTTGTGCAGATCCCTCCTAGAAACTGCGGATTCAAGTGAATTCTTAGGAGGTATGCTGTGTGTTGGTGTCCTCTTAAGTGTTAGGTGGGTTTCTGACTAATGGGGCCCTGTACGGGACTGACCCTCAATAAATTTTTATGTATCCTACCTACTGTTGTTTAAGGACACTCAAGAAAAGAACAGCTACCAGTTATACCAAAAAATTGCACTCCACCAACAAAGATTTTCTTTTTAACTATGCTACAGAAAAAATCCTGTGGTTACTGGTAGATTTAAAAACAAACACTGTAGAAGGCTAAAGGATAGGTATCAGTAATCTCTCAGTTCTTCACACCAGTGGTTCTTAACCTGTGGTCCACAGACCCCTAGGGGTCTATGTAGCCTACTCAAAAGGTTCACGACTGCTCCGAAAATTAAATATTATAAACAGATGAATAAAGTATAGATATATAAACAAGAAAAAGTTTTAAAATGCTCTGTAATATGAAGGAATTTGAAATTGAAAGCTAAAAATGAAGTTGGTATCCTTATTGTGATTCGTTAGAGCAATTGAACCAGCATTGGTATGTGCCAACAAAAAGAGAGCATGAAGTAGGAGCAAAAAAGACAAAGTGAAATGCTAGAATGTAGCGTATTGCTTCGTCCTTTGGAAATTATATTTTGAAAGCTCCAGCCTTCACTTTAAAATTTATATTTAAATGTTTGAATTGAATTTGTTTATGAAATAAAGAAAATATTTCATAATTTGCATGTTTGTTTGATGTGTAGTTGTTTCTGTTTTTTTTGCTTTGTATTGTTTTGAGGTTTAAATAGTCGAAATTTCTTAGGTGGGTGTCCCTGGCTTCAAGTACTGATTCAGTGGGGGCCCACAGAAGTCAAAAGGTTATGAACTGCTGCGTTACACCCTTAAAACATTTGGGGGCATATGTATCAAAGAATGGTTTTGCGATTCTCAAATAGCGATTTTTAGAGAATCGCTATTTGAGAATCGCAAAACGAGATGTAAATAAAAATTCGCAAATATTTTGCAATTCCATGACATTCCTTAATTGCGACTCGCAAATTGCAAGTCGCAATTAAGGAATACCTTCCCATTCATTCCTATGGGCCTAAAGGCCCATAGGAATGAATGGGAAGACATTCGCAATTTGCGAGTACCCATTAGGTACTCGCAAATTGCGAATGCATTTCAAGGGTGCAAGGGTGTTAAAAGGACACCCTGTTGCACCCTGAAATGTGCATGTGTGCACATGTGGCACACATACATGCCCTAAGAGCATGTATGTGCGCCACATGGCTCTTTGAAAAATGCAAAAAAGTGCATTTTTCAAAGAAATCGCAAATTACCACCAACTTAAAGTTGATGGTAATTTGCGATTCCTTAAGGCCAAATCGCACTTTTTTTGTGCTTCTTACATTGTATTTAAGGAATCGCAATTTGCGATTCCTTAAATGCATTCGCAAAATAGGGAATCGCAAATTTTGCGATTCCTTATTTTGGAAGTGGGTTTTTGTGTGATACATTGCACACTGCTAAATTGCGACCGCAAACGCTGCAATTCTGCAATTTAGCTTGATACATATGGCCCTTGCAATCTAGACCTTATTGTGAAAATGCCACTGTGTCAGCTGATCTAGGTAAAAATATAGCCTTCTTAAAAATGCTAGTCTTGGAAAGTCTGCAGCAAGGAACAACCATCTTAAGTTCAGTTTCTGATGATTTAGTGGCTGCAGTCAGTTTCAGAGATTGTATTATTTACCCTAAAAGACAACATCCTATTATCAGGGTGCGACTTCCAAATTCAGAAGAAGTAGCATCAACTGATTAAAAAGTTTAGTAATAAAGGTGCACCACTCCTGTCTAAAAAGTAACTGGCGAGGCCGTCAGGCATATTCAAATCAATGCAGTGGCGTAGCTAGCCCCGCAGCGGCAGCAGTGAAGAGCGGGGGGAATTTTCTCTGTTTGCCGCCCCCTCGCGGCAAACGCATTGCCGTGCAGGCTGTTGCCGCCCGAGATGGCCGCCGCCCCAAAACTCGGACCGCACCCCTAGCTACGCAACTGAAACATTGGGTGTTTTTTGGGCAGAAACTATTGTTTTATAGCTAGAAAAAATGTGTAAGCGGTTTTACTTATCGTTATTGCACACATTTTTATTATTTTATTTCATTTGAATACAATTAAAGGAAAATCTAAATTACATAACTTCTGACATTTTATTAATAAAGTAGGTACAGTGTTCCCCATGGGTTACTACTGTATCACCAAGTGCCAGACTTTTGCTATATATTATTTTTGCAGCTGTTTTTAAATAACAGATTATGGGGTTTGGAATAGAACGTATTATAAAAAAAAACTGCAAAACTATCAAAAAAGACACCTTGTCCAAATTTAAAAATAAACCTGTTACTGGAGGTCAGTGTTAAAAACAAAAGTAAGAAGCTTTTCAACCTAAAAATCGGTAGTAAGCATGACAATCAAAATAAAACAAACAATATTTTTTTAGCATTTGTGTATTTTCAAAAATAGATCAAAATATTTCTGGCATGTTTGATTTCTATGAATGAAATGAAATGTGTACTTGTAAAGCGCACTGTTACCCTAGGGTGTCCTGGCGCTGTACGCATACCGCTGTGGAACCCTTCCTGTCTTTTCCCTGTGAAATGTCCACTCCTGGGAACCCCCAAGGTGAAGCCAGGCATCCCAGCGCTGGTGGGGCCGTTGTGGAGATTAAGCAAGCTATTGCCCAGAGTTGCAGCGTGGGACCCATGATTAGAATAGGCACCGAGGCGAGAATTATCAGGTCCGAGGAAATTGAGCCCAAGACCCACGAAGGCAGGAATTGAACCCTGGTCCCGGGCCAGATCTCTGCATCAGGGTCTGCCGCTCTAACCATTGAGCCACACTTCTCCACTTCTTTGTCAACCATAAAAAACACACAACCATATTTACGTTTGAAAGGAAAGGTTGTTTAACATGTATTTAGTTTTTCAGATTTTCATGATTTATAATGCTACAGTGATTGCTTTCTACCTTATCAGAACTCACACTCCTTGTTGGATGCAATGATGGCAGATTCCTTATAAAAATGCTTTCCAGTTATTGATACTGGAAAAAGCTATCCTTCAATAAAACTTACCTCTTCAAAGATAGATGTGAAAGGCTTTGCCAGATTTGGTGTCTCAGTGGACTAATGCACCCACTCCAGAAATCTATGTTTGATCTCATGGCCACAGGTTTGAATCCCAGCAGACCCACTCAGCCTTTCATGCTTCTGATGTTGATAAAACGAATACCATTGAGTTGAATAGCCATGAGCATCTGGTATTCAGGGCCAAGATTCCACAAGCGGTGAACGTTCTATTTATGAATACACGTGCTAATGTTACTTGTAAATCACTGCACCTTTATGGAACACTGCTGGGTAGGGGATGTCGTTTTGTTTGAAGTTGAAGGGGTTCACCAGACTTAAAACCGTAGAATGCTCGCACTCTCATAACAAATAAAGAGCCAGAACGTTTTCCAGTGTCTATTGAGATGGGTACTGTAGTGACCGGCTGGCCACGGTCTAGTGTTTGTAAAATAAGGTGTTTCCACCAGCCACTCCTTCAGGACTGGCTTCCACACTCACCCCACACCCATCCATCACAGGTGTTACCATTCAGGTCATTCATGTTAGTGCATGAGGGCCTAGGGCCCTGACCCTTACAGGTACCGAGCGAGATGTCTACCTGGTCAAAAATTGTGGCAACTGGGGAGATCTTTAAAAGTTAGGTGGCAGCAGCATCCAGGTTTGTATTATCTTTTTTTATGATTTTGAGAACCAGGTATTTTTTCCTATTCTTCACAGCCTTGCAGAACATTTGTGAATGGCTTTTGAAGTTTGCCTCATTTTTCAGGCGGAGCGGTGAACGCTTTCTGCACAACGCTTTTCGCTTCATTTTATTGGCAATCTTTGGGCAATAAGTCACTTCCACTTCCTCTTTGGACTTATGGTTCATGCTCTTGGCAACCACCCATTTAACAAATAGGGCGATATTTGCAACAGCTGCTTTAACACGGGACATTGATGAGGTCAAACACTTTGCTCAAAAAAAGAAATAGCTCTTCTAACCAAAATTTGAAAACTACCTCCTAGTTCTACATAAAAGGGGCCTTATGAAAGATGGGTGGCCACAGGATCCAGTCTACTTGCTGTCATGTTTCCTTTTAGATGGAAGGTTGTCTGTGTGTTTTTATGATTAGCAAATTATTTCCTTTCAATATTTGCTATTGTGTTGCAGTCTTAACCAGTGGCGGCTCGCATAGGGCGTGCTGTGGGGCGGTGGGGCGGGGGAGGAGAGGGGCAGGGTGGGGGGGTAGTAAACTCGGACATACGACGGAACGGAGCAACGTAATAATTACTTTCCTCCGTTCCGTCGTATGTCCGAGTTTACTACCCACCACCCTGCCCCTCCCCCGACTCACCGCCCCACAGCACGCCCTATGCGAGCCGCCACTGGTCTTAACTGAAGCTTGGTAGTCACCTTCGCATAATTAAATTCCGCATCCTGTGACTGATCTCATGAGTATTAAGAGTGGCAAAGTATTGGACTGACTCTTCTAAATTGAGTAAAATCAATCCTAATATATAAAATAGTAACACTTTTGTTGATTATGGAGAGCAGCAATCACTAACTCTCTGCTGTTTTATATCGTAGAGAGTCTAGAAGCTTCCCATAAAATTGGGATATGTAATGTACAAAGTTCAGTGCTTTATACACATATATATATATATATATATATATATATGCATATATATGCATAAAATAACTATTACAGCACAAGAGAATAGCCAGAAAATTAACATACCCTCATAGCTAAGGACACCAAGTGAGCAAAGCAAGCAGTTGGGTTCTGGCTAGAAGAGTGTCCTTTACCATTCCATTCTCCCTTACATCAATCTGTCCATCCATCTTTTCATCTTTCCATTCAGCCACTGCTTCACTGAGCCTTCCAACCTTTCGCCTTCCATCCACCCATCCCAACACTCATCATTTTACCCTTCCAGACATCCTTTCACGTTTCATCTCATTTCATATATTCTTTCACTCTTCCTTCTTTTCACCCCTACTTTCAACCTTCCTTTCCCTTTTCTTTATTTCATGATGTCTTCCTTCCTTTTTGCCTTCTTTCCTCCCCTGCCTCTCTACCTATCATTTTCTTTTTTTCAACTTATAACGTTTTCTTTCTTATCTTTCTATATCCAACTCACTCTTTGTATTTGCCTAGCTCTTTCTTTATTTTTACTTCTGCCTCTTTTCCTCCTATTTTCATCATTTCTGTTCCCATTCTCCTTCACTGTGCTCCACAGCCCCTTATTCCATTATTCATGAGTCAATGTCTGGAGACCTACAGTCAGAGGAGACCCAAAAAGTACAAATTGTCAACCCCCGCTGGAGCTGCTAAAGCAGAGAGTTCATGACACCAATGTCTGAGCACATGGTAATGCTGTCATGGGTTTTATGATGGCCTTGATCACGGTTGTAACACTGATGTAATATCTGGTAGGAAATCCTGCCTAGAGTCATACAACCACTTGACGCCATTTGAATGCAAACTTAGATCATCTCTAATAAAGTGTTTCAGGAGTAAGGCTGCTGTATTTCTGTGAGGACAACCTCCCAAAGACATTTTAGATACCTCCATTCTCACTGTCAGTCTTGCACAATTAAATTAAATCATTACAATATATCTACAAAAGCTTAAATGTAAATCCCATTTTATCAGAAGAGAGAGAAAACTGTAAAAGTTGCTGTCATGGGCATAAGCCGGCTCAAGGATATAGCACATGTTTTGGCCAAATTTAAATAAATGCCATAAAAATTGCAAGTTCGTGAGCAGTGTTTATGACAAAAGCCAGATCATAGGTGTGCAAAAGTAGAGTGGCTGGGCAAACAATACATGTAGTACATATAGTCTTAAACAGAAGCATAGGTAAAGTCGATTTTAAATAAGTGCCGTCAAAGTTTAGGAGTCATGAATAATGCCTAAGGCTAGATATCAGCGCGGTCCTCAGCAAAGTAGTTTAAGTGAGCAAAACAGTGCATAAAGTGCATGTAGACTGGAAGCTGGGAGAGCATCTAGTAAAAACATTTAGCGGATGTTAAAAAACCTGCCATAAAAAACTTTAAAATTCATTTAATTTCTATAATCTTTGTTTGAGTGGTGATCAGTCTTGTTGATGTCCTTAAATAATACTTGTAACAGGCTGATATATTTGCCAAATTTAGCCAAGTCACATGGCTCCGCTATGTTAAAAACCAAATTTGTTGCCTCTTTGCAGGTTTGTATCCCCTTGTGTGAGGAACAAGATTTTAGCAGGGTGAGGCGGGCATTCCAGAGTGTGGAGCAGCAGCATAAAAGGTGGTTAAACGTTTCCCTTTTATATCCGCAGAGTCTGCATTTGACAATCATGGAAAGGGAGTGCCATTTTGGGTTCATCTCTTTTATCTGAAGGCACATCACCCGTGCAGCCATGATTTGTTTTAAGCATTCCTTTCCTATCGAGCGTTGCAGGTATCACTGTGGTTTCAGATAAGGCTGTTCATGGGTCTCGTATGATGTGGCCGCTGCTTCAAACAGCGGAGTGCACTTTGACTTTAATTTGGCCAAATCAGATAGCATTGACTGCATTTTTACCTGCCTTTTAAGGATCGTTTTAAGTGCCGAATGTGAAAGTAATTTGTTGTCTAGCACAGACAAATCTATTTGGAGAGAGTCCACTGATTTATTTAAATAATTAGACCAAGGACTCTTCTTTAGAATGAAGATTTGTTGAAGGAGTGATTTCAAGGTGTTGGATGGGGCCTTAATAATCCCTTAATAATATTTTAAGAAGGCACCCTTATTAGGCCACATTTGTGCCTCCAAACCCAGTTCTAATCTGATCATATAACCTCTTGTGTGGTTTGGGAGCATGAAAATTCTCTTATATGCTTGGAGTTGCAATTTGTTGAGTGTTTTGGTGAGATCGTCAGGAAAAGCTTCATGGCTGTAGTTAAGTGCTGGTAAAAGGGAGGCCTGAAGAACCCGAATTGGTATTGTTGATGGGCTTCCTAAAATAGTATTAAGTTGGCTTAATCTCGTGGTGATCAGTGCAGACTTGATTTTCAGATGGCCTAAATGTGTTTTGGTTCCCGCCTTTGCTGTCAGCCACACACCCAGGAAAGAGGCTGTCCTTTGCACTTTTAGGGGCCCAGACTGTGTTTGTTTTCTTGTTTGTTCGTCCAAAGACTACAACCTTTGTCTTTGTCTCGTTGACAGTCATTTTATTTACTTCATTATATTTATGGAGGGCGTTCATGGCTTTTTGAATTCCCATTCTTGAGTGATCTAATAAAACTATATTATCAGCATGTTGTAGTAATGTAATCTTGGATGCCCCGATTTTTGGTGGAATCAAATGTGCATGTTTTAAGGCTGAAAACATGTCTGCTGTGTACAGGTTAAATAAAAGAGGGTCCAGGACGCACCCCTGCTGTAATCCACTGTCTGTCGGGATTTTCCCTGTTGTGACTGTTCGAGATAGCTTAATCTTCCCCCAAGTCAAGCTATATAGTGACATTATTGCCCGCAGCAGGTTATTTTGGATGCCCCAATTCTGTAGTTTCTGCCACAATCTATTCCTGTCTACTGAATAAAAGGCGGAAGAGTAATCCATAAGACATGCGTATAAGGGATGGAAATTATGGTTTAGGGTTTGTTGAATTAAAAAGGATAGCCACAATATTGTCAGTGGTTGATGAATTTGTCCTAAAGCCAGTTTGACAAAATGGGATCGGTTAATTTTCTTCCACCCAGGACTCCTGATCTTTTAAAAGGAGGAAGATATAATCCTTGGCTTCAATATAAAGAAGCGTGATAAGACGGCAATTGCCTGGGTCCAATCTATCACCCTTCTTAAATATTGGATGCAGAATAGAGCCTCTCCAACAGTGGGGAATGTGCCCAGTGGCTAAAATGTATGGTATAGAGTGAGGAGTATGGAGGTCCATAGGTCTATGTCATTCTTAAAAAGTTGGGCTGGGATGCCGTTTGGGCCTGGCGCTCCCGTTGTTCTGATTTTTGTCAAAGTGTTTGAGATTAGTTTTGCTGCAAAGCTTGAATCTTCGTTAGAAGTCTTAGGGTCTGTACTAAGATTGTAGTTGAGAGGAGTGCTGGATGTTTTGGCTACATACAATTTAGTTATATGCTGCATCCACAGCGCCTCTTCTATTGCGTTGGTACGTGGACTGTCTTGAGACATTTTATTTATGATGTGGCTCCACAACTCGGCATGGCTGCATTTGCCTAATAGAGAGTATATGTGTAGCCATTCTTTCTACGTTTGTTCTCGCTTGATAGACCAGACCAGCTGCTTGTGTGATTTTAATTGATCCTTCAATTTTTGATGCAAATTAATTTTCAGTTGTTGATTATGAGTTTTGTAAAGTAATTTCGGCGTCCTGGCGATCTTCTGCTTACTTGCTATTACGGGACCCTTTTGATGTGGCTAACTTGCCTTAGGCCAAGAGAAGAAAGTTTAGGGCCTATTTTAAAGTGGATGTCTTTAATGATGGTGTCCCAATTTTCAAGTAAGGTTTTTACATTTTGCGCCTTTAGTAGCAAGCCACGGGTGGATTTCCAGGTTTTGAACTTTTCCAGGGGATTATTTGTGTTTTTTCGTCTCCTTTTGAGGTGGCAATTGTCTTTTGGTTGTCACACTTCACTGCATTTAATTGTAGCACCATGCAGAGTGGAAGATGGGCATTTTCTTGGAGTGAGAGAATTTTAAAACTCACCAACTGCTCCATGATGTTATCCGTGGTAAACACGTAGTCTAAGGTGCTTACTCCTCTAAAAGTTTTAGGAAATTGTAAATGTACTGCCCTTTGTTTTAGTGTGTGTTGGCTGTATGCTGTACAATTAGAAATGTTTTTACCCAGGAATATTTGGTGGGTAACGTGATAGAATATTATGATGTTCCTATGTTTTTGTTTCTTCTTTGGGTGCCCCAACATTTTTCTTTTTTTTAAAGAGCTAGCCTCTAACCAACAGGAACATCGCTCAGACATTTCCATCCATTTGACTAAAGCTTGTTTCTTTGCACCTTTACCTTTCCGTTTTAATATATTTTTAAACCCTTGTACCTTGGATCCTTTCCGTTTTAATATATTTTTAAACCCTTGTACCTTGGATCCAGGAGAGGTGATGCACTCTTTCATCCTTCACCACAGCCACCACCGACCACACAAAATATGGTATGTGAGACAAATAGTAGTAGCAAGGAAAAGGGAAGGCACAATAGATAAAAGAGAGACACTGGGCATCACTCTGCCTCACCATTCTGCTGGGCACAGGCAGTTGCAGATTGCAATAAATGTCTAAAAGCAAATTCGGACATATTTAGTAATCAGTATTATCCACCGCTAGCATCCCACGTCAACAGTGAAAGGATATTCCTTTAAATTATCTCTCTACAACCATCTCTCTGCTCAACATATGAAACAGACTTTTTCTGAAACTGAAATGCAACAACATACAGGGTGACCAATATAATGCAGGCTCAACTCTCACCCTATCAGTAGGATAACTACTTCTGACTTCATATACTTGCACCTTCTGAAGAAAATGGTCTCTTTTGTAATAATCTTGATACAGCTGAAAAGCAATTAAAATGGTGTTAATGCTTTGTAAATCCCTATAGTGACAACACATATATTAATCTCTAAACATCACTGGTATTGTAGTGCTCACAGCATATAAATACAAATATTAATAATGCATTGATGAGGAAGTTCCTATTGTTGATTCAAAAAGAATAAGTTCAAAGTCTGTCAAAGTTCCACAAGTCTTTGGCGTTCATGTATAAACAAACAATTCAAGAGCTCAATTCTTTAGACAAGTTTACTTGTTTGTTGCCCAAACACATCGACTTCCAGAAACTTCTCAATAATTTGGTCATCCTCAGCCACTAGCAAGAAGACAAGCTCTATAAACATGAATCACAAATTCATGAAGCAACAGTCCTCGGTGCAGCAACATGGCAACTTGTATTCCTAGCAAGGACGCTGTGAAACGCAAGCAATGTTATATACAGTAGGCCAAGATGGCCGCTACCACTGGCAAACAACGTGAGCGTTTAGGAGGAACCTGGATCTTGTAGTTCACAGGTGAGATTCCATCGCACCATGCGCTATCCGCAAGTGCTCAGCCTTTTGACAAGCAATGTCACTAGTTCTTCCTTGACTGCAATAGCCTTGGTGAAGGTGGTTTCTGAGCACTGATCACCCCTAGGAGCCTCATGTCCTGCTTCCTAATCTGTCTTCTGTCCTCTGTAGTCTCTCATTGAAATAGCCAGAGCTTTTAGTAAGTCTTTCTGTAAAAGCTACCAGCAACATCTTCACCATCATAATCTTTTAAGCTGTAAATTTATAAACCTTCTTCAGGCTCAGTATTGACTACTATAAATATTTCACTACTAAAATTCTGCTGATAACCTTTTGTGAAGACGCCTTTCATCCTAGACACCATAATGCGATCACCTTCTTTTAGAGGAGTTTCCTGTGCCATGAACGGAGCACTATACATAGTTCTCCATTTGGACAACAAATTCTGCTGTAACGATTTTTGCGTAGTTTTTATGGTCCAATTATGTACAACATTATAAATATCTCTAAAAGCTTGCAATGTGTCTACTTAATGATTGCTTTTGTAAACCTTGAAATATCTCTATTACTTGGATTGTGAGGTTCTATTAAAAATGTTCTACAATCGTTGTTTTGACTTCTATGATCATAATAAAACAATCAGCACATGGCTGTGTTAACAATTTCTGAAATGGTTTGTGGGGGGGGTGGCTCTTTGCAGGTTCACACCCACTGTTTCCTCACTTTGTGACTATTAGGTACTGGTGTAAAGACTCTGTAGTGCACTGGGCCCTGCTGACTAGGCCTCAGTGGATGTGCTCTGATGTTAAGCAGTGTACTTTTAATTGGCTAATACCCAATTGGCATAAGTTAAATTACTTATAAGTCCATAGTATATGGTACCAGGGGTAGCCAGGGCCTGTAGGTTGCCCTTGTGAATTGCAGCACTGGTTGTGCCACCACGAGTATGACAAAATAAAGCATGTCTCCAGCCTGACACTGCAGACTGGTAGAGCAATTTTAAACTGCTAACCGGACTTTGCCATTTAAAGTGAAGGCAAAGCCCAAACCTTTTCTTAAATATATATAAGTCACACCTTAGGCAAGTCTAACGAGCCCTAAGGCAGTGTGCTGCATATGAAAAAGTAGGACATGTGTTTTCACATCTCCTGACAGTAAAACCCCCCACATTGTTTTTTTTACTGTAGAAAGGCCAAAAGCCCTATTGGACTGACAGGGTTACACCTTGACAACTCAGTAGTGCTAACTTTTGAATGGGAGTACTAAAAGTGGTACTTCAAGGTATCAAAAAAATTATTGCATTAAACCCGACTTGTTGCTCAAGTTGAATATAATGCAACCGCCGCACTAATGGTAACTTTAGAAAGTTGCTGCTTTGTTGCTCAAAGTTTTCCAGTTCCTATTTATGGTTGCACACAAGCTGTTGTCCTCTGGACAACCTTCTGCTCTACTGGGGGGAGGTGTGAAAGACTCTCAGGAAGGAGCGCAAACCATCTGCCAAGGCAGGAGGTGGCACATCTCCTGGCAGGAAGGCCAACAAGGGTGTGAGCCAAAAAAGTAAGCTTCAGCCGCCTTTGAAGGGGAAATGGTCATCACACACGAGAGGGGTTGCTTTCATTGTTGTTAGCAGACAGGCTGGCATCTCGGACAGAGAGGGGGAAGCTCCTGCTAAACCGTTTTTTCTGTGTGCATCCCATAGATGTGGCCCCAGCTAGCACACCTGTGGGATGGGCTAGGGAGCTCGACACACCAAGAGAAGGATTCTGCCATGTTGGGAGTTGGCAGAATGGTGCTTTCTGGGCTACCTAGATGCCACACTTTACAGAAAGTCATCTCTATGTGGGAGGGTACCTGGTAGCCTATTGGCTAGTAGTCGCTGAATCCCCTTAGGGCAAGAACTGGGCATAAAAGTGGCACCTCTTGCACCCAGACCTTGGATCACATCTGTACTGCAGAGAGGACCGAATGACTGCCCTGCTGTCCCCTGGACCCAGCAAAGAGAGAGGCTGAACCAAAGACTGGAGTGTACCTGCTGCTCCTTAGGCTAGCAAAGAGAGGATTCTGCCTGTGGTGCCCTGCTCGAGGAAAAGTTGTCCCTGAGCCCCAGACAGAAGAATCAGTTGGCTGACTTCCTGTTCCAGTTACAGGGCCACAAAAGCTGGAGAAGCCTGCTTTAGTGAGTCAGTAGCCAAGAAGGCCTGGTCGCCACTAACTGCCGAAGTGCAGCCTGGGACACCAAGTTCAACTCTCAAAAATTGCACCAGAGTCTCCTGGGTCCCTGGGAGAGTCATAGGAGTGCAGTTTGGTCACCCAGCAAAGAGGTCAATACCAGTTAAAGGGAACCACTGGTTTCACTGTAACTGGGGACCAGCAGATCAGTGGCAACTGATTTTTGGCTGGATCTCACCAAGACTTTGACGGACATCATCCGCTGTGGCCAAAGTCACCCCGCAGTGTTTGTGGATTGAGGCGTGGCCCTAGGAAGACACCCGTCACAGGCTCTGCATCCTCACCATCCTTGGGCACCTTCAGCATCCTGTATCCCTTTGATCAGGACCACTTCCTTAAATCTGTGGTGGTTTGCATATAGATTCTGGAACTGGACTGGAGACTGAATGAATTGTGAGGTAACTGTTCAATTGGACCTCATTGGTCCCTGTGACTAGCCTCCTGCCGAGTAGTTCACTCAAAAGTGCTGTAGTGGTTTGGAACTTTATAAAAGTTCTAAAAGTTTACCGCAATCGCTGTCCATTACAATGATTTATTGCACTCAGTGAAAAACTGTGATTTATTGGTTCTTTGAAAATTCATACCTCTGGAACCATCTGGTGGATTCTTGTCATTGAGGTGTCTATTTAAGGATATAAAGATACAAATACAATCCATTTTTATAAATTGGTGTTGGAATTTTATTGTGTTGTGTTTTCTTCTTATTTAACTGTTTTGGTAATTCTTGATGCTTTACACTTGTTCCTTTGATAAAGCCTGAGTGCTCAGAGCAACAGTTACCCAGAGTTGAGCTAATGTTTTTCAAACAAACCTGACTGGACGTAAAACAGGCTTGTGAGTTTATTACACAGTGAGGTGGCACAACCAAACCATATAATAAACCACTTTCCTCACCAATTGAAATTTATTTTCCAGCATCTGCTTCTAGTTTTCTAGGTGTTTGTTTTTTGCTAACTATGTCCTTAAAGGCAGCAGTGACATTAGTTCCAATCTTTTCTTTTAAAAAGCCTCTACAAAGGCATATTTTGACCAATAATATATGATAGCACATCTAAGTATTGTGCTCCATTATTATGTTTTGCAAAATATGGAAGTCTACAGAGGTCTACTTGCCTTTGAGAGTGACTAGTTCACACTCAGTGCTTAATTTGCTTAAAAGAATGACTGTTGGGGTCCAATGTTTTACTCAGAAGCCACCGGCCTGCGCTACTGAATGTTGATGTGCCGAATACCAAGGTTGCGTTGTCTTGATTTCTCCACATGCCTCTTTAATCCACCACTAGTCACTACCACCCCTTTTAAGCTCACTCATGCAGGTTAATGCTTTCTAGTTTTGTCATGTTTTTTCCCGTCTTTCTCTTCTTTCACCCTAGTGAGTTTTTCGCTCTCTTGCTCTGGGCCGGTCTCCGAAAATGAGTGCCGGTGGGACCCACCTGCAACTACCGTCTGAAATTAAGAACTGTTCCCACTACAATTACTCTTCTGCTAAATAGCTTCCTCGCAGACTTGTGAAAAGAATATGCAAGTTTCTCACTCATTCACCAAAGTTCTCTCAACAGGCTGTTTTTTTTGGCTCTATTTTATCTTATAACAAGAGTGCCCCTTATGCCTTTGTAAATCTGGGTAAATATCTATTTTAAAGAAAAGGTGCTTCTGTCAAATTCAATCATTCAATAGTGCAATAACTATATGCAAACAATGCCTGGACACAACTAAGGAACTGTACTTTACATAGGCTTAACCATAAGCATTTGTGCCCATAAATATTCAATGTTAGAAAAACAAGTTCTAGATCAATATATAATTACAAAGGCAGAGCTTGTACTGTGTTACACGTGAAGAAAGAAGAAACCCACAACGAATGAAGAGTTCAGAAATTTAGAGTAAATCAAGAGTTATGTGCTCCACAACAAACAACCGATAGATGTTGTCAGAGTATACAAGCCATAATTTGCCCACATCTAAATCCAATTTAGATCAATCAGCAATTTGTTTGTTGTATTTTTTCGATGACGTTTTGACCCGTATGGTGATGTCAGAGTGTCATCAGGACATATAGTATAGTGGGCCACCTTCCACGGGTCTGTTTTTTCAATAACAGATCAATGTCGGCCTCAAGCATGTAATAACAACCTTGTGCAGCACTCATTGGTGCTCACCTCAGTGAAAGGAATTAAATTGTTCTTACAGGTTAGGGAACCCATGAGAGTTGTACAAGCCTTCGCCACTGAAGCGGCAGATCAGCCTGAATGTAGCACGAGCCAGATTGAATGGGTTTTGATGTGAAAATTATTTGACCACACCCGGATCTGACATAGGATAGCTTGATCCTTGGTAAATCTAACGAATCTCAAAACATTGTCCCTATATAAATTCAAGCTATCTATTAGTTACATTGACATTGGATCTCTCAGAAAGATTTTGACAAGACCTGAATTATATCATGGTGCTCATCTTTCCTTACAAATTATATAAACCGTAACAACTTAAAAACTTTGTGAGACTCTAGCAAAAAATATATACAACAAATAGTTCTTGGCATATATGAGGCTTGTAGACACTCATGGGCATGCTGTTTAGGATTATTGATTTCAGTCCACAACAAAGCGTTCAAAAATTGTGGTTTAGACAAGCCTTTAAAATGGCGGCTACAAAATCTTTAACTGTCTAGATGTCATTGTGCACCATGCCCATGGTTTTCTTTCCAAAACACCGGAACTTAATTAGAGTTTGGCTGCAGGGTACTCTCCATAAAGGTGGTGGTGTACTCGGACCACCAAATTTGCAGCTCCCCTGCTCTATTTAGAGTCAAGGGAACTACCATGTTTCCAACCGCAGAGCCTATGCTAAATTCACCAATAGAAACCTTTGAACTCCAGGCTTTTCTACAAAGTAAAACTTGGTGATCCCAAACAGGAAATTGGATTAATGACCCCCAAGAGCTGGGACAAAGCCCCCAGAGTACATTTAATATGGCGCCTCACAAGCAAAGTGCCCGCAACGGAGCAGAAGTGGATCTAGCTATGCACAAAGCAAACAAATCCCAGCTGCCTGGCAGAATGGAATACAGCCTGCCAAACCTTAAAATAAACCCCATAGTTCTAACACAGCTCTCTTATTTGCATGGTGGTACTTACATCAACTGTCAGCTGCAGATCCTTAATCCTGTCAATTTTTTCTGATGCTTTATGCAGTTGAAAAAAGAAATAAAACAATCTATTAATTATGATTTAATCTATCTAAATATAGTGTATAAAACAGCTAAACAAACATTACTCAAGCTAGAGCATTCTCCTTGTTCAAAGGTGGCTGCTCCCTCCTGAGAGTTGTTAAGACCCATCAACAACTTCATTTGGGATTATCTGGGGTTCTAGTGACACAGCAACATCAGGAATCAGCTCATGCTTCATAACAACCGTGGCTCAATCGGAAGGCAAATCATATGACCTATAATATACCTGTTGCAAAAAACACATCGTGGAGCGGTAAATGTGGAAGACCCATAGTGGAGTACAGGTAACACATAATGTCATTGGTAGCAGGAAAAAAAACACTTGACAGTAGTTGAACTGCCTAGGTTAAAAATGTCAGCATTTAATGAGGCGAAGGGCCGCTCCATGGTTTGTCTATTCCCCCACACCTCCATGGATCAATGTGTAGCCTTTTGATGATTACATCATGTTTCCGAGTGTCCATTCACCAATATAGTGCTTAAGCAATGTTCCCGTGTGTCACCTCGTCTTCATCTTGATGTTGTCAGAGGTAGAATTTGAGTGGGTCCCAAATGTCTCTGGGGCGGGATGAAGGGGGCAGTAGCTCTGCATATATTTCAAGTTGTTTGTTGCAGTAAAACAGTGCTTTTAACCATTGTTTGAGTTTGGGACAACGTCCTCTGCCACATTAGAATCCAACCAAGCATTTAGCCAGCAGTAATGCCAGTGTTAAAATTTCTTATGAATGGTAAGGATTTTCTATGCCCAGCAGGGGTACCCAGGATCAAGTGGAATGTCACAAGCAAGCATAATCTTCAGTGTGTTAATTATGTCTATCTATCCAATAGGTTGACACTCTAGTGCATGACCACGACAAATGAAAAAAATATTTGCCACGGGTTCCCCGCACTGGAAGCAGCGCAAGTCTGTGCGGATGTCGAAGAAATATATAACACCTTAGGAGTATAATATACACAGTGGAGAATTTTTAAATGAATGCTATGTATTCTACTGCTAGATGACACCAAGCTCATTTGAGTGCAATAGAATTTCCAAGTGTGAAGGGGTATTTCTAACCCTGTTTCAGCTTCCCAGCCTGCCCTCGCTGAATGATCTCTCTCCTTCAGCATTACTCGGTATAGAATGGATACCACATGTGTAGTGATAGTGGTGCTAAGCAATGTGTCTAATGCTGGGAGAGATTTCAGCTCAGATGGAAAATCAGGGTCTATGAGCCGACTCGCTCCCTGCAGACGAAGTAAAGAACATGTCTAATGGGTGAGGGTTGGCTAGTCCTCCAAACTCTGTGTCTGACAGGAAGGTACAATTCTTGTAGATTCATACATCGGTAAGTTAGAAACCTTTAAAGAGTTCATGATCTGTGGTATGGAGTCACCTTTCCAGGCATGTTACTCTGAATTCGCAAGCACTACACTAATTTCAGTAAAAGAATAGCTGATGCTGTTTCTGTGTATTGGAGGACACATTATGCATCTACGCCTCAATGCAAATTCAGAAACTACACTTTCCATTGGCATAGAACTTTCACAATGTTTGGAAATGGCAGTGACCATTTTGAAGATATTAAATATAAGTTTCTATGTGGTCCAGAGCATCCTTGCTAGGCAATCGAGAAACTTTGTTTATGCAGCCAGGATCTTGTTACCACAACTTGTGGAAACCTTGGAGATGTTTGTTTTTCTTTCGAAAGCAAAATTTCAATACAATACAGAGACCTATTCTAAGGAAAGCTCATCTTGGATACAAATTTAAATCCTTTAAAGTACTTTTTGAGAGTTAACCTTGATGAAGAGACATATTTTTCACTGCACCTTTTGGATTCTATAGTTTTGCGAGGAAAGAGAAAGGGTCCTCATCACCTGTAATGACTGTTGAAATTTCATGATGCATATGAACAAGTAACTTACCTTTGGTAATGCTCTTTCTGGTGGATATTTAATAGCAGATTCTTCACTTTATGAAAACCCACAAGTGGCAGACTGGATCCGAAAACTCAAAGGACAGTCATGCACACTGGTAGGTGGTAATATGCAGAAACTCGCCAACATTGTTCCACTCTGGAAGTGACAAACGGGGCCTCATATAATGCGCACTGACATCAGTTTCTTTCATATGCTTGTCTGCACCATCAGATGTACAGCCCAACAGCAGATTGGAACAGCCAGTGTGCAGATTCCTAAACTGTGACCTTTTTAGATGGAAAAGGATACCATTCTTCACCAGAAAGAGTGTTACTAAAGATAAGTAAATTGTTTTTCCGATGGAGTCCTCTAACTGAAATTTCCCACCTTGCGAATAGAAACTGAAGCAGTACCTCCCAAGATGGTGGGGCTGGGGAATGGCTCAGATCAAGAAGTCCTATAGGAGTGAAAGGACAAAAATGCCCTTCCCTTTGGACCTGGCTGTCAAGGCTGTAGTGCTTGATGAACGTGTGTACCGATTCCCACGTATCCGCCACACAGATATCCAGGACAGGCATTCCATGTACCAAAGCAGAGGTAGCATCGTTAGCTCTGGTGAGATGAGCCCTCAGGCCTTCTGGAGGCTGCTTCTTAGCCGTTGCTTAGCAGATCTTAATACAGAGAATTACCCATTGGGAGGTAGTCCGTTTCTGCACCTCCTTGTCCTTCTTTGCACCAGAGAACCTCACAAAGAGCTGACCCTCCACTCAATGTCCCTTGGTATGATCAATGTAAAAGCTCAGTGCACTCTTGGGGTCCAAACAGTGGAGTTGTCATGAACCTGGCCCCACGCCTCTCTATTCACCCCACCACACACCTTCTTAGGCTGCTTTGCCCGGCCTTTGCCAAATGCTTCTGCAGTATTGTTTAGATTATCTCAGCTCCCAAGCACCACCTCCCCATAAAGGGTACTAATGGGGTTAATATTCGTTGGGTTATTTCAGCCCACAAGCACCTTATCTCAGCCCCTGAGCACCATCTCCCCATGATAAGTATTAATGGGGTTATGTTGCTACACTCATGTCTTATTAACAGGCCTCAGAGTGCCCACATGTCCACAGAGTGTTCAGAAAGCACTCTTGTTTTGAGTTTACTGACTGGCGGGCACCTCCTGAGGTTTGTCGAGATCTTGCAAGATCTCAGCAACTCTGTGCGGCCATGTTGGGTGCGGCTGTTATTAAACTGCACCCAACACGTGGCCCTCGCTTTGCCTACAAGATCTTGAAGGAAGGTAGTCCTCCGCGTGCCTGATCTCTATGCCGCTACTTACCTTCAGGATTCAGCCAGCTCCCGCTGCACTTCTTCACGATCAGCTGGCTTCTGCTTCTCTGTTTCTCGACCAACTTGCTCCCGCTGCGCATCTTCTGGATTTGCTGGCTCACGCTGCATTCCTTCGAAGTTCAACCGGAATGCCGCGCTAAAGATTGCAAAAGCAAGAGAACAGCTGACATTTAAAACTTGGGCCCAAGTAAGAACATTTCTTTATTTAAAGACCTTGCTTACAGCTTGCCAAGGCAAATTAACGCTTTTACAGAACTAACAATTACCGAGTGCCATTAACCGTGTTTTACTACTTCAGCAGTTTTTAGAGAGGAACAAAGTTATGTAACATACCTTCAGAAAAGTGACATCAATTTGAGAAGGTAATTTCCAATTATCTAAGGAATTTAGTGGGGGAATGTATTAGAAAGGGACTATGTAGACCTTGAATATTTTGAGTGTAATTTGAATAATTTGTTTTTCAGAAAACTACTACAAGTTTCATGGACATTCCAAGTGAGAATCATTGCATATGTCAATTGAGAGAACCAGTGTGAACCAATAAGAATCACTCTTCTTTCCGATGGCAAAACAGTGCTAGCTGCCTCGCAGGTATTTCCCAGGAAATTCAGAGAGGGGGAAGGACAGGTTTTGTGTATATAGGTGCATACACTAATAATAAGGCAGGTGGACCACCATTAATAGGATCTCTCAGTCTTCTTTCTCTCATTAAAGGCCGAAAGCTTATCACCTCATCATACAGGGATCGCTTCAACAGATCCTTTTCCTCATTCCTGATCTATCTGTCTTCACTGAAAATGTATCTTTCAAGTAGGAATGGTAAGGACAGGCAGTTGGATACATATCGTCCCCGCAAGGCCATGTCATGAATCATAAGGTAAAGGTTTACGACTTCTGATTCTGACAGGAGTCTCTCTTCCCCTCTTTTGAGGGATGAAGTAGAGCAAAAACATTTTGGAAGAATGATGGCTTGTCTGACATGAAAAAGCGACACCACTTTTAGGAGGAACACTGCTCGAGTCTTTAGCACTAGTTTGTCCAGAAAAAAGTGGTATAAGGAGGCTGGACTGAGAGGGACTGAAGCTCATTCACATGGTGTGCCCAAGTTATTGTGACTGTTTTCAAGGAGAGAAGATGCAATGAACAACTGTGCATTGACTCAAAAGGGGTATTCATGAGGAAAGTGAGGTCCAAATTGAAGTCCCACTGTGGCATCACAAATAGCTTTGACAGAAACCTACTTTGAAAACCTTTTAGAAAACACATCACAACAGGTAATTTGAACAAGGACATCTGGTCCAGCAAAATAAGAATAGGTCGAAATGGGCAACAAATAACCTTTAACAATGTCCACAGAAAGTCCTTTCTTGGTCAAAGACAAAACAAACAGCAATACATCCAACACTTTGGCCTTAAACGGGTCCGGCTCGCTGGTGCCGCACTAAGCCACAAACTTATCCCAGCGTCCATCATACACTGATTTCAAGGAGCGACGACTTGCTGCTACTGTCACATCAACGCCTTTAAGCGGAAGGTTGAAGGAAATAAACAAACTCTGCTCAATGGAGGTGCAGATTGCACAGGCCTGGGTGCATGACCCTGCCCTGCTGCTGCTACATAAGATCCTCCCTAAGCAGCATCGTGATCGGAGGACAGCTGCTCAGGCCCAGAAGCTCCAGGTACCAATTGTCTATCATAAAGTTGGGGCAAACTCTTCTCTATCCTCATCATTTTCATCTCCATATGGATTGCTCTGGTTGGAGTCCGAGTAAAAATGTTGGTGTATTGTTTGTGTGCAACCATGCAATAGAGCAATAGTGTCTGAGTCTGAAGAGTTGAGCATTGGCTGCATCACATCAGGATCTAGTCGTGGCCTTGGTCGAGATGAATTTATTTCAGAGTCGGACACCACGATGGGTTGCGGCTCCTTTTCTAGTGTTGATGTCCCCTGAAATGGTGCAGTTTGGTGCCAAAATTGGCACAGATATCGGAGCGGAACCTGAAGTGGGATCAAGAGGCATGGATGAAGCTGAGGGCAGACCCATCTACGGTAACCTGACTAGAGCCCCTTGCAGATTCTAGGAGTCTGAAGGTACACCAGAGGTAGCGAGCAGCGTGCGAGAGATGCACAGCATGGCCTCTCGAAAGGCATCGACCTGCTGTGACATAGCCAATGGACTTGGGAACTCAGGGTGATGGGGATCAAAGTCAAAATCAGCTCCTCAGTAGAACTTGAGCAAGACCTTGAGTCATGGTGGTGCCCTCACGCCTTCTCTAGAGAATGGCAGAAAGGGACTTATGTTTTTTCTTTGACTTACCTGAAGACTTTGACTGCAAAGATGATCTGCTGCAGGAATGATTTTGGGAGCGGGACTGGATGTGGGACATCTGTGCAGTCTTGCGGTATTTCACCCCATAAAGATTCACCTCGTGTTCACAATTGGCCTTTGGGTTCATCTGGGCACATGCAGGTTAGGACTTCTGGGCTAAAGCCTGTAAGTGACATTACCTCAAGGCCAGGAGGCATGGATGATGTCACTTCTGGAGCAGGATTTTCGAGCCATGGCCACCTGTCAAATTATGCAGACAATACACATGTATGATTTTGATGCATGGTATTCCTTTATACTACTTGTTTCATCTGTACATTACAGTACGGTGTGCGTGCAAAAATACGTCTTAAAAGAACATTTGTTACAGGCATGAATGGTCCTGAGGGGAGAGGATAGCAGTGTGTTTCCAGAAGAATTTTATCTGTTTGCTTATGTTACTGTAACTCCAATGGGGTGCCTGTTAGCACCTCCAGCGGGGGCTAAAAGGACAAGACTACGTTCTAGAGAGATGCAGCAAGCTGTTCATCACTGCATGCATGAGGTGCACATTCAGGGAATTTCTTTGTGTATGTTTATGTTACAGAAACACCAGTGAGGTGGGTGTTTGCATATGATTGCAGTACAGCACTGCATGGATTTACTTTCTTTGGAATTGTGTTTTCTCATATCCTGCCTGGTCAGTCAGACCAAGCGGTGTGCCTGGTGTTAAATGTTATTGAGTACTGGTCTGTGTTTTATTGAGTTGGTGTGTTGTCTGGTGGGTGATTGTTCAGTTTGTGGACTTACGTTAGAAGAGAGTGAGTCATGAGTTACTGCTATGTGTAGATTGAATGTATTGTTGTGTGTGTTCTGGAAGTCAGACTATGATATTTTTTTTTTAAATCATGTTTATTAGCATATTGGTTTTTGTAAGCAGAACCACAATTTACAATATTTTGTGCTTTATACATACATATTTCGTTATGCAGCATTACTTCATCTCAGCCATCGTATGTAGCATAGAAGAAGAAAGAAATAACATTTGGTATAAATATCCTTTCTCTAGTCATTTAAATGTCTTGGCAGTGTTTTTATTTTCATGATTATGTCAGTGCCATATGTGTTATCTTCGTTTTCCAGGTTCGTGGATAATCCCGGTGTGGAGCATGCAGAGTTCTCTGATCTCATCATACAGACTTTCACTATATGCTTTTAATACAATAAACAACTGCAACATCTAAATGCTACTCTTTTCTTTTCTGGGGTCCCCTCTTATATTCTAATCTATACATATTGTTTTTCATATACCTTAATTCCTGTCTGCCCGACGGAGGGGGGGGGGGGGGTTGTCCGGAGTCTCTGGTGGTGAAGTGGACCCAGACACTCGCCACTGCCAAGCTGTGCACTATTCGTTTCTGTTCTGGGAGTCTCGTCTGATTTTACCTTGTTGGAATAGGGATGGGAGGGTGCTCTCCCTCTTCTAGCAGTGGGGGCTCTTCACCATTGCTCCCTACGTCGCTTGAATCCCTGGATTCCCAATTTCTCAATATTTCTGCCCAGGATTCAGCCAGGGGTTTGCGCCGTTTTGTTATTTTATCTTCTCTGACCAATGCCCTTTCCTGCGCTCTGGCCCAACTCGAAAGTTCTTTTTCCCATATATCCACCCTAGGGCCTCCCTGTGAGCGCCATCTGCGAGCTATTTGTCTCTATGTCCAATTTTTAGGGCATTGGGTCTCGGGAAGAGCCCAAGAAGGCATATCTCAGGGCTGCATTCAAATGTACGTGCTAGTACTCCATTAAGAGTCTCAATTATCTTCAGCCAGTACCCTTGTATTTCCGTGCAACTCCACATCATGTGTGAGAAATTAGCATCTAATTCTGCACAGCGGGGGCACGCCTTTTCAGCGGTCCCATACATGATATTAAGATTATGGGGCGTGAGATATGTCATGTACAAAATATTAAACTGTATATATTTTAAATTAGAATTCCTAGATACCTATTCAATGTTCTCCAGGGATTTCCTCCATTCTACGTCAGTTAAAGGTCTATTGATTAATCTCCCCCATTTCTTTTGTAGATGGGTCAGGTTCGAAGTCGTTAATTCCATTATTGCTTCATACAACCATTTTACCAGGTGTCTGGCTGTTCCCAGTGTTACCATTGCTTGGGGGACCGGTGTGTGTCTGGCTCATGTGTGTCCCTACCCCAAAGCGTGGCCATAGCCCCTCTAACTGCGTGATAATTTAGAAATTGACCCGGACCTAGGTCGTGATATTCCAGGAACTCCAAAAGGGGCAGTAGCTCCCCATCCTGATAACAGTCTCGGACTGTGGTCACCCCGGCATTAATCCATACTCTCAGCTGACCATGTGTAAAGGGGCACCCGTCTCCCTCCCTAGGTAATCCCACTATTGGTAGGTCAAGTGCATGTAATGGGAATTCCACTGCCAGCCCTATGCATCTGTCCCAGCATTTCAGGGCCAAGTGCGAACAGCACTTCCTTGTGTGTAATCTTGTTTTTGGGTCGTAACATTCTGGGCAACAGCAATTCGTGAGGAGATTTCTCCACAAACGCCAGCGCCTCCCGTCCCAGTCCGTCTAGCCATTGTGCTAGCCACTGGAGTTGTGCTGCGAGGTAGTACGCCTCAAAATCTGGAGCACCCAGCCCCCCTAAGTTCACAGGGTGTCGTAGTACCCTGAGGGACACTCTGTGCCGCCCGCCATCCCAGATCAGATCTCTTAGCAGAAGGTCCATGTCTTTGAACCATTTCTTATGGATTGCAACCGGCAAATTCACAAAGTAATATAGCAATTTAGGTAACATTACCATTTTGGAAAGCGCTATTCTTGCCATGACAGGCAACTTGAGCGTCCGTCAAAAGGCCACGTTTGTTTTTAAGGCACGAACAGCCCTCCCCAGGTTACCTTCCAATAGATCTATCTGGCTATGGAATATCTGGATACCTAGATATGTGAAAGAAGTTGGCGACCAGGTTAGCCCCTCTGGCAGGCCCATGGGTCTGGGTAGTGTGGGTCTCACCGGGAAAATCTGGGTCTTACGTTTGTTGATATTGAGTCCAGACAGTTTTGAAAATTCCTCTATGATATGAAACGCCTTTTGTATATCTGTCCCTCCACCTCTGATGTAAAGTAGGATATCGTCAGCATATAACAAGATCATATGCACAGATCCGTCTAATGCAATCCCGTATCTCTCCCCCATTTGCCTAAAGTGCTCCGCCAGTGGCTCCATAGCCAGGGCGAAGAGCAGCGGAGATAATGGACAGCCCTGCCTTGTTCCTCTATAAATAGGGTAGGATATGGATACCACCCCGCTCGTGCGCACCCTTGCCGTGGAACTCGAGTAAAGCAGACGCACCAACTTCAGCCACCCATCTCCCATGGACCTCATCACCTGGAGTAGGAAATCCCATCGCTGGGAGTCAAAGGCCTTTTCCAGGTCAACAGCCACAACCACTGCATTGGGTACATTATCATATCTGTGTGGAATAACACCTGGTACAATATCCATCAAGAAATTAGAGGTCGACCTGGTCGGGATAAACCCATTTTGATCATTGTGAACTAGTCTCTGCATGTAGGGCATTAATCTGGTGGCCAAAACTTTACTCAATATTTTAAAATCGAGATTCAGCATCAACAGCGGCCTGAAGTCCACCGTGCTCTCCAAATCTGACTTGGTTTTTGGCAGGGGGACCACCAGTGCCTCCCTAGTGGATGCAGGTAGTAGACCCCTCTGTAATGCAGCTGCATACATTTTTTCCAGGTTCAGGGCCAGGGTGGCAACATAAGTACTATACAATTCTGTCGGAAGACCATCCGGTCCAGGTGTCTTACTTCTGGCCATTTCCTTAACTGCTCTGCTGATCTCTTGCGCCTTGATCGCGGCTCCCAGGTTCTTCCGCGCTGTTTGTTCTACCTCCCTGAGCTCTAAGCCCTCCAGATATGCTACTAAATCAACTTCCTGTAGTTCCCCAGGCCCTCCATACAACGAGTGTGTGCCCCTCAGGTGTCAATAAATTAGGAATCGGAGATCCATTCGTTTCAGGGCGGATCAGCCAGGCCAGCATCCTTCCCACCTTCTACATGTTGTTTTTCTCGGTAGGCTCGCAGATCTAGAAGTCTCAATCTTTCCCAGATCTCATTATAGTTACTTTTTAAGTCCGATAATCGTTTCCTATTCACTATATCATTCTCGGTAATTCTGACTAGCGCCTATATTTGTGTTTCTAGCGTCTGGAGCTCATTATTAATTTCTCGTCTGACGCACACAGTCTGACCCATGCATTGCCCCCTGATTACCACCTTAAAAGTGTCCCATTCTATCAGGGGGGAGCTAGCGGTGCCCTGATTGGTTTCAAAGTAATTCGAGATGGCATTGGATAGCTTTTTTCTAAAGCAATCATCCTCAATAAGGCCAGGGTCTAATCTCCAGAGTGGAATGGCCGCTCTCTCCAGGGTAGGAGCAAATCTTAATAAGAGAGGACTATGGTCAGCCAGAGAACGCCCTAAATATTCCAATCCCTCCATGTTGGCTGCCAGTTGTCTGGAACAAAGGAACATATCTAGTCTAGTGTGAAGGCCATACAGTGACGAATAATAGGAGTATTCTCTTCGTTGGCCGTTTTGTAAACGCCAAATATCCAGCAACTCCCATCCGGTCATCCAGTCCCTGAGACCCTTAGCCATTACTGCCACCGTCATACCTTTCAAAGGTGGCCTGGATCTATCTATAGCGAGGTCTAATACACAGTTATAATCTCCTCCTAAAATTAAGTCACCTGCCACCACTTCAGACAAGGGTCCAGAGAAGTGCTGGAGGAATTGCATCTGGTATTGGTTCGGGGCATATATACTTCCTATTGTTATTTCTCTCCCTCTCAATCTCCGTTTCACTAATACAAAACGGCTCTCTTTGTCTATAATTGTGTGTGTAGCATGGAAAGGGGTTCCCGGCTTAATCCAAACAAGGGCCTCTCGGGTATATGCTGAGTATACCATCGCAAACAGCTAGCCTCGCCATCTACGTTTGAGCCTAGTTACTTCATCTGCCGTTAAGTGTGTTTCTTGAAGCATCCACCACTTGTGCCCCTCTGCGTCTAATGTAACTCAGAATGTTATACCATTTGGCGGGAGAACCCATACCCCTAATATTCCAGGAAATCAGCTTAAATTCTTCAGCACCAGCCATGGGGTTAGCCATATTCTATCCACCCCCCTCCCTCCACTCCTCCCCCAGACCCCAACACAGCCCTTGAATGAGGGACCCCAGTGTAGCAAACAATAAACCCAAGAACTACAAACCCCAAACCTGAGAGCGGACCGGCAACGGCCAGCTGCCCAAACCTTTAACCAAACATTAGTACACGTAGAACGCCGCCTTCAGCTCCTCAGGCGGGACACTCTGATGGAGGGGGGAGAGTCAAAAAGAAGAGAAGAAAAAGTCCTGAAAAGAGAGGAGGGCGTTGCTTCCACCCCGGTACATCAGCTCGTGGGGGAGGTCAACCATTGCCCGCCCTAGGGGATCATTGTAGGCAAGGTCATTTTAGGTCCAAGTTCTGTATCACAGGCGGGGGACTTTCAAGATTCTCCTCATCATATAATATCGTCAGCCGAACGTGGTGTATGTTTCAGGATTTCTGATTCAGTTCCTGTATTTTCTTCAGAGTACGAAGACTAAGCAAGATGCTCAGATGATGAGACCATGAGTTTTTCTGAATTTTGGGATGACATTATGTAGTATCCTCGTGTTATGTTATATTGTTCCCTTTCACCTTGTACCTAGCTGCTCAGCCAGTGTGAGTGTTCTGTGTAGAATGTTGGTGTGATTGACATGAGTGGAATGCTTGGGTGCCTGGTGTGAGTGAGTCAGTTGGAAGATGGGCTGAGCAGCTAGCAGGCTGCTCCTGGTGGGGGCTCGCTTTATGGCTTCGTAACTACTCTTCTTATGGACTTAATAAACTACCTGAAACTCAGCTTGGCTATGTCTACTATGTCATCGCAACACGCTGTACCAGCCCACTACATTTTGGCAACAAGGTTAGTCCCATGTCCCCTCTTTACGTTCCTGTCACAGTGTAACGGGTTCGAAGGAAGGGGCAGGACAACAGGTTGTTGCACACAGGGTTTTATTTTATGGAGTAAACGTCTCCTGTTAGTAGCCAGAGTTTCTAGTAATGTCAGGATGGTATGTGATAACTCTCTTCTCCTGGTTGGCGCCTTTATGTAGAGGACGTCTTCGGGGTACTGCTGCCAGGTCTTTAGATAGTCCTGCTTCTTCCCGTCCGGAGGTGGCTCTCGTGGGAAGAAAGGGAATGGGGAGAAAGTGTAAGTGTTTTGTGCCTTTATGTACGAAGGAGGGAAGGGGTAGTGAAGGGAAACACTCTAAACCAGTGCCGCACGTCTAAGAAAGGGGTGAGTGTGTAGGGAGG
This sequence comes from Calotriton arnoldi, assembly GCA_963921515.1. Lineage (NCBI taxonomy): Eukaryota > Metazoa > Chordata > Amphibia > Caudata > Salamandridae > Calotriton > Calotriton arnoldi. Next base: position 1,606,098 of record CAWUFW010004096.1, read on the forward strand.
GGAACACACCTAAGGAAGGGTCTGGTAGGGGCTGATTCCCTTAGCCGTCAGGTTTCTCCCGCCTCCCTACCCAGCCCGCAAACCGCCCTCGTACCTCTGAGAGCCACGCTCCTCCAGGAGCGTGGCTGGGCGAAACGTGGTCCTGGTGGCCTCCTGGCTCTCGTGGCGTCTCCGCACCTTTACCGAAGCCTCCGGCGCCCGCTGTCACTCCCTCTACTCTCGGGTCTTCTCCTTGCTCCGCGTTCTCTGGTTCACCTTGTTCTTCCCGCTTCACCCTCGTCTCTTGTCCTCCGGTGGTGTCACACCCCTCCTTCCGGGTCTCCGTCGTTCTTGTTCGCCGGCTCCACTCCGCGTCATCATTTAGGGTGGAGTCGTCCGGCTCCGCGTTCCAATTAAAGAAACAGTACTCCTTATCCGCCTGACATCCGAATGATGGGGAAGAGCGGTATTTCCAGTCCTCCTGCTGCTGGAAAACAAGAGGTTGTTCTATTGTAGGTGCGGCATACCATTGCATCGAGTGTCCGTTAAAGTCCCCTGGCTCTTCTGCCTCGTGACACACAGTTTTGTTAAGCCTATGTACCCTTACGTGAGGGGTGGCTTAAGGGGTTTGTTCCCTAGTTACGTCTGGTTTGGGTTTTAGTCCCATTTCCCATGTTATTAGACACACTACACGTATGATGTTAACCCTTTCACCATGTGGGTTATGGGGTGTTGCCCCCATTTACGCATTCCGTGCTACATCCTTACTTTTGGGTGTGTGTTTTTGGGTGTTAGTCCCACTTACACGATTTGACGTCATGCTGTTATTTTGTGTGTAAGTCGCCCCGCGCCTCACGTTGTCATGTCTTGTGTGTAAGTCGCTCCGCGCCTCACGTTGTTGCTACATCTTGTGTGTAAGTCGCCCTGCGCATCACTTTGTCATGTTGTGTGTGTAAGACACCTTGTGCTTCACGTTTTAAACTTTACGTGTGTAAGTCACCCTGTGCTTCACGTCGATGTATTGTGTGCGTTTGCCACACTGTGCTGCACCTGTGTAGTTTTCTTGTGCTGCACATGTTCTTATGGGTGTTAGTCCCAAACACTAGTTGTTACACTGCTTAGGTTATGGATTAGTCCCATTCTAACATGTGTCCCTCACACGAGGGGTGGCGGGTTGGGTTATGGTTCCCTTCCCCACAGTTTCCTTTCATGAGGAGTACTTTCTTGGGTGTTGTCCGCCGACAGTGTTTGAGTCTTGGGGTACGTTTCCCCCTTTACTCCTTTCACGTGTGTCCACATGTCCTTCAGTGTGGTAGTTGCTCACTTTGTCTCTGTGTATTGTTCTTTCACTATTTACTTTTTCACTTTTTGTCAACATTAAAGGAGAAGGATGGTGTTAGTGTGTTTCTGTCCTTTCATTCTTCTTTCCTCCTTTGTTGGTCTGTTTACCCTCTCGTGATGTGGTTTTATCTTTCATCCCAGGGTTTATGGACTGTTATCTTTAATTGTATATTGCTGTTTACAGTTTTCTTTCATTTTTATTATGGTTCTATTTGTTTTTCAATTCAAGAGGGAGAGGATAATGTAGTATCCTCGTGTTATGTTATATTGTTCCCTTTCACCTTGTACCTAGCTGCTCAGCCAGTGTGAGTGTTCTGTGTAGAATGTTGGTGTGATTGACATGAGTGGAATACTTGGGTGCCTGGTGTGAGTGAGTCAGTTGGAAGATAGGCTGAGCATCTATGAGGCTGCTCCTGGTGGGGCTCGCTTTATGGCTTTGTAACTACTCTTCTTATGGACTATGTCATTGCAACACGTTTACCAGCCCACTACACATTAGCGATGCCACAGCTTGTAGGGCGGCCTTCCTGTCTTGTTGTTTCTGTGATATCTTGGGTTTCTGTAGTGCACCCGGTTTCTTGGGGCACTTGTGTTTTGGCCCTGCTGTGCGTTTCAGCCTCCGGGGGCCTCGTTGTGGTTTGGGCAAGGGTGCGCCCTTTCCGTATGCTTCAAGCCAGGTCCAAGTTTCCTTTGGAGAGTGACAGAAATGCGTGGAGCCATCCAATGTGATTCGAAGCTTTGCCGGAAAGATCAAGAAATACTGTAGGCCAGCCTCTCATAGAGCCTTCTTCCCTCCAATGAAGGCGGCTCGCTGTGCCTACACTCGCGCAGTCAAGTCCGGGAACATCAGTATCTTACTGTTGTCCAGTATGTAAGGCCCTCGAGATCTGGACTGCTGTAGTATGGAGTCTCTGTCCTTAAAATGTATTAGTTTGGCTACCACTGGTCTCAGGTGTCGTCCCGGGGCAGGAGGCCGTCCCGGGACACGATGGGCCCTTTCTATGGCAAAGAACTTAGAGAGAGAGTCAGGTGGCATTACGTCGTTCAGCCCTTTTTCTAGAAACCCTGTCATGTCCGTGCCCTCAGTCCCCTCTGGAATACCTACTATTCTAATATTATTCCTCCTATTCCTCCCTTCTGCATCTTCAGCTCTATGTTCCAGTTCAGACACTCTGGCTGCAAGATCATTCAGGCGAACCTCTCCTTGTCTGTGTTCTGGAATAAGCTCCTCTACAGTAGTCTCCACTTCCCTGACTCTATCAGCCAGCTTCCGGTGCTCTGCTTGTAGTAGACCCAGCTTCACCGGCACTGCTACTATATCTTGTTGGAGTGTCGCCTTGGTATTCGCTATGGCAGCAAGTACTTTGTCAAGATGTAGGTGCAAAGCGGAATCCATGTTCATGGGGTCTCCACTACTGCTGTCAGGGGGGACCGGAGAGGGCTCTTTCGTGGTAGGTTGAGTTGCCCTTGTTTTGCTCTTTTGTTTCGGCATGGCCCAATTAACTCCAGGAGCCTATGGTTCAAAGTCTTCCAGCGCTTTGAGGGATTGAACTTACTTGGGGAGCCAACCATGGGGCCCCCACGTTATCTTGTAGGTAGCTCCTTTTCTCCGGTCACTCTTGCAGCTCCAGTGTCTCTCACCACTTCTGGGGCCCCTGTTGTAGTTCGCTGCTTATTCTCTCCGCACATCTAGTTTAGCTATGGTCTCAGAGGGAGGTTATTGTCCTGCATGTTTGGGCCAAGATAGCGACTCTCTTCCGTAATCAGTGTCCTCAGGTACTAAATAGCACTTCTAGTGGGCTTGGGCAGGCTCAGCTAAGGCCCTTGAGGTCTTTTGGCCTAGTTCTTCGGGTGCAGCCACGTCTCCTATTGTGCGTGGTACTAGTTTGTGGCGTCCCTTGCCTCTCATTCAGCTCTCTGGTGTGTTGCGGTACGGACCTCCGCAGCGCTGGTCCTGAAGGTGTCGCCTCGGCTGCCGCTTTCACTTTCCCGCTCTCCGAGCCCACAAGTCTGTCAGCCTCATCGGGGCCGCTGCTCGGTGCTCTAGGTCCCTTCCGGCTCAGGGTCCTTATTTTCTTCGCCTCAAACCTGTTGCAGAGCTTTAGGGAATTTAATACAGCCCCATAATCGGACAATTCCGCTCCATTGTACGGAGAATTGCAGGATATCTGCCTGACTGGGACGGAGCTCAGCACCTACGCGTCCGCCATGCTGTAGCTCCCGGCCACGCCCCCTGGGAGTCAGACTTTGATGATGATAATTTTTGTGGTCATGGAAGGAGTAGAGCTTTTAGATGTAGACTTTAGTGTTGTCTTTTTGCATTTTGGGAGGTTAAATAACTCATCTGTTGCAATTATTTGTGCTGTTTTATGTGTGTTCTCCTTTGGACCAAATCCTACAACTCCTCACATTGCCAACAAGGGTTGTTTTTCATGTCATAAAATGTCCCCAAGTCACATTTTGGGGCCTTTCCCGTCACAGGCGTTAGTCCCATCCACACAACATTGTGTCTGCTGAAGTGTGGTAACACAGAGTAGTAGATGACTTGTTGTTACCAATACGATTTCTCTTCATTTTTGGCTTCCAAATGCGAGTCAGTGTACAAGAATGAATACATTTTGAAAAATGCCCCCTGAATTACACAATAGTAAGGGTAATCTCAAATTCAGGGATGTACAAATAACCACTGTTTCTAAACTTGCTATCTTGTGCATATTATAAAAATACATAGGTTTCCTTCAGACCCATTTTTTATTCATTAGATTTTACCATAATTGCTGCATGGATGGTACCCAATGAAATGTCATTATAAGCCGCGGATCAGTTGTTGGCTATGGGTATCGCATGTTTTTGGACAACCAACAAACACTATATATCCCGGTGACTCTGCATCTGATGGGTGTAATGGTATGTTACTTTAAAAAATCAGCCATTGGGACACAAAATGACATGAAAATGTCGCCAATTACATTTCTTCCTACTTATTTCATAATTATTTTTTTCTTTCAGTTTTTATATAGTGCGAACTCGACCCGAAGGTATCAGAGCACTTTACATGAGCACCATTTGCATTACCGATGGACACATTACATTTTTTATTTTAGGCACTGGGAGATTAAATGATTTGCCCAGAATCACAGGATGTTTGAGCCTCCTGCCAGACTCGAATCTGGTTCCCCAGCTTCAAAGTCGGCCGCTCCAGCCATTAGGCCACGATTACTTTCTTTGGGAAACCCATGAGTAATCTACACAAACAGTCAATTGCTGAATTTGAAATTTCATTTTATTAAATATATATCTTTCCTGGTTCACCCATGGGTTTTATACCCGTTTCCACCACAAACTGCAGGTAGGCAGAAACCCACCAAAAATTGGTAGTAGGTGTCTAGTTAAAAAAACTGTGGTAAAGAAGTGGCTTTCTTTTACAACTCGGCTTGTTCATGAATACTGAGCTAATGGTTATTTTTGGTTGAAGCTCTTTTAGAAAACAAATGCTTTCATGCACAACACGTTTTCCTTTAAAAAATAAAATTGCTCTATTTTGACTATTTTTTGGGTTCACTCTAGAATGCACCCACCCTGAGTACCTTTAGATTCCCCAACATGTGGGAACAAAGGACGCCAATTTAGCCTGGATATATTTTGTGAAAATTTTGTTTTATGAAAGCTTAAGCACGAAGTGCCCCAAACATTAAAAAAAGGGCTCAGCGCTGAGGTGGGAAAAGCTTCAGCAGTTAAGAGGTTAACCAAAGCAGATAAACACACTTTTGGAAACACGATAGCTGTGCATGAAACACATAAAATCTTACAGACCCTCCTCACGTGGGGTCACTACTGTTACACAATCACTATATATATATATATATATATATATATATTCACTGAAAAAACCATAGGTTTCTGACAAGTTATAGTTAGAAATTAGCATTTAAAAAACCTTTGAAATTCACTGAAAAAACCATAGGTTTTAGGGACAGTTATAGTTAGTTGGACATTTCACTCGTACAAAACCCGTGAAATTCCCCCGTTATAGTTAGTTCAGCTAACTATAACTCGCGCCCCCGCAATGCACTGCTGATGACGTCACATATTACATCACTCATGACATGCTCAGTGACATCACTGATGACATCTCAAATGACATCACTGATGACATCATCCAGTGACTGTGTGTTTCTATAAAGTTTAAATATGTTTAATATATATGCCAAGGTGTATTGAAGAATGAGTGGGTGTATAAGTGTCTGGATGGATGATTTAGTAGGTGCGTGACTGACTCTATAAGTGAGTGATTAAACGTTTCTTACTGAATGCATGGGTTAGTGACTAAACTGTGTGAATGTCTGTATCCGTCTGTCTGTTGGTGTGTAAGCGGCTGCATGGGTTTGCGAATAGCTACATGAGTGTCTACATGGGTTATTGATTGGTTGTCTGAGTATCTGTATGGGTGCCTGAGTGTTTGTGTGGGTGGGGTGTGTGTGACTGCGCATAGATGTGTGAGTGGGTGATTCACTGGGTGCATGGTTTCAAGAGTGCATCTGTGATGGACTGTATGGGTGGGTGAGTGTGTGTATGGGTGTGTTAGTGAGTGAATGTATATCTTAGTGGTACAAGTGTGAGTAACTAATATGTCAAAGGCAGTATATATGTGTGTTGGAGTATATAAATGGCTATAAGTGAGAGTGTGTGATTGTGAGAGTGGCTGTATGGATGAGTGTGTACTTGTATCAGTGATTGTATAAGAGCGTAAGAATGTGCTAGTATTTGTATGAGTAAGTGAGCTGGTGTGTGTATAACTGTATAGGTGAGTAAATGGCAGTGTGATTAATTATTTGCATGACTGACTAGTTGTGTGAGTACCTCTACGGATGAGTGGCGGTGTGTGAGTGTCTATGTAGGTGTATAAGTGCATATGAAAGTCCTGTACTGAGTGACCGTAAGTATGAGTGACTGTAGAGGTGAGTGAGTGGATGTGTGTGTAGACCTAAGAATCAGTGAGTGTGTATGTAGTTATTGGTGTTGGAGTGTCTATGGTTTTGACAATGGCAGTCTGTAATTTACAGTGGGTGTATCAAAAGTTATATTAGGGTGAGAGAAGATGCATCAAATTATCACATGGATGATGTCATCAGTGATGTCATCAGTGATGTCATTTGAGATGTCATCAGTGATGTCACTGACCATGTCATGAGTGATGTAATATGTGACGTCATCAGCAGTGCATTGTGGGCGCGAGTTATAGTTAGCTGAACTAACTATAACGGGGGAATTTCACGGGTTTTGTACGAGTGAAATGTCCAACTAACTATAACTGTCCCTAAAACCTATGGTTTTTTCAGTGAATTTCAAAGGTTTTTTAAATGCTAATTTCTAACTATAACGTGTCTGAAACCTATGGTTTTTTCAGTGAATTTCAAAGGTTTTTTAAATGCTAATTTCTAACTATAACGTGCCTGAAACCTATGGTTTTTTAAGTGAATTTCAAAGGTTTTTTAAATGCTAGTTTGTAACTATGCCTACAGAGGTAGGACATGTGAAGAAAGAAGAAAAACGCACAGAAAGAAGCAAAAGAAATGCAGAAAGAAGCAACAGAAGTCCACAAAGACGAAGAAAAGTGCAGGAAGAAGCAAAAGATGTGCAGAAAGAACCAACAGAGGAGCAGAAAGAGGCCTTGTTCCAAAATCATCCTGTGCCCACAACGTTTTCCAACGTGTACTGGTGGTAACTGACTCTGACTAACCAGAGCCAGTGCTATGGTAAAACACACTTAGAATACAGTTAAAACACCTACATACACTAGGGAACACTATGCGTTGTGGTACCCCTGTGATTAGCATGACCTCTGTAAGTCCCTAGTACATAATAGGGCAGGGGGATTAAAACTACCTCTTAAAACGCGCCCCGTGGCACGTTTTAAGTTGCGGGATTAAGTCCCCTTGAATCCTGAGTGTCCCTGGGGCCCAACTAGCCCCCCAGGTACCTACAGTTAGGATCTCCACAGAGCTGAGTTGCAGAGAGGCGTTCCGAGGCCACGCACCTTTTTTCACCTCTCTGCAACGCAACTCTGTTGTGCTTACTGAAGGTACCTGGTGGGCTAGTTGGACTCCAGGGACCCTCAGGATTGAAGGGGACTTAATCTCCCAACTTAAAACACGCCACGGGGCCTGTTTGCACACATGTCACCTCAAGCCCCGCCCCTCCCTTCACAACTGTGCAAACGCGCCCCGTGGCGCATTTTAATTTGGGGGATTAAGTCCCTTGAATCATGAGCGTCCCTGGGGTCCAACTAGCCCACCCTGTACCTCCAGTATGCGCCAGGAGCTGCGTTGCAGAGAGGTGTTCAGAGGCCACGCCCTTGTTACACCTCTCTGCAACGCAGCTCTGTGGCGCTTTCTGGACGTACCTGGTGGGCTAGTTGGCCCCCAGGGACCCTCAGGGTTGAAGAGGATTTAATTCCCCATCTTAAAACGTGCCACGGGGCCTGTTTGCACAAATGTCACCTGAAGCCCCGCCCCCTCCCTTCACCACTGTGCAAACGCGCCCCGTGCCGCGTTTTAAGTTGGGGGATTAAGTCCCCTTGAATCCTGAGGGTCCCTGGAGTCCAACTAGCCCACCATGTACCTCCAAAAGCGCACCAGAGCTGCGTTGCAGAAAGGTGTAAAAGGGGCGTGGCCTCTGTACACCTCTCTCTGCAACGCAGCTCCTGGCGCATACTGGAGGTTCCTGGTGGGCTAGTTGGCCCTCAGGGACCCCCAGTATTCAAGGGGAATTACTTCCCTTCTTAAAACGCGCCAGGGGGCGCGTTTGCAGACTGCTGCAGGGAGGGGCGGGGCCTCCGGCACGATGCCGGTCTTTTTTTTTTTTGTATGGGAGGGGGCTGCGTGGCCCCCTTCCCTCGGGCCACTTTTGGCCCCGGGGACCCCATCCCCGGGGCCTGAGGATTTTCTTTTTTTTTAAATAAAAAAAACGGGAAGGGGCCGCGTGGCCCACCTTCCCTGGGCCTCTATTGGCCCCGGGGACCCCATCCCCGGGGCATGCCCTCTTTTGTTTTATTTAAATATTTGGAGGGGGCTGCGTGGCCCTCTCCTCAGGCCATTTAAGGCCCCGGGGACCCCATCCCCCGGGGCCTGGCCACTCTGTTGGGGACCGTGGGGGTCCCCAATCCCCGCACGGTCCCGCCTGGCTCCCGCGTCCTGCGGGAGCCGGCACTGCTTTTCCATAAGGGGAGCTGCTGACATGCAGCTCCCCTTATGGAAAAGCAATCTGCTTTGCTTCATTGAAGCGAGAGCAGGTTTCCTGCTCTCGCTTCAATGAAGCAAAGCAAGTTTGCAATGACAGGACGGAGCCGCGCGGCTCCCGTCCTGCCATTGCAAACAGCAGTGTCCCGGGGTAGGCACCCCGGGACACTGCAGGAGCTGGCCCTGGGGGTGGTGGTCCCCAGGGCCATGGAGGGCTCCAGGAGGGGGCCGCGCGGCCCCCTCCCTTCATTAGTAAAGCCCCGGGAGGTGGTGGTCCCCGGGGCTTCGAGGGTCCGAAACGGACCCCCACATTTCTTTGTGGGGCCCACCCGGGGCAAAATAGACTCGAAGCGCGGGAGACCGCGCTTCGATTTTTTTTTAATCACGTCGGGATCCGCGCACCCTAAGCGCATCCCGCCGATTTAAAAAAAAAAAAATGCTTTTTTCTGCCCAGGGGGTCCTTGTGGGACCCCCTGAGCAGACCTAGGGGGTCAGGGTGTTTCTTTTTGTGTTTTGCGCACTTGTTTTGTGCCTCGGTTCTACCGAGGAACAAAATGGCTGCCAACACTTCCTGATTTGGAGTGTTGACAGCCACTTCACAGCCAATTAGCATGCAGCTCGTGATCGGGAGGGTACGCGGACCCTAAGCGGCCATAGATATATATGTGATTTTACTTTTGATTTTCTCAGGAACTACTGAACGGATTTACACCATTTAAGCAAAAGGCACGACTCTGAACCAAGGGCTACCTTTTTGCCAAATTTGGTGTAATTCCGTTCAGCAGTTCGGGCTGTAGCTGCGATGAAAGGTTCCTATGGAAAATTGCATGGGGAAAACACGTTTTGGGACCCCCCTTTTTTCTCGGCCCCAGGATAGGAGCGGACCAGAGCGCCCCACGAGTTTTGAAAATTTCGCGAAGATTCGTCAACCGGCGCCAAAGTTATTTCAAATAGAATGTTGCGGATTTCCTATGGAAAATAGGTCCTAACTATAACTATCTACTGGCGACCGCCAGTAGATGATACATATATATATATATATATATATATATATATATATATATATATATATATATCGCCACGATATCCCTTTGAACAGGGATTTCCTCACTGGCAACTATTAATCTAACCCCAGAACAAGCAAAATTCAAGGATGAATTGGAGGGGTATATTGAAAAACACGAGGAGGTAGTGCAATTAAGGAAACACACTAAATTCCAGCGGGATAAGGAGGATTATTTAGAGGGTAGAATCTTCACCTATGCCCGAAAATTTGATAGATTTCAAACTCAGGATAAGTTTGACTCCGCGACGTCATCAACAGGGAGTACATCCTCACTTACTTCAAATGAGACAAATGATGGCGATCAAATTTCAAGTGAAGTGAGACCGAAGAATAGTTTTTAGGCGACATGCGGCTGGCTCTCCAGCAGAAGAATTGGGAGAAAACAGCCGGGGCACAACAAACAGGAAATCGGGAAGAGGAAGAGGCCGCGGACGAACGCGTCCAAACCAACAAGGAGAGGCAAGCGGCTCCACCGATTCAACAAGAATAGGTACGACAACAAGGAGCATGAGGCAGAAATGGACATAGTTGAAACAACGGAATTACAAGATCTTCAAGTAATCAACCTCTCGAAAAAGTGTTAACGGAAACAGATATCAATTTGCTTAAACGTGGACTCAACTTTTGCCCGACAAATACTGCAGATTTATCACAAGTCAGGATTGACTTATATCAATACATTCGTAAAATAAAATTGGCCAAAATATTTGCAGAAAATGAACAAATGGCAAATTTTCGAAAAAACTTCCAGTCCCCTCCATGGACTTATTAGCGAGTGATTCGACAAGTTATACAGTCCTGATGGAACTTAATGAGAACCCGGATTTTCAAAGCCCAGGCATAGGAGCGCATTGTACACAGCTTGGTGCAGGAATGAGTGGGATGAAGCCCAAGTCAAGATATTACCCACAATTGCCGTAAGGGAATAAAATCGATATGTTTCATGAAGCGGTCATCAAAGAATTATATCAGCTGAAGTATCTTAAAAATCGGACAATTTGCCAAGACAAGAACGAATGGCTTTGGAAAATTTGAAAAATGTGAGGAAATTGAGATAAAAATGGCGGATAAGGGTGGAAATATTATCGTCATGGATAAGGAATCCTATATGGTTGAAGCCCATTCACAATTGAGAAATAGAGATTATTATGAACGACTAAAAGAAAATCCGACCAAAAAATTGAAACTGGAAGTAGATCAGAAGCTGAAGATATGGAAAGATGGCAACCTGATAGATGATGATGAATTGAAATACCTGACGGTAAACCATCCCAAAACAGCAACGATTTATTTTCTCCCCAAGATTCATAAGCACCCGACTAGACCACCAGGCAGACCGATCATCTCGGCAAAGGGGGCTTTATTAGAACCAATGGCAAATTACCTGGATACATTTCTTTTACCATACGTCCTAAAACTAACCTCTTATCTCCAGGACACAGGGGATTTACTCAGACAACTACAGGAAACTCCATGGGTATCCACTTACCATCTGATTAGTATGGACGTAATATCATTATACACCAATATCGGTAATGAGATAGGATTATTTGCCATTGATTATTTCCTACAGGAGCGGAATATCCAATTTTCTAATCACAATAAAATGCTCCTAGAGATGATAAGGATATGCCTTACGGAAAATATTTTTATGTTTGGTGAGGAGATCTATCGCCAGGTAAAGGGGACGGCTATGGGCTTTTCATTTAGCCCAAGCTACGCTTGTTTGACAATGGGGTGGTGGGAGCGCAGTATTGCATGGAAGTCAGAAAATGATCTATATTTAAACAAAGTAGTAAAATGGCTACGATATATAGATGATTTAATCATCATCTGGGATGGGACCAAACAAGAATTTGCTGAGTACTTCCAGATTTTGGACAACACTGAGGCTGGGCTCAAATTTACGTACACAATCAGTGACGAAAGAGTTGCCTTTTTGGATACAGAGGTGTATATTAGCCAAAAAGAAATTCATACAACACTACATCGAAAGGCAACTGCCACCAACGCCGTCCTCCATGCTGAAAGCTATCACCAAAAAGTGTAATTAATAACATCCCATATGGTGAATTCCTAAGAGTGAGAAGGATATGCTCAGAGGAATCAGAATGGCAAAAAAATAGCAGATTAATTGCTGATAGTTTTAAAAACGAAACTATAATAAAAAATTGGTTGGAGCATGCCAAGAAAAAACAGCAAAACTGGTACGGTCAGAACTGATCACTAAAAACAAAATTACCCTAACATGGATGTGACGAAGCAAACAGTAAGGTTGATCACTACGTATTCCACAGAGAACAAACAGATCAGAAATATATTAAGAAAAACTGGAATATTCTAACCTTGGACCCCACAGTTGCCAAAATAGTGGGAGATAATCCAAATATAACATTTCGTAGAGCAAAAAATCTAAAGGATGTGTTGGTACATAGTCACTTCAGAAATAAAACAAAACAGACAACGTGGTTACAAAGTGTGGGATTCCGCAAATGCAACAGTTGCAAAGTATGTACCATTGCTAAAAATACAAAAGAAATCGAAATGGCTAACAAAAAAATGTGGAAAATCAGACAAAGAATAACCTGTAAGAGTCAATTTGTGATCTACATAGTGGAGTGCCCCTGCCCACTTAAATATGTTGGCAGTACTATATGTGACCTAAAGAAAAGGATTTTAGAGCATGTGAGGGCAACAGTGAACACTGACAGAAGTAATGCTATAGCTAAGCATATGGAAAAAGAACATGGTGGAAACTGGAAATTGTTAACTTTTTATGCCGTGGAACAGGTGGAACAACAACTCCGTGGTGGAGATAGAGAAAAAATCCTGCGGCAAAAGGAATCCAGGCATATACTGAATTTTCGAACCCTGACCCCGAGAGGGTTAAATCAAGATGAGGAGCTTCATTCACACTTATGATGCACATATATGATGACTTAGTGAGACTGTTTGACAAATGATGCTATGGGCATTTTCGGACATCAAAAATGACATGAATATTAACCTCCCTGATTTGATTTTAACTGTATGTGTATATATGTTTTTGATATAAAATTCCCATTGTATCTATGGCTGCAACGAATGAAGAGATACAATATACATAAAAAATGGTAATGAAAAGGCACTAATTTAGTATGAAGGAGTAAAGAAGTTTATATTAGTAACAAAGATCTTAATAATGTGGAGTTGGTGGACTCAGATATAGAATTAGAAATGGGTGTACTACAAGTTTTTATATAAAAATGCATATGCCCACTGGAGGGCTGGATTGCTTTAGTAAGTAAGGGTATAATATCTATTATAGTTTCATAACATAAAAAACACAAAAATGCATATTCCCCATGACAGTGGCCGGGTGCCAGGGTTGAAATGGATAATACTGGAATAGGTTATGAATGCCAAGAACAGCTATAAAATAAGCAAGAGGGAATAGCTCAGTATGTTAAGATATGTGGAATGGAAATAGAGAACGAGGGTTCGAGCCCAGCCATTGACAGCAACTAATGAAAATTTCACTTAACTGCTAGAATTAATGTAGTTACCCTAAATTATCGCATGAAACGTTATTTAAGAATATTAATTTGTTTTCCCTTTTAGTTGTGTAAATAGAACACTTTGAAATGGATGGAAGGATTGAATTTATAGACTAAGTAGTGCTGTAACGAGAATATATGTAAAAGTTAAGCTATTTGGTCATTCTGTTGCCATAATGTAATTTTAATGTAAATATGGCTCCATGATTTAACGACAACATGGAAAGGCGCAACTACAAATACCATAATGCAACAGTTGGACTTAACAGGAAGTTGGGTCATGAAATATATTTCTTTAAATAGAACTGAAAGAGTATGGCGCCCTGTGTTGATCGATTGTTCCCCGTGAGCAAGGTCTCGGCTGAGACCGAAACGCGTTGGGGTTGTGTGTTGGCAGCGTTTTTGAAAATAAAAACACCCTGGAACCAGCGATGGTATGATGTGATGATTCATACTTATTTCCAACTTTAAAAGAGCTGTGAGTGCGGTGAGGAAATCCCTGTTCAAAGGGATATCGTGGCGATATTTGTAACGGCTTGGTCCTGCCGTACTCGACACGCACCACCACAGAGCGCCCAGCAGTCAGTAAAGGTGGACTTTGCGGAAAGGATATATATATATATATATATATATATATATATATATATATATATATATATATATGGAAAAACCAAAGTCCTTGAAGCGCCAACTTCACAGCAGCACAGCAGGTACGGACCACACGGGGCACATCCATGGATTTCAAAGGTGCTTTTATTCGGTGATATCAGTGCATCAAAAATGATTGTGGCAAGTGCCCAGCATTACGCGTTTCGCCTGCGTTTCCGCAAGCTTGATCACACGACACGCTGAACCGCATTGAACATTTTTAAAGTGACACAGTGCAGATCCAACTCCTCCCCTCTAGTAAACAAGGAAAACATACTATGAGTTAGATGTTGCTTAGACATATCGAACCCCATATGGTCAACACAGTAAAAGATGTAACCCTTCATAATAAATATATCCAACCTGTTAAAAAAAACAGTAAATCTGGTATAATACACTTGAACTGTACAGATTAAACAAGGAAAAATTCCCAATATATAAAAAGCACGTGTAGACATATGCTAAACACATGAACCGAGGAGAGGACTTTGAATCAAAAAGGTGCTAGTGCTTCATAATAATACTCTGGTGCCGACTATTGAAATCATAGTCGACAGACTGCTTAAAATTCATGGAGGCCGAGATGCTCACTAATGATTACATCTAAGGTGCAAGCAGAGGCGGCTGGTCCATAGGGGCGCCGGGACAGCGCCCCACTAGGCTATCACATAAAGAAACTGCTCACTGAATCGGGCAGCAAAGCAAGAATGTAAGCAGACGAATTGACAGCTTTGACAATTCGTCTGTTTACATTTCCGGCCTGTGCTGGCAGCTGCTTCACAGGTGAAAGTGCGCTTGAGTCAACAAACGCACAGCGCACGCACGCGAGAGCAGCAGGAGTCCAGAACTGGACTCCGACTGCGCATCTGCCAGAAGAGCGCTTTTGGTTTTCAGCTCCCCACTCCATTCACGATACATTAGGTATGCTGCGCATGCCTAGTGTAGTGCAGGAGTCTGAAGATGGGATCCTGCTCGGGCGGTGACGTACAGTCGCCCTATGCCCTGTCACATGCCAGGATACAGCCGAATCCAGTCTTCTGATATGCCAGTCAACTTCAAGCAAAAGAGCGGGGAGAAGTTAGTTCAACTAACGTCTTGTGAGGAGACGTAATGCGACGTGGGACCGGAGCGGGAGATGCCTGGTAAGTTTATTTGTTTTTATGTAATCATTAAATGCTTCCCCGCGCGTCCCCCCCGAACAGGCGCCTGCCAATGTCAAGTTCCTGGGAAGTCGACGAGGGTTTTGATTTGTAAGGCGCTAACTTGAACAGCAAGTGTGGTAATAAACCAGTCTGATTAACAAATGAAATTGCAAAATAGGCGCGGACTCCTGCACAAACTAAAGGATTGGAATGTCACATTTCGGGCATATTAGTTTATCAACCCCGACCCTTCTCTGGTGGCCATGCAGCATTCTGGGTACACAACGGGGAATGGGCGCTCACAGCTCTAAAAACACTGCAAACAGAGACTCTGGCATATTGTTGCAAATATCAGCTGCATGCATGGCATGTTTTGTTTGAAAAACGGAGTGTTTTCATTTCAATCCACCAGCAGACACCATGTCTTGTAACATAATATGTGTTGTGTGTGATTCACTCGTATAAAGCGCTCTGATACCAAGGTGTCCTGCAGGCGTTTATGCAGGTATTTACAGGGCTTTCACGTTTTGTATTGCAGCAATACATTTTCCTCGTCATATTTTGATTTGAAATGCATCCATTGTTTTGTGCAATTGCGTCCTTAACATAACAGGGAAGGCAGCCATTAAAATGTGCTGAAGTGGTTTCCATCAAATAGTGACAGAAAATATCCACATTACATAGTACTTTAGATAGTCCCAATAATATATCAACCGAGAATTTCCCATTATATTGTGCTATAGATACGTCCCATGATATGTGTGCCATGGGACTTAACAATCAAAACCTAGATATGTGGCACAGGAGCGCTGCACATAGTCATTTGGAAAGGAAATAGCTGTAGGCCAAGTCAGGGAGCAGGCAGACAAACATTTAGAATTGTACAGGAGGGAGGAAGCAAGGGTGTCTAGAGCAGCAGCTCCATTGCATGAAAACAGGAAATTAATGTAAGGAAATAGTGTCATCATATTGATGTACAGCACTGCACAGTCAATGAATGTATTTATTGTATAGTTAAAACCATTACAAGTGTAGCAGTGTGTTCAAAAGTTAATGTGGGCAAATGATAACATCAGCATATGCAAAGATTGTCCTCTATAGCTCATCAAAATTGGCAATTTCTCAAATGATAAATAATTCAATCGTATTGCTTTATTAACCTTCCTGCTTCCTCAAATTTGCTTGAAAATGCACCATTTGTCCACTCTTTTTCAAACATTTCTCCGGGGGAGACCCCCCCCCCCCAAACTCCCTGTAGGTTGGTCAGGCTCGCACACTACGTTAGCTTGCCGGAGTGCAGTACGACAATAATTTTACGCCCCACCACTTTCAAATGTCACCAGCCACCACTGAGTGCAAGTGCATATACAGTATGAATTCAGAAGGGATAACACTTATATTGGGTACTATAGTATGTCGGTTACATCCTTTCCTAATATGGACAAAATAAAGTGCAAGTGCACTTATAATAAACAGACCTAGGAATGGGAGATGGGGATACAAGAGACTCTAATATATCCCACCATCATAACAACCTATAATACTAAAATATACAGTAGACAGTAATGAAAAAGGAGAAATCATTAAATAAAGGTTGAAAAATATATGTCCTTCAAGTTCTAAATTATCATCCAAATACCAGATGAGTATCACCCAGCTATTAGCAACTATATTGAGAACACGTAAACCAGTAATTACAAAGGTAGTTAAAAACCAGACCTCAACCCTCATAAGACTTCGTAAAACCCAGTAAAACCAAGTAAACCCAGTTAAAATCCATAAAACTGGATAAAACCAGGTAAAACCAAGCACACTAAGTCGCACTGAGTCTCATTACCGGGCTAAAAATCAGGCTTAAAACTATACATCCAAAAGTAAAAACTCAAAATAGAGATTAGGAAATAATTCATGGATTATCGAGTAATGCACTGTCCAGATAATTTCGCTTATAAAAAATTGTGCAGATCCTCTCCCGTGTTAAGCCCATTTGGCATCTTAGTGTCGATATATATATATATGGGATAAAGTACCCCCTGCCGTACATTTTAAGAATATTAAGAATATTGCAAGTCATAGAGGAGTTCCATAACCATATAGAGGAACGAGGCCGAAGGCTGAGTTACTTTATAAGGTTATGGAACTCCAATGTAACTTGCAATATCCTTATCATGTACGCCAGGGCGTACTTTATCCCATGTAATACATGGTCACACCATCACTTTCCCACAAACCATGTAAAACCTTGTGTGTAGCTCTTTGAAATGAAGGAGCAAGTATGTTTGCACACATCAAGAATAGAAATAAAGACGTTGTCGGCGGGGCGTGGCTGACTGCCGCGGAAGATGGCAGCAGGCTAGTGGAGCTGCGCTAAAGGCAGTCGATTCAGCCCATTATCCGGCACTATCCGACACTCAGCGGGACACCCGGCGATAGATCTGGGCACCGGAACAGTGGTGCCTCATTCGGTGGTGCCCAGCGAGCCGGAAATCGAGGAATAAGTGCCCTTGAGACCCGCCGACACCTAAAAACGACATCGCAGTAAGATGGCGGCCGGGCTCGCCTAGCTAGCGCACCCGCTGACCACGGACGTCTGCGGCCCGCAAACGGCGAATACAGCACCTGGGGAGGCTAGACGGCGGTGACGCCTGGTGGAGCCGCAGCGGGCTCCGAGAGAAGAGAACAGTGCCGCGCCGGATAGCTGGGAGGCCGAGCAGCTTCGTAGTGGTGGCAGCGGCCACCCCGGACCTAGGAAACGCGGCGGCAGGCCGGAACACTGCGAATCCTCCGCCCCCTGGCGCACCCCGCTGAAAGGAGTGGATGCGGTGAGCGGCGCTGGGGGAGTGGAGACACAGCGGGCGCTGGAGGCGGAGCGCCGCGACCGGGCCAGACGAGCCGGCAAGTGGCCACGGACCCGCGGGGCCTGAGCGGCGGTGGATGACCGCCGGAGAATCATCACAGGGTGGCCTGTGGCGGTCTGGCTGGGGTGGAACAGACCCCGAGTACTCTCTACTGGGCTGAGACCGCTGGAGTGGGGAGGCGGACGCTTACGGCCTAGAGACGGCAGCAACAGGCCTAAGGGAGTCATTTGCGACCGTGGAGGGGCCTCTCTTGCACCCCTGGAACGTGTGAGAGGCTGAATTGGGGTAAACTGCCGAGAGGTAGCAGCACCACAGAGCACTACGGGCGACACAGACCGAGCCCGCCCAACGGGCAGCGTGCAGTGCAGAGGCCGCCAGGGGTAGAAACAACAGACAAGGAGAAGACACCGAGCCGCGGGCCACGCTACCGCTGAAGGAGTTGCCCCACGACACACCCAGGCACGAGTGGTGGAAGAACTGGACATTCAGATATGGGCCGCACCAAGCCAACGGGCCCAGGGTAAGCAAACCAAATCGACAAATATACAGTGGCCATGGGTCGCGAAGAGGGGGCGACAGGTGGCAGATCGCAAGAGTTGGGTGATGGGGATCCTGAACCCTCCCTCAAGGATATCATGAGAGAGATCAGAGAATTCAGGGGTACCCTTGAGCCAAAATTGGACTCCGTCACGGAAGAGGTGAACCTACTGAGGGCGGACTTCAGGAAGATGTCTGAGAAGGTCGCAGAGGCCGAAACAGGAATTGGGAGTCTACAGGCGAAAACAAAGCGGCTGGAAGAGCAGGTGGCGTCCCTTACCAAAAATCAGGAAGACATCTACGCCCGCCTGGAGGATCAGGAAGGGAGGGCCCGGCGGAATAATATCCGCATCGTGGGGGTCCCGGAGGGTTTGGAAGGCCCGTCAATGGACTGGTTCGTCGAGGAACTGGTCCTCAATCAGCTGAAGCCCAAGCGTCTGTCCAACTTCTTTTCTGTGAAGCGAGCGCACAGAGCGCTAGGGGGCAAACCACGGCCAGGGGCGCCACCGCGGACGATCATTGCCCGTATCCTCAATTTTCGGGACAGAGACGCCATCTTGCAGGCCGCGCGTACGACCGGTGACCTGCATATAGACAATGCCATCATCCGCTTCTTTCCGGACTTTACCCTTCGGGTGCAACGTCTGCGGCGCTCCTTTGATGGAGTGAAGAGGGCTCTCCGTGAACAGGGGTGAAATACATGATGCTGTTCCCGGCCAGGCTCAAAATCCTAGACGAGGGGAAAGCTCATTTCTTCGAGAAGCCTGAAGAAGCCAGTGACTGGCTGGAGGGCTGGCGCACGGTGGGTCGGAAAGGCAGGCATGAACGTCCGGACTCCCACCAACAGCGGGCAGAGACCGAGTCAGATGACTGGAGGCGGCCTAACGGCCAGAGGCCGGATCAGCAACCAGATAAGTGACACTGGGGACAGCGGACACTGGGACTAAGACACTGGCACGGGCGGTGGCAATCCAGAACCTGGGGGGGCTAATACGGATGTGACCGCCTGCAGAAGATAGAGATCCAAGTTGCCAGGCGCATGGCTATTATGGGGGGTCATTGGGCACAAGTGCGGGAGGACGATAGAGGGCCGTACTGAGGGGGAGGCCCTGCTGAGTACGATAGTATGGGCGGATAATGTAGTCAATTTTATATACATCCTCCTACCGGCTGCAGACACGCAACCCCACATATTTGTTTGTTCATAAGCTATGGGGCGACAGGCACTCTGCCAGTTTTATGGGTGGGTGGTTGGGGACTCACCTAGCAGGGTAGCAGGGAGGGGGGTTGTGGGGGGAGAGGGTTTGTTGTTTTTCTTTTTGTTGTTGGGGGGGACAAGGGAGTTAGCTCGCGGCCAACATATTGCTCACCAACGACAGCTCGAACGAGGGAGTGCAGCGGAGGGGCGACGGGGGGGAGACGGACAGCCACAGACTCGGACAGATGGGGGAACCGGCTAAATTACAGGTGTGGACCTGGAATGTCCATGGATTAGGTGACAAAATCAAGCGTACATTGGTCCTGCAGCACCTGAAGCGACACAACCCGGATGTGGTCCTGATCCAGGAGACACATCTAAGGGGGAATACATGCAAAGCCCTGAACCGCTTTGGCTATAAGATGATCGCACACGCGGGTTATTCTTCTGGGGCCCGGGGGGTGGGAATCTTGGTGCGCTCCTCCCTTCCCTTGGTGATCACTAACACATGGACAGATGACACGGGGTGTCTGGCGGCGGCGGTGGGCACGTGGGAGGGGAGGGTGTTGGTTCTTTGCTCCTGCTATCTTCCCCCGGGCCTCCACTCCACTTTCCTTCCGAAATTGGGGGCCTTTCTGACGGATCTGCCGGTTGGGATCCTTCTTCTTGGGGGAGACACCAATGCAGTAATGGACCCGTCTGTTGATCGGTCCAATCCCAGACTGGGGGCTCGAGAGGAGCGTGGGATGGCGGGCTTTGCCACTGCCATGGGCCTGCATGATATCTGGCCAGCGCACCACCCTCGGACTAGGGAATACACTTTCTACTCGGCCCGTCACGGCTCATTCTCGAGAATCGATTATTTCTTCACCCGGCTCGCACATATGGGAGACTTTACAAATGTCAGACACATGGCTAGGGGGATATCGGATCACTCCCCGGTGGGAGTGTCCCTCCAGGGACCGGTTGTAAACAAGGCCGCCTTCCCGAGAATAGACCCCTGGCGACTTCGAGACCCAGTCCTGAGTGATAAACTCAGGGAGGGATCTAAGCTCTACTTTGAAGAAAATCAGGGCTCCGTGGATTCCCAGATTATGATATGGGAAGCATATAAGACGGTTCTGCGGGGTCAAGCACAGGCCCTGATTGGGGAGCAAAAAAAGGAAGAATCGCTACAGATTAGGGGGCTTGAGAGGGAAGTGGAGGCACTGGAGGCCGATCCGGCCTTAGCGGGGTCCGCAGATCTCCAGCATGAATTGGCACTGAAACAGAAAGAACTGCGGGCACTGGCACAAGGGGAAGCGCGGGCCTATGCCCTAGCAACCCAGCACCGGCTATATGATGTAGGGGATAAGGGACTCAGGCTGCTGGCGTGGCTGGAGCGCTGTAATAGGGAGAGATCCTGGGTGCCTGGCGTGATAGACAAATCAGGAGCCCTATGTTCCACAAGTGGGGATATCGCGGAGGCCTTCGCCGCCCACTATGAGCAGGTGTATTCGCCGGTGTGTACAAGGTCAGAGACTGACTGCGAGGAGTTTCTGCGGGACTTCGCCCTCCCTCGCTTTCGTCGGGAAGCACGGCAGCGACTTGAGGCGGACCTCACGGTGGAGGAGCTGGGGCTGGCCCTAGGCTCCCTACAGTCCGGGAAAGCGGCTGGGCCCAATGGACTACCGTTAGAGATCTATAAAAAACAAGCGGCAGTGATACTGACCCCCCTCTTGCGGATGTTCAATGAAGCCCGGGAATTGGGACGGCTTCCTCCAGATCAGAGAGAAGCCACAATTGTGACAATTCATAAAGCCGGTAAACCGCCGGATACATGCGACTCTTATCGCCCGATCTCCTTAATTAATGTAGAGGCAAAGGTCTTGGCCAAGGCATTGGCGGAGAGGCTAGTACCTGTCATCACGGACCTGGTACATGTGGACCAGTCCGGGTTTATGCCCCGCAGGAGCACGCGTCACAATCTGAGGAGACTATACGGGGTGCTCCACATGACGGAGAGTGTGGGTTCCATTCAGGCGGCGGCGGTGGCGCTGGATGCCTCCATGGCCTTCGATAGCATTGAGTGGCCCTACCTCTTTATGATGCTCCAGCGACTGGGATGTGGACCGATATTCTGTAGTTGGGTGAAGCTGCTGTACACGCTACCAACGGCGCGAGTGCGTGTCAATGGGGCGGTGTCCAGATCCTTCCCGCTGAGACGGGGTACACGGCAGGGATGTCCCCTGTCCCCCTCCTGTTTGCCCTAGCGTTGGAACCCCTAGCGAACTGGATAAGGAGAGACCCCATGATATGGGGCATCATGTCACCGGGGGCTGGGAGGAGCGGATATCGCTCTATGCCGACGACATCGTCCTCTATCTGGCCAGACCGTACAACTCGCTGGGCCCGTGTGCTACATATATTCGAACTCTTCGGCAGTTACTCCGGATATCGTATAAACTGGTCGAAGTCATTGGTTTTCCCATTATCGGGCCCTGTACCGCGTATCCCATCCTGCTGTGAGGCGCCATTGGTTACCGGTGGGTTTAAGTACCTGGGAATCTACATCACTAGGAACAGAGATGAGTTCCTAGCCCAAAATTTGGAAACGCAGCTTTCTCGTATGGGTACAGACGTCGGACACTGGCGCTCGCTCCCACTCTCCCTTATGGGACGTGCGGCACTCTATAAAATGCTTACACTGCCACGACTCCTCTACATTCTACAAAACACTCCGTTCCCGGTCCCACCGCAGTCCTTTAAAAGGGTCGCACAGGCGGTGCGCACGCTACTGTGGGATGGGGGCCCCCGAGGATCGCGCTGAGCAAACTACACAGAGGGGTATATGATGGAGGCCTCGCTATTCCTGACGCCAGGCTATATTATTGGGCGTCACAATTACAGATCATCAACGACTGGGTGTACGCAGATGTCTCGGAACCTGCATACCGGGTAGATAGGATGGCAATGGAAGGGGGTAACTGCGAGTCTCTACTGTATGCCCGGAAGATGGTGCAGAATTGGCCGACACACACAGGGGTGGTGATACGCTGTTGGAGAGAGGCCAATCGGCTCCTGGGTTGGGACCGAAACTGACGGGCAAGGCCCCATTATGGATGGGAGACCAGCTCCGGGAGGTGACTGCCCTGACGGGATTTAAGGGGTGGCGACTGATAGGTGTCGAGTACCTAGGAGACGTTTGGATGGGGGACTCCCTAGAACATTTGAGTACTTACAGGCAGAATACGATATGAACCCGACACAAAGGTACCAATACATCAGACTGCTGCATGCCCTCAGAGCACACTTCACACCAGGGACGTCTATTCCTGAATATTCCCCACTGGAAGACCGACTATTGTTAGATCCGATAGTTGGTAAACCTATCTCCACAGTCTATCGTAAGCTGCTAAATAATTGTCCAGACCCCCTGATTTCCCTCAGAGCGAGATGGGTGGGTGACCTGGGAGACATAGACGATGACAGCTGGCAGGAAGCGATACAGAGTCCCAGAGTGATAGCCATCCGGGCCAGATTTAGACTGGTTCAGCTAAAAATACTTCATCGCACTTACTACCCTTGCACACTCCTATACCGTTGGGGTAGGCTCCAGTCGGGGCTCTGCAGAAGGGGGTGCCAGCAGGAGGGCTCCTTTTTTCACATCCTATGGGAGTGCCCAGAGATTGCCTTATACTGGGTAGGGATCACGGACATCATGTCTAGGGCAATGGGGAGGGAGGTCCTGATGGACCCCAAGTGGTTGCTCCTTCAAATAAAAGGGGAAGAAAGCTGGCCCAAGTATGCAGAGCTGTGGCTGACTCTGGCAGCAGGAGTAGCCAAACGCAATATCGCACGGAGCTGGGGCGCACAGGCGCCACCGCAGCTGGCTGATTGGAAGAGGGACCTAGATTGGTGTCAAAGAGCAGAGGAAGTGGTCTATAAGAGTAGGGGGTGCATAACAAAGTGGAAGAAGGTCTGGGCGCCCTGGAAGAGATACAGAGCCCTGAGAGTAGTGGAAGAAGGATGAGGATACATGATTCACCTGGGGACTGGGTTGTGCTGCTCATGCTCCCGCCCCTGTTGCTCGCCGTAATGAATCTGTGGAAAACGAGATTGAGCTGCGAACGTTACTGTATAATGTATGGTCTTATGAGCTGTGTTAATAAAAAGAT